>BROG01000262.1:0-600000 GCA_030159075.1 Atrina japonica | reverse complement strand
CTGTTCAACCGGTAACCGCATTACACTGAAAACAGGTTTGTTACTTTAATAAGCTACTGCTCAGTGCAGATAAGTCAAAGCAAGTGATGACCGATGATGTATTGTATATAGCAAATATTAACAGACAAAACTACACATGTTTCTATCCGTATCATCAGACTGCACCAGATCAGATCATTGTTAAGCGGAAGAATTCAACGAGAGCATAGCTAGAGTTTAATTCATCCGCTACAACAATCAAATGCAGTCTGATGATACGGATAGAAAAGTTGTTTTTATTACATGTCCCTTATTTATCTACATGCATACAGAAATTTAAAATTCATTTAACAATGCCATCAAATATTTTAGATGACATGAATGCCATTTAGAAAAGTAGCTGCGGCGAAATTTCCGTATTCATCTATGTGCAATACAAAATTATGCACAGGCGTATTAAACTCTGCATTGTAACTGTATAATTTTACAAATGCATGTAATAAATATGAATTATGAAATGAATCCATGACTTAAAACTAAAAAACTTTGTTAACTTTTGAAAAATAAAGGACTCTGTTAGTATACATACTCATCTGAAATCAATATCCGAGAAGCTTTATTTTGAATATTTTTTTTATAGTATTTTATGCAGCACTCGACAATTTTTCAGTTAAATGGTTGTGGCCAGTGTTAATGGTGGAGGAGTGAACCCAGTTACAATTGAACCTGGGAAGAGACAATCAACCTTCCACAAGTAAAATGGCAAATTTTCACACAAAAGATTAGCTTACATGTTGGTTCTAGCGAAGCTGGAAACTGCGCTGACCAGAAGTGAGAGACTCCATGGTTCAAAGCGAGATGCTCTAACCACCTGGCCACCGAGGCCCTGCAGCATATACACGTATATCACCAATCCTAATGTGTGAACCTTCTTTGTCTTTATTTCATTCACCCCTAAAGACACTTTTGGACTGATCTAAGTCAATGATATACAGAAGAGTTCAATGTTTTTCAGGGGTTGATGAGTTAATATAGCCAAAGAGTGGGTCAACCCTATAAGTTTAATAATTAAATATAATGAACACTGATATCGTGTATCTAATAAGAATGTTTACAAACAATTCTACATGTATGTACAAAATCACATAACAGTCATTTCCAAATGTCGAAATATTATTTAGACTACCTCCATAACACCTTAAATAAAAACTACAAGTGCAGATAAACACACACATATCTGTGTTAACAACATGCAATAACATTACAACTTGACATTTTGTATACCCACACCCACATTCCATCTAGATTCAGAGAAAAAATATCTTTCTATACTGTCGTGCTCTATGTTTATCCATGAACCTTTTTCTTTTTAAATAGTTCAGCCATTTTGTTGTCAGTGAATATTTCAAAGTAGTCATGTTTAATGTGTAAAATATGCAAATTTTATTCATCACTTCCAGACAAAGTTATCCAATTACATCCAAAACAAATATCATTACGCAATAGGTACTTTTACCTAGCCTAGCTACTTGAAACATATTCGCTACAACAATGTTCACATTTTAACAAGTTTTTCACATTCTCTATGGTTTCGTGATTTGAATATTTTGTTGGAGTAAATTGTATGTGATTGTGTATGTATGCGGTCATTATATAGATGTTGATTTGTACACAAATAGTACTATTGGGGACAGCAAAGAAACGGTCTTTGTGACCAAAAGGTCTTAATACACAGGTGGTCGCTAAAGCAGGTTTAACTGTGTGTGTGTATACAATTTTTCAGTGATGGTGCAACTAACACACACACTCACACACAGAGAAAGTTGTTTCAGTGATTGTGCGGCTAACACACACACATGCACACACACACACAGAAATTTGTTTCAGTGATGGTGCGGCTAACACACACACACACTCGCACAGAGAAAGTTGTTTCAGTGGTGGTGCGGCTAACACAAACACAAACACACACACACACACAAACACTCACACAGAGAAAGTTGTTTCAGTGATGGTGCGGCTAACACACACATACATACACACATAGAGATAGTTGTAGTAACGTTATTTAAAACTTGTGTGTGTTTTGGAATTTTTTTTATATAATCTCTTTTTTCATAATCTATTAAATTATTCAGGACCAGGACAAGTTGACCTGCTATATACATGTACTTGTAATATACCTGACCGACAATAACTATTAATGATCACTTGTCAGATGTGTCTGAATTAATAACTACACTGACCTACCAAGGTATGTGCACAAACAGAACTAGTGTATCTATCTATACATATTTATGTATCTTTATTGTCCACTCAGACAGTACAAATCATAATTAAACCACAGCATTTTTTATATGTTTGAAGGCTACCAGTAATTGCTTTTGTATGTGTATTAGTAGGGGTGAAACGATACGCTTCCTTCACGATACGTATTGTATAATTTTGTCATGATACAGTTATTTTCGATACGATACATTTTGCAGGATTTTTATTAAAAGAAATGCATTTTATGATGTTTTCTTTTTTATTCAGATTTTGTCATATTAACTTAATGACAAAAACAAACCTGGAAATAAAATCGACTAGATTAAATTGAATTGACTGACAGAGCTATCACTGTACTGGTGAACAACCAATTCTCGCCAGGTACCTATTCTCACCAACCCATTTTAATTCAAATGATATTTTCTAGTTTGCCAAAGAAATTATTTTACTCTGTTCATTTAGCAAACAGGAAATCCCCTCTTCTTTGAAACAGAATGCACCTGTTTGCAATTTAGATGCCAGTGAAAAACGCTTAGCAAGAATAGGCCTAGGAACTTGGTGAGAATTGGACACTGACCAGTAGGGCCTCTGTTCTCTATGAAATGAATGAACTTTGACTATCTTGTGAAATTGGTAACTCGAAATGTTCCCAAACTGGTGAACGGAATTTTGTGGGTTGTTCTTTTAGCTTAAGCCTACTGGTATATAACTTGAATAATTCAAGCCCGCTCTGTTTCCGATTCTCTCCATACTACGTTAATGCAGTGATCATAGTGAACGGAATATAATGATTGAATTATTCGGGATAACCGGTATATTGTTGTGTGAGTTCGCCATTTGTAACGTGTATACATTTGTGCTTTACTTAAATTCATGCTGATCCCGACTTTTTTATTGAACACCATTCCTGGAAAAAAAAATGAACCAAACCGGAAATGGAGATTTTGTACCATGTACGGAACCGATGTTCCAGTATAAACTTGTCTATCTGTCTGTCTCAGTATCAACTTCTGTCTGTTTGTTTGTATTCTTATGTCTGTCTGCCTGTCCCAGTATTAACTTGTCTATCTGTCTGTCTGTCTCAGTATCAACTTCTGTCTGTTTGTTTGTATTCTTATGTCTGTCTGCCTGTCCCAGTATTAAATTGTCTATCTGTCTGTCTGTCTCAGTATCAACTTCTGTCTGTTTGTTTGTATTCTTATGTCTGTCTGTCTGTCTGTCCCAGTATTAACTAGTCTATCTGTTTGTCTGTCTCAGTATCAACTTTTGTCCGTTTCTCTGTATTCTTGCCTGTCTATCCATCTGTGTGTTCCAGTGTCAACATGTCTGTCTCTATGTACATTAGCTTGTCTCTGCCTGTGTTTGTGTGTGTATATATGGGGGATGCCTGTCTGAATGTATGTCAGGCTGCTTCTGCTTATCTAATCTATATGTAATTGTAGATTGTCTGTCTCTGTGTTGTATGTCAAGCATGATATGTGTTTCCAGTAGTGTCTTTGTCCCGTATCTAGGCATGTTTATGTATAAATGCATATTTGCATTCACTGCCATTACTTATTATATAGATAATTTCGATGTTTTGCCATTTAATTCAAGCACTTTCAAGTTACATAACAATCTTACATTCTATTCATCTTTAAACCATTGTCATTAATGGAGATTACCCCTGCAAGCTCCTTGTGTCTAGCTCTAGGTAAGTTATACTTGATATCGGTATAATTTATGATGAAAGCCAGCCCTACTGACTTCTGAACCAGTTTAGGGAAACCAACAACAGCAAAATATCTTGAAAACTATGCTGGACCACATTGCAGAGTCATTAATTATGTAACCAATTGTATCTTCTTTTGTGGAAACAATGAGAAAATATGCAATTATTTTTGCACCTAATTCTGTTAAATCTACAGACAATTAAGAGAGGATTACTAACAGAAAGGCAGAGCAGCATTACTAACAGAAAAAACAAAAGATGAGCCTTTGTGTTCAAATAAACAAAATACAATGGTTCTTTGAGATATCCCAAATACGAGAAAAGTGAAATATTGATTAATATATTTTTCTATCCATAGATATTGGGAACGGCCGTTTGAAATAAATCTGATTTCAAGATAATGAGATTCCACTGTATGTACATCTTCTGCTCTGGAAAAGAAATTGCGTTACATTTTTGCGATTATGATGTCATAATATCGAATTATGTCAAAAACGCATCTGGAGAGCCACGTGTTAGACTTTTGGTAGTAGGTCAATTGTAGAAAGCCCAAACACTGTAATTTGTACATATAACTTAATGGAAGAGCCCATCTAATAAAAAAAAAAACAGATCTCTCACTGCTCCCATTTTCTGATATGTTGGGTAGAGGATCTAAAGCAATCTGCTGTGGGGTCACTTGTGAATGATCTTGTACATATAGGTGTATCATTTTCAACCAATGAAAATGTGACCAATACAATCTTATATGTTTATCAAATGACAAAGAAATGTCAACATTTTAAACATTATAAACAGCACAGAACACACAAAATCTGGAAACAGAGATTTATTTTCACAACCTTGGATAGAATCTATAAATCACCAAAGATATTCCAAATGAATTCTGCAGACTGACGGTTTTTTTATTATAAAATAAATTACATCTCTTTGCCAATTGATAAACTTACAAGATCCCATAACTTACATTTTCATTGGTCGAAAATAACACACCTTACACCTTTGGCTGAGTTGACCTAAAAAGACTTGGTTTACCACCTCCGTGGCCAAGTGGTTTAAGCATTGCGCTTTAAATCACAAGGCCTGTCACCTCTGGTTCGAATCCCGCTAGGGTCATTTCGAATTAAGTGGGAAAGTTTGCCAGTTTTCTTGCGGAAGGTCGGTGGTCTTTAACACGGGTAACCCGGGTTTCTCCTCCACCAATAAAAACTGGACGCCATCATATGACTGAAAGATTGTTGAGTATGGGTAAAACAAAAAATCAAAATCAAATCAAACCAGAAAAAAGAAAACCAGATTAGTCATGCTAAACATGAAATATAACTTTGAAATTAAAATACATGTGGTAAATGTGAATGAGGAAAAAAGGTATTTAGCTGAAGAAAACATGAAAGCAAATGATAAATAATAATAATGTATATCAATAAATCTACATAGTATTGAAACAAGTATTTGATTTTTGTTAATGGTTTAAATAGCGATTTACACCATGCTCAACAATTTTTCAGTTATATGGTGGTGGCCAGTTTTTAATGGTAGAAGAGAGAACTTGGTTGCACGAGAAGAAACCACCTGCCTTCCATAAGAAAATTGGCAAACTTTCTCACAAAAATCAGCTAAGGTTCCAGTGGGGCTTGAACCTGATTGAACAGAAGTGAGACTTTCTGGTTCAGAGCATGATTCTCTAACCACTTGGCCATGGAGGTCCTTCTTGTAACCAGTATAGAAAAAAATTTAATACATATTATTGGCATTGACTATCCGCACTATATCTCAGCATGCAATCAACATTGAATGGTAATGTAGAAGTCACATGTACAAAAATGTAGATTGTACAGAATCTGATGGTTGATATAGACAGTTTTGCCTTGATACAAGAAAACATGCATACACAATATATAAATAGTCAACCAAATACTAAAACTGTGTTAATCTCCTGTTTATGACTAAACACCAAATTCAGTAAATGTAGGTAAAGCTAGGTTACAAACTAAGCCATTCATTTAAAAAAATAAAAAAAACAGAACTGCAATCTGAAATAGCTGAAAAGTCATACTTATATAGTACATCAGGACATACATGTAAGTACTGATAGATAAAAATGTCCTACTTCAATGTTTCCTGTCTACACATAGCAGTACAAACATAAAATAATTTCCCAATTAAGCATTTACTTTTCCTAGCTAACAAAATTGGGTTTTATGAACTGGTCAGAGGCACCAAGAGCTGCACCGGACAGAAACCAATGGAGAAATCATATTCAAAGCCATATTCTCCACCAGGAGAGAGGGAATTAAGAAGATGATATTATAATGCATTGTTGTGTGTAAGCATGAAGATTTGTTGACTGCACATGAAAGTCTCTTAAAGCTGAACTATGATAATAAAAAGCTGTCGAAATTTTAATAAAAAAAATTGTAATGCAAAAAATGTTTTGAAATATTCCCATTTTATCTCCCACACACAGACATATTTGTAAGTGTTTCACAAGAAAACAAGCCCCTCAACAGGTATAAAAGGCAGATTAGTTATATTAGTTGTCATTGTATATCTGTACTCTCAACTGGAAATGTGAGAAGTCCCAGAAGACGAATAAAACTCATGGACTTAGTCTTACCTGTATTTTTCAATGGAAATAGTATGTCTGCTGTGCGGGGGCAGATGAAATTGGAATGTTTCAAAACTTTTTTTTCCAACTCAATTTCTTTTTATTAAATGTTCAAAAGCATTTTATGATCCTAGTTCAGCTTTAAGAATAGAAGTCAAATAAGTAGAACTCCTAGGAGACTGTAAATGCTTCACTGGATTTATTTACCAATGTAGGCAGATTGGTTGGTAGCAGTATCAGATAGTTGTGATAAGTGGTCAAGAAGTGAAAATCAAAACAAAAGATTGTATTGAGCAAGTGGTTCCAGACAAAATCTTTAAATACATTTCTTTGTTTCATGTTAAACTACATGTTTGAATATAATAATGTGGTGGCTACCGTAAGTTGAATACTGGAAGCATGGATTCTTAGAAATTCATCAAAAACTAAAAATATTAAACCAGCATATTTCTCTCGTAAATTATGAGTACGGTACATGTAAAACACATAAAATGAAGGCATTATAGTGAATCAAGGGGGACAAATCAAAATGATACAAAAATGATTGGAATGACGTCAAAATGTGAAAAATCTCTGCCTCCTTCCTTGTCAGCAGTCTTAAAAAATATATTAAAAAAATTCAAAATTAGATGAAACCATTTCTTTAGCTAACTACAGGTATTACACATAAAATAAATGCACTATAGTAAATCATTGGGAAGGCAATCAAGGTAATCATATTGAATCACACACTGCATATCCATGAAGTTCACTCAGATGTAATTAGATTTTCAACTCATGCAGCAGTACTGGAGGAGAATATTTCAAATAAGGGTACCCAGCGAGACCTATTTTGCTCCACCCTGGGTCCTCTCCTGAGTCGATCTGGCCATAAAACACAAAATTGTTATTTTTCTTAGGCCTAGACAATATTTACAAACATCAATGTGATATGAATTTACATGTATATACATGTATGTGTATATGCGGAAGCAACTGATTTGTTTATTTGATGCATACATGTACATGTAGTATGCATGTTTTTCCAACTGTCTGGAATTGACAAATTCAATATGAAAATTAACAAGCAAACTTGTAGAATTTATATCCCAGCTTTCTCCCTTTCGTAAAAGGGTTATCATATGGTATGTAAATTCTTTTGAAGTTAGGTTGAAACATGTAATTTTCATGCTATTGACTCAAGATGTATTGCTTGGAAATAGAACAAAAACTAAAGGTTAGATATGTTACTGAACATGTATTACGGAATAAAGTAAACTGGTTGAAATAAGCGTAGACTGAATATTATATACATGTGAATGTACTTGTAATGATAGTAAGCAGATCCGAGGTAAAATGATATTTTTCGTTCATCAAGGGGCCATAACTCCACAAAATAACATTCACCATAAGTGGCGATCAAAATTAATTGAGCCCTTTAAGCATTTAACTTTGTTACAAATTTTGAAGAAAAATCTGATAATATTTGTTGCTGAGATTACATGGAAATAGCAGAAAATGACATTTTTTGTTAATCAAGGGGCCATAACTCTTGTCAAAAAATGTGCACCAAAGATTGCGATCAAACTTGGCTGAGCCCTTTAGGCATTTAACCATGTTATAAAGTTTGAAGAAAATAAGATATTTGTTGCCATTATTGCACGGAAGCAAAAGAAAATGACATTTAATCAAGGGGCCATAACTTTGCCAAAAAACATGCACAAAAAGTGGCAATCTTACTATACTAAATTCTCCTTTTTATTGTTTAATGCTGAATGTGAATGACACGGTGAACATATTTCAGAAATTCTTGTTCAAAATTCTGGAAAAATAGCAGATTTGGCATTGGGAATGGGACCTCTTTCAGGACCCTCATGTTGATGATATTAATCCCCTTTTTATGTAATGAGATCTAGATCCCATATGCCACCATGCCTTCTGTGACAAAATGATAACCTCAGAATCCAAGCAACCTTATCACATGTGACTTTTACTTCTTCTGCCCAGAAATATTCTATACCTACATGTACATTGTATAATAAACATTTTGAAATCTTAAACTTTGCCAGTTTTCTTGCGGAAGGTCGGTGGTCTTTACCCGGGTAACCGGGATTTCTTCTCCACCAATAAAAACTGGACGCCATCATATGACTGAAAAATTGTTGAGTATGGCGTAAAACAAAAAATCAAATCAAAATCAAAAACTTGCAACCTGCAGTTTGCAAGATCAACTTCATGAAACATCTGGCCCTATATTTTCAAGCACATCAATAACCCCGCATTCTAGTCTCCTGTTTTCAGTATTTTTCGCTATTTCCAGGTGATTATTTAACTGATCAAATTAAGCAATCAATAATGGATAAAAGTAAGTTTTGGTTTATTTTGTCTACTTTAGAACCCCCTTTAGTGTGCAAAAATAATTGTCTCTAGGATACCTTTACAATAGATTATCCCATCTGCATGTAGTCTTTTAAAAAGTCTCCATTGAGACGTTGACCTTTACAGTTGCAGCTTCGATTCTTGTCTTCTTTTTTTTTTTTTTTTTTTTTTTTTTGTATCTAGAAAAATTTTGCTTACTTGATTTTTTATTTTGTTTACTTATATTTACACATCAACAGCTATAGCTAAAGTGTTGCAAATTTTTACCTCAGCTATGGAATTACTCCTATGAGTGAGGTTCCTTTAATATGCCATGCTTGACTAGACACAAAATCTCATCCAAGACCTATGATTTTCTGCGTTTTATGTGATGGCCTTTTATACAAAACAATTGTCTCCTATTCAAAAGGATGGATTTCATGACAGATATAATGAGATCTGCTAATTTTAAATCTAATAGCCACCTCTACACCGAGCCACTGGTACACGTAGTTGT
The DNA here is from genome assembly GCA_030159075.1 of Atrina japonica. Lineage (NCBI taxonomy): Eukaryota > Metazoa > Mollusca > Bivalvia > Pterioida > Pinnidae > Atrina > Atrina japonica. Next base: position 590,580 of record BROG01000262.1, on the reverse strand, counting down.
ACAATTAAAAACAATGCAACTTATCAGCATTATATCATTAAGAGTAGAACAATGTACCGGTAGTATTGAATGCCTGTAAAATTTTGGCTCCTAGTTATATTTGCCCTTTTATGGCATAAAACATAAATCCTGTCTTGAATTCTTCGGAAACAAAGTAGTCTTATGAATAGCATATGTCTATGCTTCAGTTATGTAGTTTTAAATTTTCACTTTAAATTCAATTTAAATTTCCCCTTTCATCTTGGGACAAAAATAGCGAAAATCAAACAGGAATGAAATTTTTCAGGTATACAGTAAGTCACATTTACATCAATGACTTATATATTAGGCAAGCCCAAATGTGTCTTTATTAGGAGTGAATGAGACATTTGTTGCTCAACATTCCAGGGTTCTGCCACTTTGGGGAAAATGGCATTGGCGACACTATTGGGAAATCAAATGTGAATTTCTATCAAATTAGGAAAAATAGTTAGAACACATGTAAATCCACATGCAGTGGATTTTCTTTTTTCAATGTATTTCCCCGATAAATAATCCATTTTACATTACGGTCACAGACGGTACACAAATTGGGAATTTTTTCATCAAATTAAGAAAAATCACATGTATTTTAAATTTAGGTCCCGTGGAATCTACAGAAAAATGCCTGTATAGGGAGGCACTTCAGTTGCGTAATGCTTTATCCTATTCCACAAAGGAAACCCTCATGATCCTTATGAAAATATCAAAATATCATATACAAGTATAAACAATGGGTTTGTGACATGTAATATCTATATTGCTAAACATATTTCATCATTCCTCATTAAAATATTTTATGTCCCCTTGACCAAGAGCATCTTTAGAGTTGGGTCGGTGATCAGTTAAAAACAATTTTAGACATCAGTAGATATAGGGTATAAGAGGACAAATTATGAAATGCAGAGATCTGCCTACATGTACAAATGTACACACACACAAAGTACATAAATATTAGTTCAGCATGTACCTGAACTGCTTACGGATATCTAAGGATTATAAATCTTGACATTTTAAAACCGTTTTTTCAACTTTTAACCCAGACACAGAAATATTTATCATCTGGTATCTATCAAACCGATGACCTTTTCTTTGTATCTGACCACAGCTGAACTTTCTTTGTAAATGACTATAGCTTTGCAACAACTATTGGCATAGGGATATCTAAACTCATAAACCATTGTACTCTATACCATAATCATCTAAACCTAACACACTATCACTAAAAACACAAGTCAACCATAAATAGATATTTTAGACATAATTATCTAGACGGTGCTAAACTTTATAAATTACTCTCTCTCTCTCTCTCTCATACATGTAGATTCAATGAACATAAACACCAAATCTATACATGTATATCATATGAATATACACAGGTACATGTCTATATTGTAGGCTGAACTACAATGTATATATATGCCAACACTCCAGTCAAAATGTTAGCTGCTAACATTTTTATTCAACTGTTCATAAATAGCTGACAGACAGGGTCAGACATATGTTTTACAATCCCTGAATGGTCAAGTCAAGGTCACCCATATGCTTTGTTTTGTTCCAAGTTAAGCATGTTATTCAGCGAGGACTTTTCAATTACTGCTATTTCTACAAAAATCAATTCCTATGTCTAGCAGCTTAATTTTTGTAGACAGCCTATTATCTCTCTTTGGTTGCCTTCAAATGCATCACAAAATAAGAGTATTGTATTACAAATCCTTCAATATATATAGCTGGGGACAAGTGCTCTGAATAATCATTGATTTTCCCTAAATGCATCTTGCTGTTGTTATTATTATATTATTATTTTCCAGAATTCAAAAACTTAATTAAACAACCCACACTTCTTTTTTAAACAGACACACAGGCACAGACATCTACAAACATTGTTAGACACAAATATTGGCACATACATATACACAGACACAAACACACAAACACACCAAGAAACAAATACACACTTAGACACAAATACAAACTGAGACACAAATACACAGAGACATAAACATGCACATATACACATATTGACTGAGACACAAACAAACACACACATAGTGCACACATGTACACAGTGCACACACATACACAGTGCACACATACACAGAGCACGAATAAACATACTGAGACAAATACACAAACTGACTGACTGAGACACAAATACTGCACACACACTGAGACACAAATACACACTGAGACATAAACATGCACATACACACACATTGACTGAGACACACACACACACAGTGCACACACATACAAGGTGCACTAATAAACATACCATGAGACACAAATACACAAACTGACTGAGACACAAATACTACACACACACACACGGATACACAAATACACGCAGACATAAACATACAAACATGCACACTGAGACACACACACCTGAGACACAAGCATGCACTATATATATATATATATATGTAGTTTGCATATGTGTGTGTGTGTGTATATATATATATATATGTAGTTTGCATGTGTGTGTGTGTGTATATATATATATATATATATATATATATATATATATATATATATATATATATATATATATATATATATATATATATATATATATATACATACACACACATATATGCACAAACACAAATACAAACACAGACACAAATTGTATAAACCATCAAGTCTGGAATGAATGTTGACATAATTCTGTATTTATATTTAAATTCATAGGGAGTACCAAGTGCATATGACTTGAACACCACTTTTACACATTTTAGTCAATAAAGCCAGACAGAATTGATTACACAGATCAGCCATCACTAAATGTTAAAAAAAATCATCTGCAGTCACTGACATTAGTCATATAACATTTTGGTTCATATTGGTTTAATGTTTGATGATGCAGATCTGCATTTTGAATTGCATTACATAAAAAGATGAACATTTGTTAAAAATATAAAGAATGCTCAGTCATACAATGTATATTATCACTTACATGTATGTCTACAGAAAAACTAGAGATTCGACTGGCATTCTCAAAAATCAAATTGATGTTCTGTATACCAGTATTTCTACATTGTAATGATAAATGAAATGAAACAGAATATACATGCAGGGATTTTCCTATCTCCTAAATTCTGGGGTCCAAGGGTCCAGAAAATTTGGGGAATTGATATCATTTTTTCTCCCCCCAACTTTTTTTATGTCGTCTGCTTCACAGACGGGAAAATTTTCTTTTTAAATGTTGTGTTATACCAGTGTGTCTATTATACAATGGGGACTAGTTTAAACTGCATTTTACACCACAAACAGCAATTTCTGTTGTGCAGTGGTGACCCATTTTTATGGCATTTCACACCATGCTCAAGGATTTCTGTTATAAAGTGGCAAACAGTTTTCAATGGTGGAGGTGAACACAAGATACCTGGGAAAATACCATCAGTTTTCCAGAAGTAAACTGAAAATTTAATTTTTTCATTTTTAATGAAGTCTATTTTGCAAAAACAAGAAAAAACTGAAAATCATGTTCAGCATGGCAAATAATGCTGCGAGAAATATTAAATTCAATAATGTTTTAACCCATTCACCCCTGAATATCTGAGTGGTATACTCTTTTCTGTTGTTTAAGACCAGTCCATTATGGTCTGTAGGGTTGAAAGGGTTATTGAGAAAAAAAATTGTATCAGTCAAAAGAGGAAAGTCATGAAACAACTGTAGATAAGAAATATTAAGACTCTTTAGTGTGAAAACCTATTGTGACATTTTCAGGCCTTAGAGAGCACTGACCCAAAGGAGGGATGACTAAAAAGAAACATGTTACATGTACAACCACAGGTGTTAATAGACCCTTTTTGGGAAGAAGTCATCTACCATTCCAATGGGGAAGTTTACGTTGCAATGGGCCAATGGCCAGTTTAATTACTGTCATTTAATTCATAGGAATAAATTTAGACACAAAACTTGTGATTCATTTAGCTTCTCTTATCTAACTGACAACATGGTTTTCATTTGAAGACTTTAAAATGCAGTTCATGTACTAAATCCTCATTTTTATTGTTTAATTCTAAATGTGAACAATAGTGTGAATCTAATTGGGAAATTTTTGCTCGAAATTGGGGGAAAAAGCAGATTTTGTATTGGAATTGGGGCCTTTTACAGGATCCATATCTTGATGATATTAGTCCCTGAACTATCTTGGAATGTAGAACTATCATCCCTGACAGTTTAATGACTCTACCCCAGACAGTTTCTGAGAAAACATATTTTAAAAACACCGGAAATCAGCCAGAACTATTGAACAAAAGTACATGTAGATATTAGAAAAAAATCAACTTTCTATCATGGTCAATCATGTCCGAGAGTTTCTAGGAAAGTAGACTAATTATCTCCAAGAAATCTTGCTTTAAAAAAAAAAAACAGGAATAAGAAAAATTATACGACACAGTACAATACAACTACATATGGAAAATGGAAGACCTTAGTTATATACCAAATAGTGAGATGGACAGAAAAACAGAATAAATCAGTAATTCTAGGAGATCCATAAAGAAATGAATAGTTTACCAAGTTTTTGTGGTGATTTTGATGTGCTACTTAAATACCGCCTAAAACACGTGCAAATGTCAAACAACCATTTTCTTTAAAACACCTGCATATATCTAAAATTAGCATTTGTTATAGTCAAGATATATCAAAGTATTTAATCCCAGTCTACATTTTTTCATCAGAATCAAAGAAGCCATTGGCCTATAGACATGTGTACAATTATATATACTATTGAAATATAAAGTTGCATCAGTGTAACAAAAGCTATATATATAAATAGTTACACATTGGATAAAGTTCTATTCTGTTCCAAGAATCAAAAGCAGATGGTATAATGGACTACCAACTGTTCCATCCTGCTCTACCATTAATGCAAAGTAAGTAATGGAGTGGAATTTTTTCATTTTATTTTCAGTTAACTGCTGAAAGCTTCGCCAAATCTCCAATGTGCAATTTTGAAAGTTCTCCAGATTTTTTACATTCCTTCTGAAAAATGAACAAGTAAACAGACTGAAAGCCATGTTTTGTAATTATAGCCAATCAAAGACGGTAAAACAAAAAGGCTGCTGATCTATTGTACGACAGACATTCTGGAGCATAATCCTCTACTGTCTCTCAGAATCTGACATCACATCACTTTGCCCCTTTGTTTTTAGTGAGCTGCACAATACACACAAAGCCAGGGGCAGAAACAGTCACGACATCCACAATCCCACAAACCTATGTTTAAATGTAAATTCAGAAGCTAAGAGAAATAAGCAGTTTATACTGCCAATGAAAAAATGTACAGAATTTGAACTATTCCTGATATCTTAATTTATAAAAATAAACAGACTGATAACTTTGGAGTTTGAATTTATGTGCCAGAAGTACATGTAAAATGCTGCCATGTTTTCAATACTGAATCAATACAAGAGCATATACTGTTACATATATACAATGTATGTGCAATTGTTTGTATTGTAACACGTACATGTCTTTGTGTGTGTTTATATTTATCTATTAATCCCGCCTGTCTATAGTTTTGGACTACGAGACAAGTAATATAAAGTCGACAAAAAGGTTAAAGCTGAACTTTGTGTGTAAATAGGAATTAGAATTTTTTTTTTCTGGATAAAAGAGAAAATATCCAACAATTTATACACTCTCCATGAAAATTGAATCTGTCAGCTGCCAGTTACCTAAGCTTGTGAAGTGAATCTCATAGCAGCAAAAACTTTGACCTACATGTAAATGTACATGTACATGTATTGACTGACCTACATACATGTACAATGTGTAGGTATATGTACTCACTCATCAAGATGCAACAAGATGTGTCATTTCTTCTTGTACCTAAGCACATGAAGTGAATCTCATAGCAGAAATTTTTACCTATTGACCTACAATGTATATCAGGGATTTTCCACCCTATCATATAGGGCCAAAAGAATGTCCTTTTTCTCCCACTTTGCAGTCACAATTTCTCAACTGAAGTCAAATGACAATGGATTTGAAGAAATTCTTGAATTTCCACAGTTTTGTGTATTATATAATAGACTAGTGCTGGGCCATTTTTAGATATAGACTTTTAGTCAAGCAATTACAGGGCTCAATTTTGTGCCTAAAATTTAAAATGTAGACTGAAAATTTCCTCAAGGTTGCACCTTTTGGCGACTCAATTTTGTAACTACAATGAAAGACAGTTCCGGTCATTTGTTTAGAGTCTGATTCAATGTTTAGCTTTGCCGATCACTATCACTGGGCGCTTGACGTAATTGAATATAGACTCTTGTTGATCAAACATACTGATGACGTGGATATTCTATCAACAGAATAAAATTCTGCTGTCCAGTCTAGATATTAGGGTCTCTGTTTAAAAAAAGGACGGAGACTTGAGACTCAACAGCAGAACATTATTCTGTCACGAACCCCTATGGCTGAAAGCCGAGGTAAGATAACGTCTTTCTTCGCCAAAAAAAACCAAACAATGAAAGATATGATGAATTGCCCGAAAAAGAAATTATTGGGGAATTTGCATCTACTGTATATGAAATCAAAGTTCAACCGCCATCTATGAAATCCAAAACGGATTCAAAGGAAGGAAAATCTTATACTACATACATGTATAAGTGGTTAAGCCAATTTTCCTGGCTACAATTTCGAAATGGGAATATGTTCTGTGCCGGCGTTTGATGAATACAAAAATAAAACATTAAAACTAATAAAAGTCTTCACTGTGCATTGTCTTTTCTTTCTGCTAGCGTGTGAACTATCTACATGTATTTGCATGATATTTAAGGCCTTAGCTCTCTGCTACACATGTTATGTGTGATGAAACATGACACCAACAATTCTGGATAAAACTATTTTGAACTAATTTTACATGACTTGCATTTGAAATGGTAAAATATGACTACTGACAAAATATGTCATAATTAACTAATTAGGTCAATATCAATTACCTCAATTTTGCGCATAGCTGTAGCCTTTAATATTGTGTAAAACTATCCAAAAATGTAACAAATATATTCTTCAGTATCCTGGCTAGGCATTATAAGCGACCAAAATTAAAAATATATCTATGCTTCTGTTTTACAAAAAGTGATATTGAAATATGTGGTGTGCTATCCCAAATATACAAAAATCCAGACATAACACTTTCTCTTTGAAAACAGCTGAGACTGCCTTTGGGGTAATATGAATTATCTTTTGTTTTCATTTAAGTTTTTCTTCATATTACTATGAATACATGTATATGTCTCATTTCATGTACATGTACTAACTACATGTTAATTAGATATTAAATATTTTGATTTAATTTTTTATCTAGGAATAAGTTCATTGCACAAAATTAAAATGACTAAACAAAATACTTTTGCTTGATAATCATGCCTAGTTAAGAAGATATTAATCACTAGGTTTTTGGTAGATTTTAATCATTATTCTAAGCTGTAGCTGTGCACAAAACTTACGTAATTTAAACTGAACAAATAATTTAATCAAATGATTTTTCAATTAAAAATTTTGTCAGTAGTCATATATTTTACTAATTTAAATGCCAGTCATGTAAAATTTGTTTGAAATATAGATTTGTCCAAGATTTTAGGTGGTCATGTTTCATCACATTCAACACAAAGTACAATGTACAAATGTATCCGAGCAATAATGCCTGAAATGGGATATCTTCAATGCAGACAAAAATATTACAGTTTATAATATTTCATATTTTTTATTGCTGCCCGAAATTTCAAAAATGGCTACCATTTTTATGAGTTCATGTTCCATCAATTGAGTTTTGCTATGATATGTTGTTTATTGAGATCAAGTCAAAGCACATTTTGCAATATGGGGTTGATAAAACATTATATTGATGGGAAATTAAACATGTATGTGCATTTCAGCAACATAAACAAATTAAACTCAACTTCAAGATTGAAATTTCTGAATCACACTTCTATTCGTAAATTTTTCATTTTTAAGTATGACAAAAATAAAGTAACAAGTCACTGAAAAATATAGGTCTACAGGACTTGTTGAAATATATGCTATTAAAAGTCAGTTTGGCATCCTTTACGAGTTTTAAGATATTATAAATTTGCTTTAAAATGTTACTTTTCAATTATTTTTTAACACTATACACTTGTGACAGCATTGATATTAGAAGCAATTGACCGAACTGCTTACAATTCTTGCGCACAATTAATATGCAATTGAGTTTTTGGCGGAGTAGCATCTTTCCCTTGCTGTGTATTGGCAAGATCTGGCTGTGAAGTCAGACATAGAAATTGCGTCATGTCATTCACTTGACCTTTACTGATGACAAACTCATGTCATTCACATGATCTTTACTGATGACAAACTCATGTCATTCACAAGATCTTTACTGATGACAAACTCATGTCATTCACATGATCTTTACTGATGACAAACTCATGTCATTCACTTGACCTTTACTGATGACAAACTCATGTCATTCACATGATCTTTACTGATGACAAACTCATGTCATTCACATGATCTTAACTGATGACAAACTCATGTCATTCACATGATCTTAACTGATGACAAACTCATGTCATTCACTTGACCTTTACTGATGACAAACTCATGTCATTCACATGATCTTTACTGATGACAAACTCATGTCATTCACATGATCTTAACTGATGACAAACTCATTCATTCACATGATCTTAACTGATGACAAACTCATGTCATTCACTTGATCTTTACTGATGACAAACTCATGTCATTCACATGATCTTTACTGATGACAAACTCATGTCATTCACTTGATCTTTACTGATGACAAACTCATGTCATTCACTTAACCTTTACTGATGAAAAACTCATGTCATTCACATGATCTTTACTGATGACAAACTCGCAGTAGTCTTTGAAGTTGGAAAAATGTTTTACATGCACACATCATATTGACCTTGAGATTTATGGCTACTGATGGAAAGTATAGTGTAAGGGTACAATACTGTCCTGTTGCCAAGAAATTTAAAATCGAAGAAACAATGTTTATAAGTACAAGGTTTTATAATCATTTGTTGCATAATAAGTAAGCCATCAGTATTCACGTTAGGCCGATTGTCTGTCCCGATTTAAAGTTACTGTTTTTGTAAAACCTAATTTTACCAAAATATGTGTGATATAAATGGTAAAGAATGTGAAAAAAGTTGTGATGTTTTCATTGTCATTATTGTTCTTATTCGAAATAAAACTGGGTGGGTGATTTGTGCAGGTTTTTGCTAATTTGGAAACTCTGAAAATAGCATGCATTTTCTCAGTAAAACTGGTGATGTCATATTGTGACAGTAAATTCAAAATTTACAACATGACAATGGTACCCTTTATTAACCTACAATATATTTCAAACATGTGTACACAATGCAGGGTTCGAAAAATCCACTCGCCCGCTCGCATTGGGGAGTAAAAAATCGTTTCAGGCGAGTAAATATTCAAGTTGAACTCGCCCATGTGGCGAGTGCTGACGCCCTAATAAAAATATGTTTTCCCTTTTAAATTTCGAAACTGGTCAATTTCCTTCTATTTTCAGTTAAAAATACATTACAATAAACAATTAGAAACTTAAATAATAATTTTATTGACAATTAAACATGTTAGTTTTTACCTCATGGTAAAAAATGTCACATAACACATCGTGTGTTGACAGCTTATACTTGCAGTTTGTTGAGGAAGTGGAAGTTGGATGTGTGTAAAGAAAAGAACCAATACCGAATGGACCTGAATTTCAGGATTTGGTAAAATAATCATAGCACTATATAATTTGTATAGAAGTTGTAAAATCTGAATGTAAGTGAATGATAAAAGTAAAAATAGTTACTCATTACTATAAATAAAAGTTTTAATGAAAATATAGAAATGGATAGCTCTTGTTTTCATCTAATAAGAGTGAAAACTTACTTTTGTAATTTATATTTAGTTAAACAGATAGTACATGTAGTAACATCATAAAATAGTAATAATAATAATAATTGATTATAGTAATAATAATGATGCATTTACAGTTAATTTACATGGAAATGCATAATTCAGAGACAATATATATTGTATATAAATTTATCTATTAAAATAACAATAACTTAAAAAAAAAAAAATTAAATAAAATATTTTTTTTCATTGTGGGTAACCAGATTTTTATGGCGGGCAACCAAAATTTCAGTCAAGAATTTGAATTCTAAAAACTTAAAAATGAGAGCATACAAAAGGTGTGGTAAGATTTTCACACATTTTCCATCATATTAAGTACTTAATTAGAAAAAAAAGACAATTTGTCAAATGAAGAATATCATATCTGTTAAGTCATATAAGATCTATTTACTTTGAAAAAAAGATTTTATATGCTGTTAACACATTTTCTTTGAAATACTATGTTTTCATACTTGGGCGAGTGCAAAATGAGTTTGGGCGAGTGGAAGTTATGTAATCACTCGCCCAAAGGGCGAGTGCTTTTATACAAATTTTTCGAACCCCGCAATGTATATTTTTTCATTATATTGAGTGACTTATACCTTATTAAAACTAACGATTACCATCAACTCATATCAGTACTTTCAGTACTTTGATTCTACAAGCCTTTTGGCTCCTTAATTTACGAATGTAAATTGAGGCCTGAAGTACATGTACCTGATAACAAAAAATGTTACATAATCAGTCAAATAATGTGATTCAAGTCTTCACATATCTGATAAATAGTCATAGGGTCATTTGTAAAATCAATTAGTTGCTGCATTTAGTCACATTTGGAACTTTTAATAATCTTTATTCAAGATACAAATGTATGACGTCAAACCCTAATAACCCAAACATAAGAGTTGTACACATAACTTCCCACATTCTTGCCAAAATCTTCATGTCAGTTGTACCTGGTCTATCAAAATTTAAGTCCTAGTTTAAACTTTATCAATTTTAATTAATCAGTGTACGGAACCAGCTAAAATAATGCTTAAAATAAACTGAAACAGACACGAAGAATGCTACATGTACTTGTACTTGCAAATCGGCCAAACCTAATCTGAGCAGAATACTTTTCTAAGTGGTATATTCTTTTGTATTGTTTAAGACCAGTCTATTGTGGTCTGTAGGGATGAAAGGGTTAACACATAAATTTAATTTACATGAATGATTAAACAATGTACATCATTGAATGCATTTTCCCCAAAACAAACAAGGATATATATGGTTTAGATGTAGGGATTTGAATCACTGAATGGTTTTTTAAGTAAAACCCAAAAAACAGATTTTAGGGTGTGGGATATCTCCCCCCCAAAAGGACTCCAATGTACATGTATATCATTGAATATTTCTTCCCATATGTTTGTTTGTTTGTTTATTGTTGTTTAACGTCCCACTCAAGATTATTTCACTCATATAGAGAATTCACCAATTCCGGTGAAAAGCTTCAAATTTTGGCCTATGCTCGGCACTTACGACAGCCACTGAGCAGTGAGCATTCTTTAACGTGCCGACACCCACTGTGACAAGGGACCTCGGTTTTTATTGTCTCATCCGAAAGACAGGAAAACCAACTTGCCGCCGACTGGACTCGAACTCACGACCTCACAATCAAGAGTCAAGCGCACTACCAACTAAGCCAGACCGGCTGTCTTCCCATAGGGAATAAGTAAATATTTTTTTAAATGGTTGTAAGCTATACTATTTAAAGTTATAAAGAAATATGAATAAAGAATCCCATATGTCTCGACATATACAAGTACATGTATATGTAAACCCAACCTCCCTCTGAACCTATCAAAATACGATTTTTAAGTCATTTACCTCTAAAGACACATTTGGACTAGTCTTAGGCATTGATTTACAGAAGAGTCCATTGTTTTTCTGGGGTTTATGAGTTAAGCCTCAAAAACAAAAAGCTGCAATGGATTGTTCTTTTCAGTTTTTTTTTTTTTAGTTTCAAAGAGATACATGTACAATTGTACATACATATAAACATGTACATTGTACATGTATGCATCATGGATGGTTTTTCTGCAATGAAGATAAACCAAATCTTTTACGCTAACAGACTGATAGTTAGACAAACAGACACTGCCATTTCATTAACTGAATTTCGCTAAATGTAACCCAGCCAAATATAGACAACAGCAATTGTAATTGCCTTTTGAAAAGCTTATTATTTTGTCTACTGGTGGAAAGGAAAACTGAGGGTACTGATAATTTTCCTTTACCTGTAAATAAATTAAAAGGCATAATAACTGTTTTATGGGGGGTCTGCGAGATTCAATATTTATGTTCCACATGTATATTTGGATATAGGGGCTAAATAAATTAAAAGGCATAATAACTGTTTTATGGGGGGTCTGCGAGATTCAATATTTATGTTCCACTTTATATTACATCCAAAAGATATAGGAAACCAAATTTGGAGTGAATTGGACTACTGCATAAGTAAAAAGAAGTTGAATAAGTCCAAAATTTATACTAGCAAAATGCATGTCACACATTCACAGTTGACCAATTCAACATACTAACCTTTCCCCTAACATATAATATATTCAATAACGATATTAATTTTATACAAATATACAGATTTCTGTGTACATGTACAAATATATATAATGTGAGATTTGATCTACATTTACCAATATCAACTATTTTGGTTGTGTTAAGTATAACTCATTTGTATTCCATTACTATCAACTGACAAACTGAATTTCATGGATGACAATGCTTCTCCACTGGATAAAAAAACACCTGTCGAATAATCGTAGTCATAAAAGTTAAAACAGAATGCAAGGGAATGTCGCAAACTCAGACAGTTCAATTTGGAAACTGTTAGTTCACCTACTAACCTAGAAAATTGAAAGGTTTATCAGAACTTATGTTTTAATCTATGTGTCACCTACGAGACAAAACGCAACATATGACTATGTACTGAATAATATTATAAATACCGCAGACAATGAAATTTTGGCTTGTCTAGCACAATGATGACACTGTAATCTAAATGTATTTAGCAGATTTGTTATGGTTCAATGAGAAACAGGATTAACATGTCTACATTATTTATATTACATGAATATATTCTAAATGTCAATCTCTCTCTCTCTCTTTTTCAAAACTAAAATATAAACAAGCACAAGGTAGGGAAAAAAGATGAGTCTCAAAGGTTCTAAACCATCACATGAGTCCAATGCACACAAGTTTTGGACTACTGAAGACTAACAGAATCTTATATGGGTGTGTGGAGTGGATAAGGAAAGCTCCATCAAATTGGTTGGAATCTGGATGTCCAATTCGGGGCTGTCAGACTGTCACAAAAATTGGTCCAGATTAATACCACCAGGGATGAGATTTCCTTTTTCACTCAACACACCCATGTTTGATTATTTTTCACCCATGATTTAAACAAAAAACTTGACACAACTTTTTTAAATACACTATATTCTAATCACATACATTTAGAAGTCCTTCATTATGAAATGTTAATGAACAGTTTATTGTGATGTCATAGGATTTGTACCTGTAGCTTGTCTACACCCTAGGGTCAGGACAGAGAAATTCTTGCTTGGTAGAATGATACACCTGTCCAAGGTGGGAGAATAAAATTATCTTTTGTATGACATGTACAACCTTGAGACCAGTTTTACTGCCATTACATCACAGGTTGAAACTATTAATTAAAGAGCTAATAGTAATACCACAATTCAAGAGCATCTAAATCATTTACATATTACTTTCACAATGTGTCTAGATTTAGATAACAATAGCTCGTGCTACAGATAAAAGTCACAGAAAAATACAAAAAGATAGGCCCATTAGGTCTAATTACATGTAAGACAGTGGACAGTGACAGTAAAAAGCCATAAAGATATTGTTGTATAAGGCATAGATGCTACATGTACAATGTATATATATATATATTAAGGCAGGTCATTAACTCACCAAATATAGAACACAACATGTAATAGCCCAACTAGCAAAACTGTGTTACAAGAAGTAGGTCAAATATTGACAAAAGGATAATACAGTGCAATAAAGTCAATGACATGTATAAATGTAAGTCACAAAAAAACACAAGCTAATAATATTACTCCCTCTATAATTGACTATTGCTGAATGGTTGAATTATGAAGAATTGCATTTCAAAAGGTCAAGGTCAACACAAAAATGAAGGTCATATATAGTCAACTGTATATGAAGCACAATGTAACTACAGGATAGATCTACTGTAAAATGTTTTCCCAACACAGAGCTAAATACAAATGCTAAACTAAATTGTTGGCACAGAAATTTATATACAGTGAAATCTGTCTTAAGAGACCACCTAATCTGCCAAAGATATATGGTCTCTCAAGACAAGTGGTCTCAAGAGAAGTCTTACAGTATTTAAAAGATTATTTAACCAAGTGGTTTTCAGAATTCAGACAGGTGCTCTTTCATGAGAGTGATCTTTCAAGACATGTTCCTCTGTACTGCTTATTTGATTGAATCCTACATGTATGAATACATGTATGTACCTTTCAGAGTTTTACATTGTGTAATGATACAGTGATCCATCGATATATTGATTCGTGAAAGCCATATTATACATCGATAACACTGAAGCAGTATCCTGATATGTTTATGCTGGGTTTTTTTTTAAAGTGAATTATATCCCATGTTTGAACTATCTAGAAGAATTATTTCTCGTCCCTTGAAGCATAACAACATCAACAAAAATGACAGATGCTGTGGAAGTTGTAGGTAGGTCTAGCAATGTCAAGGAGAAATTTGTGAAGGCCTCTGGCAATTTTAAATCGCCAATCTGGAAATGGTTTTCCTTTAAGTCAGTAAAAAACAAACATGGTTTATCTGAGATACCACATGGTTGGTGGTTAGACATAAGACTATTAATACACAAAGTGACTTCCTGCAAAGTGGATTTGATTTACATGTATGAAGCCCCAAAAGCCAGTAGCATAATTGGCATCAAACTTTAACTGACCCACAAATGACTCAAAAGAAATAATTACATGCATATGATATACAGTTCATCCCGGATATATACCGCCACCTTTTGTTTTCCTGAATTTTGGCAGTATAACAGTTTGGCAATATATTATGGTTTACTATTTTCTAGGTGTGGTCATTTTCATCTTGACATGTCTTTAATCCCTGTTGTGTATCATAATATCCTATTTATAACACACTGTGGTAAATGCGTATATTTTGTCCATTGTTTAAGTTTGGACAATTTGGCCACCCTACTAAAATGGTCAAAGTTATACCGTCTAAAATATGTAGCAGTAGATCTACTGTTTCTAACATTAGTCTGGAAACATTTCTAATGTTAACTTTCATCCTTTTCGTTTAAATTAACTCTCTGACAGGCCGGTGAGTTTATATATCTCATCTACTCATAATTATTTCTTGCCATGTGAAAATTGCTACATGTATGTAATCAAACACACAACTTCATACCTGTCATGTCTACCGATTTCATCGGTAGTCTACCAATTTTTCTATTCATCTACCACTTGTCTAATGCCGAGAAAAAAAATCAACTGATTTCTACTGATTTTTCTAATTTTCAACCTATTTCCTTATATTTCTACCACTTCTTGTCCATTTTCCAATGATTGGTAGACATTTTTTGTCAGCGTTAAATGTTCTAAATCGTAATTTTGAGACTATTAATTGGTGACAAAAAATAGCTTGAAATTTCTGGTGCCTCCATTTCATTGAAGTATTAAGACATCTATTCTAGGTTATATAAGTCCCCTATATCTCCCAAATAGTCATGAAGAACAAGGACTAACCCTGTTTATTTAATAATGTCATTAGACCATACAGAGGTGCCATTATCGGACGTGTGCCGATGATAATTATACAATGACCTGTACTCTGGACAGGTACCTAATATACAGATTGATTACCTGTATATCTAAACATGCACACCTATAATTACTATCCATACATTCTGTCCTGTATACAGTTATCAAAGATTAACATCATTGATGTTAATTTCATGCAGTATTATACATGTATCTTAAATTTGTGATGATTTCAATACAAAAACCATGTTTTATCTCGTTTTATCTTATACAAAGATAATAACATCTTCTTGTAACACATTGAATTCAATTAAATAAAATGTCAGTAATGACAATAAACACATTTTTATAACCTCAAGTCTTTTTTTTTAAGCAGATTTGATTTTTCTTCATCTAATCTCATTTTTTTTTTTTTTTTTTTTTTGAGTGAACTATTCAGTCATCATTTGTTGTTTTATCTTATCAATTAATGAAAAGGGTACAATATGAGGATAAAAACCTTTAAATTAATATTTGAGATTGCAAATATTTTGGTAATAAATGTTCAAATCTAAAAAAAAAATCAATCAATCAATCAAGCCTTTGACTTTAAAAATTATTATACTTCCAAATATTTAGCAATCAAACTAAGATTATATTTCTTCCAGGTAAGTCTAGTTATTTATTTTCTGCATTCCAAATCCAACTGTTATATTAGAATATTTAGAATTTAGTATATTGTAAAATTTGTTATAACAAATTAAGAAATACAAAATTTTAAACATTCTTATATAACACTATGGCCATAGAATCATTTTGAGCCTCCCAAGCTGTGTGTGTACATGTATATATTACATGTATTAAAACTTCAAAATAAAGCCTATATCTATTCCTTATAAATTTCAGAGTCAACTAGAAAATTAAAAGAAATATGATATATATATATATATATATGTATCATCAATATTATTGACAATAATCCCCTTTCAGATGCATAAAATGGCAGATATTGCAGTTTAAAATTACAATTTTTTCTTGTTATTTCCAATGGGAACACCACCTCCCGTACCCTCCCCCTTTCACTTATTTTGATACAAATGGTTCACACATATATATGAGAATGACAACGCATTCGTAAAAAGTTTGACCATTGTTCGCATTTTCTACCGCAGACAAATTTCCTTATGTTGACAGGTATGCTACTAGTTGATTTTTTTCAAACTCTCATGGTAGTGTGACACTCGTAAACTGGTCCCCGTCTGACTTCTACAATTTGTTCATACATGTACATCCGGATACCACTTTATGACACTCGATATTTGAGCTATCTCCCTTTGCAATCAAAGTATGAAGTAAACAAGCTACTGTCGGCTAACAGTTTTATTCAAACCTGTTTTTCATCTGTTCTGGCAATATGTTCGAGGAATTTAACATGTATAAATGACCATCTGTACCAGAGAATCGGCAGCAGATGGCAGTATGTGGGTTTGTGTTACAACGAGGGAAATATGTTCTTCAAGAAATAGCCGCATTATGCGGGTTTGGCCTTATAACAGAGGAAGTTATAACGGGGGTGAACTGTAATTAGATAAAGAATAACCTACTACAACACACAAGAAAAAAACAACATGTTTTCAGTTTCCATTAAAAATAAGCTAGATTAATAATTTGTAAGATTTACATACATGTATTGAAAAGAACATTTACACTTTATCATTATTTCTTTTAGGTACTAGACAATGGGCCAGTACAGATGAGAAATCTACTGGCCCATCCTATTATTTTACTGGCCACTGGCCAGCAGACCTGTGCTAATTTCCAGCCCTGAAGAAGCACTATAAATGAAAAATTATTTGCAGGATGTAAAACATCATTTAGACAAACAACTGAAATATCAAACTCAAACATTCTATTTTAACTAAGAATTATTTTTGTACAGGACAACAAAGCTTCATTCTCTCCCTTTTAATCTGAAATCTAAATATTTGCAATATATGGTATGTAATCAAAAATATAGTCCTATCAGTAACAAAGAAAAAAAGTTGACACTACACTGGTTCCTCCAAAAATGAAATCTTATCTATTACATGAACTCTTATGTCTGAAATTCATCTGTAGACATTTCACCACAAGTCATTATTTTTTAACTTACAGACACTGATAAAAAACAAATGAGTCTATCCAGAAGACCTTTAAATATTTGCATCATCCCTCAACATAACATTTTCTTTTTATTTATTTTTGTGGTACAATGTAGACTAAATGCTAGAGAAATCCTTGGTCTGCCTTTAGAAGACACAAATATTTGGCATACTTGTGGCTTCAGAGATGTTATATGGCCGTTGTACAATCTGTTGAGATATATATAACAGAACAAATGCATATTGTAAACCTGTCAAATCAGTCTGATAAGCAAATTTCTCTATTTGAGTTTTGAAAATGGAAAATAGAACATGCATTAAGTTATACTACTGGAGGTAGACTTAATCATAATCATGTCATCGTATATACATGTACATGTACATGCAAAAGACTACATATACATGTAGTTCTATACATGTAGTAAAATCAATATAACCTGGCAGGGTAGAGTCTTGTGAACTCTTTCCCGACCTGGAGGAGTTAAAATTTTAGATAATAAAGCAAACCATAACAATTCTACTGATTAGAGTAATTGTTCCTACTTGTCACCATACATAAGACAGTATACAGTGTTGAATAAAACTTTTTCCTGTACAGCCTGTCATAACCGCAAAGTGAGTAGAATCATCAGTATGATAATCAAAAGAATACTCCACCCTCCCTGCCCATATCTTATGTGAATGGAACAGTTTGTCAAACTTTAAAGCCCCATAACCGCCCATTTACACTCAGTTAGGGTGTAAATTTTGCTTTACGGTGACTGATTACAATATGTACTTTACATCAAATCTATATGTGAATGCATGCTTACACAGTTACATGTACATGTATATAAAAACAAAATGTTCCAATAAATTACAACCCCATACTTTGCTTTATTTGCAAATTATACGAGTGTGTACATTTCAGTTGGGTCCCCACTGAAAGCTTTGTATTACTTTCAAACTCACCCTAACCTAAAATCTCTTCAATGTTGAATTTTCAGAAGTTTTGAGGCATACATATTGATCGATTACAAAATACATGTACATCTACATGTATAATGTACATTAGTTTATTCATAATCATGGTGATATACAGAAACTGCATACAATGCTTTGAAGATATTTTTGTAAAAACAGATGCTGTGCATTGTACATTCTGGAAACAAAAACAAATATCTTTAAAATTTGTTTTCTTTTGACATACATGTATCAACTCATGTGTAATGATGAACTTTGTGTTGTATTCCCACAGACAAAACAATGGAAATCAGATGGATGGGTGGATAATAGAATGAATTGTCATATAGAGAGACAAACAGACATACAGACAAAGAGACAGATCTAACCATTTGACCACACAGCCCCCCCCCCCTCCACCTAAGATGAAAGATAAATAATCAAACTCAAACACAAAATCACTGGAAATGGATGTTCCACATGTACAAAAATAAACCTTTTACAAATACAAGTAGAACCTACATGTATCTTGAGACCACCTGACCACCCTATCTACCACTGAAATGTGGCCTCTCAAGTCAGGGTTTATTTAAAAGATTGTTTACACAAGTGATTTACATTTTATGTAGACTGTGGTCTCATAAGACAGGTGGTCTTTTATAAGAGTGGTCTTTCAAGAAAGGTTCCACTGTAACAAGATGACACGAATAAAAGTCATAAGACAAAACAATTTGAATAGGTACCAAATGATAAACAGACCAACAGACAATATCTTAGTATCATTTATCTGTACGACATTGTGTCTGAGGAATATTAAATAAAATACATTATCATTAGGTTGATGCAAATTATTAAGTCTGGAAATCATGGAGAAAAGATGTGATGATGTATGACCCAATTTAGAAAAGATGTTTTGCTGACTGCAAAATCTTTGAATTCATCAAATGGTTTATGACTACATGTACCATAATGATATTCCACTTAAACAGCAAAATAAAAAAACGTTTTTGTATTGAAGCTGTACAGAAACTAAGATATACATCACATCAGCCATTATGTAATCATAAATCTTGTTACTCTCCTGGTCTCAGTTACATATTCAGTTGCTATGAACATAAAAAATCATGTGCATATGTTTGTGTGTATGTGTGTACATAACTATAATTTATACATGTACTTTTGAGTCCATTTACATTATATGTATATATGTAATAGTTTTTCCAATGGGTGAGTACTTAGTACATTATTTGTATATTAATAGATAGATACATGTACATGTACAAATGTATATGATTGATACATGTACAGATGCAGAATTTTTGAAATAGATCTATTACAGCCCTTTCCCTTGTGAACTATTCTCCTATTGTGTTGTCTGGAGAGGTATAGTCCACTAGTGTTCAACATTATAGCCAATATAGGTGAACAGTTTCCTCAAGAATGGGTAATAATAGATTAATATTATCACTGCCAATTTTCTTCACAATCCTTCCACTTTTTTTACAGAAGAAGTTAAATGTGTTGTTATACATGCACTTGCACTAGCATGCACCCATTTCCCTTTTCAACTTAATAAATGATCAAAGTCTGATGAACAAGTGACAGTATGTAAAAAATACCTTTCAGTTTTCAAAAATTCAAAAAATAAGATTTCAGCAAAATTCATCACAGATAAACATTTCAGGTAAAACATATAAAATGAATGCATCATAGTAAATACACCACACAAAGGGAGATCATACAAAAATTATAAAGTCTGAAAATTAAAAGGCATTAAAAACATGTCAAAAATTATCAGATTTCTTCAAAAACACAAGCTTGAATCATTCAACCATTTGGATCACCTGGATACCAACCATTTTTCATTTCATGCAATGGTTATGGAGAAGATTTTCAAAGAGGAGTACACTCTGGGAATTATTTTGCCCCATCCTGGAACACTTACTTGCTTCCTTTGAAGTTTTGTCAAAATCCCTTCAGGGGTTTGAGAGAAAAAGTCAAATATGTGAAAAGCCCTAAACAAAAAGTCCTCTTTTTTTTGCCTACATGTGTATTTTGAGAAAATGTCATTGGCAACACAATTGGGAATTTTAATGTGAATTTGTGTTAAATAGGAAAAAATAGTTTGCACACATGTAAATCAAAATGTACTGGTAATGGAATCTCTATTTCAGATGCATTTCTTTGTACATTTGTACATTAAATAATTTTCCATTTACAGTCAGTGTTTGTGCGCCCAAATGGCAATTGGGATTTTTTCATCAATCTGGGGAAAAAAAACATGTAATTTGCATGGGGCCGATAATCAGCTCCATCATGGGCATGGTACCTTTAGAAAAAGACCAATTTGAAATAAACAAATAAAAATTCTAAGTAGTCTTAATGAAAATAGTGCATTTGTAATGAAATGAATATCTAATAAATAACATGAAATCTAGTCTCAATCTATTTCTTTTCTGCCAGTTTCTAAAATGATTGTATCAGTCTAGTACAGGGGGAAAAAACTTGGCGCAGACATGGCGATGTCGAACACTCAAGTTTTCTATTTCAGTGGTTTACATTCAATTAAATAAGATAATTATCTACATGCGTCAGGCATAATTTTCTTCCTGATAAAAGATGATAGCCATTGATTTAAATTATTATGCCATTTTCCATGGAAGTGCATTGTTTTGCAAGCTAATCTACGTCTTCTCAGTTTCAACATAGCTGATTTGTTCAATGATAAAACCTTGCTCTGGATATGAATTCACCAACTAACCAAAAGAAATAATTTTATTATGCTGACACTAGCATAGGATAAAAATAAATTTATTTATACATTTTATAATGCAAACAAAATATCCCAAAGGCTGACAAGCTGTGGTCTCATAAAATATATCAGAACATGTAGTCTATGACTACATGTTAGACTACAGGTATGCATGTTCATGTATTAAGAATATGTTGTTACAGATCATACCAAGAAAATCTCCAAAGAGAAGCATGCTCCATCACAACGGACACATATACAGGGATTAATACCATCAACATGTATCATCTACTGTGTATGCATGTCCACTCAAGGAAACATAACCCCACATACATGTAGTATAAAACCCTTTTTGAATGAAATCATTCCATCAGTCCCCAGGAATTTGTAATATATGAGATGGACTGTAATAACATTAAATTCAATATAAACCATTTGATTTCAATTACAGGTGACTCTTGATGGCTATAACATCGGAACCTAAAAATTCTTAATCTCTCAAAGATTTACACAGGTTCCAATTTTTTTCCTTCATAAAATAAGTAAATTAAGTCATTCTTTCAAACATCTAAACTTTTAAATTCTTGAAACCTTGATTAAAGTCTTGATTTGTAAATTATTTCATATTCAACTTTCGAAATGTGAGTAATTATCAGTGAGTATATAAGAAGTACATGTAAATGCTACCAGGCATGTCTGAAAGAAAGGAAGGCACCAATAGCCTTACCCGGGATATTAAACGATAGGCATGATGTGTTTGATAACCAGCGGACAGGTTGATACTCACCTAATAAAGGAGTAGTTAAAAAGATTATTAATTAATTAAGGTAAATCAAAATCAAATTATTTAATAGAGATGTGTCACACATGTATGCTACAATTCCGAATACAAGTGTCATAGTCAAATGGGAAATTAAATGTAAATGTACAAATGTAAATCAAGAGGCGGGCAACTTGCTTTAGCATTCGCAAAGTCAAAAACAAAATGTATGACATCACATATCACATGGTTCATATGTACAACAAGCGAAAAATATTTTTCGAGTACTTTTCAAGGATTTTTCATAGTGTTTTTTTAAGCACTTTCAATGAGTATGTTTCAGCTAGCAAGTCCTTGCAGTCCAAACCGAAGTAAAAAGAAACACTGATAGCAAGGTTATTTTGCATTTCAATGGTGGTCCTCAAAATACTGCTAAGAGTTCTGCTACATACCAAAGAGATCCAGCAATACAGCAAAAAATGCTTTACTATAGTAAAATCAATATAACCTTGTGAGGTGGAGTCTTGTGAACCTTTCCTTGACCTGGACAAATTTGAATTTTAGGTAAATTTTAAAGCATCACATTTACAATAACATTAAACTGACTAGAGTAATGGTTCCTAATTGTTACCATACATGTACATAAGACAGTATCCATTGAGGAATAAACATTCAGGGGTTATTAATAGACTCTTTTGGAGACAGGGTCAGGTACAAGTGTACCTTTCCGATTGGGAATTTCATGTCGCAATTGGCCAAATTGAGAAAAAGTAACGATGGTCATTAAATTCAATGGGTCAAAATGGGGGAATAAAGTAATTATGGTAATTAAATTCAATGGGTCAAATTGGGGAAAAAAAGTAACTATGGTCATTATATTCAATGGGTCAAATTGGGAAAAAAGTAACTGTGGTCATTATATTCAATGGGTCAAATTGGGAAAAAAGTAACTATGGTCATTATATTCAATGGGTCAAATTGGGAAAAAAGTAATTATGGTCATTAAGTTCATAGGATTAAAGATACAAATCTTGTGATTCATTTAGCTTCACTCGAGTCACATGACTGCAAATACTGACATTTGCAACAAAGGGAATTGCAGTCCGTATGTAAATATAAGTCTATCTTTACCAATGAATAAACAAGCAAGAAAGGAAATCCAAGCACTCTGATGAAATAAATTCAGCATTTTGCATTAAGTTCAAGCACTTTTCAAGGACTAATTTAATATTCAAGGACTTTTCAGGAACTAACTCAATATTCAAGCACTTTTCAAGGTCTTTGCAAACCCAGTATTAGAAAACAAAGATTAAGGTACATTTAATTTCCTCCTCATTTACTGTAGAGGAGATTCATCATACAGATACTCCAAATTTTTTTTAAAGAACATCATGAGTGAAAAATGAAAATTTCAACACAAATTTACAAAACTATCATTCTAAGAACAAGATCGAAAATCTGATTTAAATTTGAATGCAATCTCGAGATATTAGTGAGACACTGGAGAACTTACTTAATGCTCAGGTAGCCAAAAAGGGGAGGAGCTACATGTACATGAGATGTCAGAGATTGTTGTTTGGGGTTCTGTGGTACAATTATTATAGCAGTACATGTACAACTTTGACTAGTATAAACTTAATGTCAGCAATACTACAGTAGTGGACAGTGATTGATACTTTTATACACTTGTCGTTGATAATTTATTGAGTGAATATATCATTGTTTAAAATAGTTGCAGTCATGATTTTTGTTTGGCAATTTTGGATTGATAGATAAAGCACAAGTAAGCTGTAATCTTTTCCTGGATAGGCAGCCATCTTTGAGAAAGGATTCTACAGAACCCTAAAGAACTCTGGACAAACTTTATTTTCATTATCATGCTTACATTATATGATAATATGTACAAACATGTTAAACAGCAGAATTATAATTTATTGAGAACAA
This sequence comes from Atrina japonica, assembly GCA_030159075.1. Lineage (NCBI taxonomy): Eukaryota > Metazoa > Mollusca > Bivalvia > Pterioida > Pinnidae > Atrina > Atrina japonica. Next base: position 566,247 of record BROG01000262.1, on the reverse strand, counting down.
ACAATTCAAAATCAAATATAACAAATAAAACCTGTTTATTATTTTTACACTTGTATTACTCATAAACATAGCAACACACAGAGGTGTAATTTTGAGAACATTTTATTTTTATACATATATCAATGTATGCATGACATCAGACATATACAATTGCAAGTAGTCAAAACTTGTTATGTCGAGATCCGTAAATTTGATTTACCTGGTTACTCAAGGTTAAGCACCCGTACCAGAAATTTTCATTCTACATGTACAAGTATATTTTACTAAAAAAAGACATGACAACTCAAGATTGGAAAAGTTGACAAAAAAAAAACGCTAATCAGTAATATCAATGTTAAAACATGGTCCCAATGCTTTATTTCAATGTGAAAGTGACCAATTATCTCTATAGTAATTTCTATTTATTTATACTATCATTAAATCATCATGTGATGATATGACTAGTGTGGAAATCAAGAGTTATCTCCCTTAACAAAACTTTACACTTTGAATATTTGTATTCATGTGGAGGGTTTTCCTAATAATATTCATCAGTAAATGTAGGTACATGTATATATTTTTCATTGTCATATTACTTGACAATCATTACAAGTATGTAAATACAGTGAAACTTGTATATAATGACCTCCTTAGGGACAAAAGAAAACCAGTCTTTATAGGGAGGTGGTCTGAGGTTGATTTGTACACAAATGGTACTACTGGGGTCAGCAAAAAGAAACGGTCTTTGTCACCAGGTGGTCTTTATTCTAGGTGGTTGCTAAAGCAGGTTTTACTGTATATGTAGATATCAACAGTCTGTAGTAATATCATATTGCTTTATTTATTTACTAGTGATGGTCAATCAGATTGAAATGATAATCGATAATCTTTTTGTAATCAGAAGTTGAAAACTAACAATTTCAATTAATAATCAGTTATTATTGAAATTAAAAAAAAAAAATTTCTTTTATTTATTTTTTCTTTATATAACTTTATATTTAACTGTATTCACAGCACTACAATAAGGATTATTTTCAATTGTCCAATCAGACAGAGAATACATGTATCCAAATGTATATATATAAAATTAACTTGTCACAATCACAAATCAACTTGTTGGTAATTAAAAAAGGAAAAACATAAAAAAAATTATATTAATTTTCAATTTTTTTAATGGTTAATAAATTATAAAAACCATTGAAATGATTAGAAAATTGAGCCGACTTAAAAGAATATATTTACCAGATGAAGAAAAATAAAAACAACAACAGTGATAGAATAAATGCAAAAAATTAAAACAAAATTAATATTCACCTTGGATACTTTTTTGAACTCGCCATTTTTCAAATGGAAGCATGATCTTGCCTTTCTTGGGAAAATCTAATTATTTGATTGACTACAGAATATTTTGAACATGGTCTCAATTTAAACTTCCTTTCATTACTTCTTTTGTTTACTTTCTGCTCAGTTTTTCATCAGTCCTAAACCAACAAGTCCTATTTGTCAAATGCATATCTATGATAACAGGTCAAATCTGTAATTATGTTTGTGTCACTGCAGCTTCAAAAGCTATTTTAGTGATCAAATTTCTGAAGACCTCACAACTCTTCATTTAAACCTGCTGTATTATAATTTTATCAGAAGCCAAAGTCTATCTATGTTTATATTGTGACAATGCCATGGCATAGGAATTTTTGGTGCCAAGGAAAACCCTGTATGTGAGTGTTGAAAGCAGATCCTTGTGTGTGCAAATCGCCAAATCCATAGAAATTACTTTATCAAAATTATCATTCTTATCTCATTTTCCTGATATGGTTACTATTACAATAAACATTACAACAAGTGTAAATATAAATAGTACACACTAAATTGCCATGAAAAGCCTGACCTTTAGAGAACTAGATCTATATTGTTTTGAAACAGCAGAAAAGCAGTGGGGAGTCTGAATCTGCATGATCCCAGACCCTATACATTTGTACATGCATGAGTTTCACATTAATATTCTAAATGTAAAAAATCAAAGGACTGAAAGTCCTGAAAGGCAAGTCTTTTGTCAAATCTGAATTGGTGAATTATTCAGATGAAAACAGCTGAATCTTAGCTAACTATTTTCTACATCACAGGTACAAATTAAAGCAGTAAGGCCAATCCTATGGCATTTTCATTTCAGACAATGCGAAAGTCACCAAACTGTTGGCTATAGTCAATTAAAGTTGAATCTGATCAATGAAAAAATCTGGATATTGGACAATTTGTCTGATGACCTAAATGTATTATAAAATCAAATTTTCATAGTATATAAATTGCAACAAGATAAACATTGGTTGTGACAAAAAGGATTAATTGCTGAGTACACCTATGTAAATATTGCGTGCACGTCGTCACATGTCCCTATCGTTGATTTGAGATATTAAGAGTAAGACAAGCTTAAAAATAACGGGAAATCGAAAGTAGAATTAGGTCTGTTCATTTGACCCAGAAATTCCTCTATGACCCGATTTCGACTGTAAATTATTTTTACGAGTTGATTTCCGAAGAGTCAGTCTGAAGTTTGTCAGGGAGATGTGTAACAGGATCGACCAATGAAAATGCATGATTTAATTGCACACATTTTTTGACAGGCGGTCAGTTTCAGGTGATTTAATCTCACCTGTCTGCCACTAATTAAACAAAGCATTTAATGAGATGACCTATTTTTTTTACCACAATTGATAGTTTATATAAATGAAGATCAAGATCAAGTTATTTAAGTTTAAGTTATTAATGTGTTGACTGATGTGCACCATCAAATGACAGCATTTTTTTTTTTCATGTTTACGGTTTCAGTAATTATTTTCCCAATATTTGTTCAGTTCAAAAGAGTCTTTCAGGTTACAATTTTCAATGGTAAAAAATGTCTGCCTGATAAGAATTAAGATCTAAATTCTAATTATTCTCTAAATCTACTTTATCCCCCCCACTCCCCCCCCCCTCCAAAAAAGGACAAAAAGCGATTGCAATAGGTCACCATGAGCTTTGCTCATGTTTCATGAAATTTCTACAAAATTACTAACTTGAATTATACATCTATGATGATTACTCAGACACAGTTAGTCACTGAAACCTCTGAAGTAGGTACCAGTAACTCTGAACATATGGATATATCAAAGGTACCTTCAAGTTTGATACCATATATATATAAATAAATAATATATATATATATATATATATATATATATATATATATATATATATATATATATATATATATATATATATACATATAAATACCCCTGACAGTCTTCAAATATCTACATGTACACAAAACATGTACATGTTTGCAATGGCAATATCAGACCTGAAACTCTGAATACATATGATATCTGGTACTGGTAGTATTTAGAGAAACCGTCTACTATCCCACATCTATATCAGGGTTTTCCCTTATGCAAGATTTCTGCATCTCTGATGCAAAAAAATCTTTTCAGGATGCAAAGCATGAATATTACCAAGTCCCTAAGGATGCACAAAAACTTTTTCAACTTCAGACTGGAAATGTGTGCCTTTGTTTTCATGTATTTTCTTGAATTTCATTGACTTGGGGACTCAAAAACTTAACAAAGGACTCATTAAGATAAAATCCTAGGGAAAACTCTGATATATACAAGTAATACAACCTGTAATATATGCATGGACATGTATACCTCAACTATCTTCGAGTAACATGCATTTAGTTTAAATAAAATATACCAATACCATACTGGTCTGGGACAAGTTACAGCAGCAATGAAGATATTTAGCTATTTTGTTTTTTTCTTTCCCCTTCTTCATAGTTGTCAATCGATTGTACAACCCGTCTAAAACCAAGGATTTTAAGCAGATTTGACAGGTCACGTCTCGGAGCTGTGTTCTTCACCAGTAGCTAGCTATTACATGATTTTGGCTATGTAAAACATTATTTCTGTGGGATATTTTTTTAGATAAATTAGCTGTTGGACATCTTTCTCAAACAGACGGAAAAAATACTGCTGTGATACATTCATGTCCTAAAGATGAAATTACACAATAGTTGGCTACTGGTCGGTTACTGGTCCTCTAACAGTAACCATTAATCTACCATCAAACAAATGATGTAATATAAAGGAAATGAAATTACAGTAATTACAACTTAAGAAGAATTGGCATGAAATTAGCATTGATAATTCTTTTGGCCACTAATTATAATTTGAATAAATTTTTATAAGTTATTAATACAATTAGTTACAGCTGCAACCAAGAAGTTATTTTACTATATTTATTTTTCTGTCTCCTTCATTGCAGTCCATCTCTTCATATGAGATGACTGAAACCAGGCAGATTTGACAGGTCACATGTTGGAGCCATTTTCTTCAATTTGATGATTAAAAGAACAAAATTAAAAATGTTGACTTTTAAAATTATATAATTGAAAGGATTAAACAATATTTCCAAAGTAAGTACATGTTTAATATTTTATCCTTGCATGAGTTGAATTGAAGAAAATAGCTCCAAGATGAGACCTGTCAAATCTGATTTCAGACGTCTCATATGAAGGGATGGACTGCAACGAAGGAAGAGACAGAAAAATAAAAATAGTAAAATACCTTCTTCATTGCAGCTGTAACTACAATACAGTAGGTCCTCTGATGATTAAGTAAACAAACAAGCCCTGGCTTACACGTATTAACTGATAAAGTAAACAAATCTGTCAAAATCTTGATCACCACGAGAGTTTTGTAGGCCTACTTTGTTTACATCATCACACACTTGTTTACTTGTCTTTAAATGATACAATGACGCACTGAAGATATCTACCTGTGCCAGCCAAAGATTGCAGACATCATTACGTATAGTTATTCAATAAGTGTATTCTCCAGACAGAAGGACAGACACAGACTTGAGGCCTACTGCAGTACTTGATGCAGATAATGTATCAGCATATCGTCTGTTAGCGTTATGATAACAATAATTTGACCTTGTTTGCTCAGACCAAGATATGAGAAAATTCTTACCGTTTGCCACGACTGTGTTATACAACAGGAGAGCTGAAAATAAAATTGTAAAAAGTTGAAAATTATTACGTAAATAAAGGTAACAGGAAGTTCACTTGATTATACCGGAAGTTTAAAGTGAAACTCTTCAGGAGTTTCCGAGACTGAAAATAATAACCACTTACCAAAAAGACCAAAACAAAAAAGCATGTCGAGGAAACCAGAGACTCTCCCACTCCAAAGAGATGATGCATAGAGTCTCTATTCCTCTGTTAGCAATCATAAATCCAAATTTTCTTCATTTTGTTCCAGACGGTATCCAATATTAGACCTGACCGCCATTACTTTGTGGCAATCTGCGCGATTTACCGTCTGCGCACTTGCACAAATGCTCTCACTAACAGTAAAAAATTGGGTCAAGTCTAATACACAATACGCTATTTTTATTGCGGTGTCTATAAGACATATCTGTATGTATAAATAAATTCGTTGTATTCTAATTATATCGTAATCCGTATAAGGCAGGGTGTTTAATCTGCTTGGAACATGGACAAATGTTGTTAAGTTGGGATTTGCCGACCAGAAAATATTCAAGTGACATTTTATCAGGCGACTTTTTCGTCTTGCGTGTAGGCCTAGAGTTCCAGACTTAACCACGGGGTTCAGAAGTTCACGCTTGCATTCTAAGCGCAGCGCAATGTAATTTTTCATTGACAACCACCTGGGAAATTCTATATCTCAAGTCTGACCGAAATGTCTGTTTTAAATGTTGACGTTTGATCATAGTGGTCATTACAAATCAAATAGGCGATTAAATGATAGATCTAGATCACAAAAATTCAACATGATTTAAAATCTAGATATAGATTCTAGACCTAGATCTTCTATACTAGCGAGAACTGAAATATTGTTTAGGTCTTTGTGAATGTCGGACGACAGAATAAGTTAACGGGTTGCAGTGGGGAAACAAATACGAGATGGCGGATCTATTATTTTGTTTGAGAGAATCATCTGAGCGAATTGATTACATTTTGTTTATGTCGATCTAGATCTACATTTTGTTGTTGTTGTTGTTGTTGTTGTTGTTGTTGAGGACATGTTAGACAGTTGAATTAGTTCGGTTATTGGGTCTTTTTTAAATTTGAGTGACAAGGCCCATATATGAGTCGGATTTAAAGTGCACCCAAACGCTTAGGGTGTCTTCCTGACTTTGCAAATAGTTAGTGTTTGATGCAAGACCTAGATCAAAATTGTGTAACATGTTTCAAATACGTTTGTAATTTTGCGTGCACGCTTCTGTGTCCCTGATTTCACTGACTTGTAATCATTCTATTTTTGTGTGAACAAGAAAAGTTAGGCCAATATTATAATCAATTGGTTTTTGGTTTTTTTTTCTTTTGGAGGGGGGGGGGGGTTCCACTTCTGGACAATTCATTATAACAATTATTTTGATCGATTTACCCCGTCTCACTTTTTTTTTTAAATTTTGAGATAAGATGTTTATTTTCCGCCATTTTTACCCTTAGTTTGATGGAAACATGTACAGGGATATTAAAACAAATGGAAATAAAACGGTCAATAAAATATGTTTTATTCTTGAAAAACAATAAACAAAATTTTACCTTAAATATTATGATTATTTTAATGAAGTTATACATCTTTAGAAAAAGATTTGAGGATAAATTCTGAGTAGGTGAAATTAACAAAATTTTAAATCATTTTTACAAAAATAGAAAAATGTATTTTTATATCTAAAGAAAGAATCAATATCTTTGAAAAAAAGAAGGAATAGATTTTATGTTATTTTGTTGATCAATTATTTGATAATATAAATTGCCACAACATAAAATCATACATGATACAATACCAGTATTCTTTCCTAAAAATAATACACTTCAAATTGTGAAATTGATCACATTATGTAAATTATGATAATGTAAATAGCAAAATAAGAAAGAGAAAGAAATACAAAGACATATACGACATTATATCTAGAGATATAAGCTAGGTTTTATATCGAGGATAATATGCATAATCTAGGAATATTCGTACTGAAACAGGTATCCGGGAGTCCTGGGCATATCCGTACCACTTTTTAAACATTACAAAAGAGCCTGAGTATCTTCAGTTCATAGTGATTACTTATATTTATTACACATGTATGTTTCAATAATATCTGAAAACCGAGACTTAAGCTTTACACACCGCTGAATCCATCCATGGTAAATTAGCCATGTATAAAGAGACCAGGTCATCCTCTATTTCCCATATGCATGTATATATTTCACCTATATATTTATGGTCATGTCAGATGCACCTAGAGTGCGTTTGTAACATGTGTGTGTTGTTGTTGTTGTTGTTGACATACAAATTTTAATTTATAGTAACATCACGTCTGGAATCCAGAAAAAAGGTTTCGCAGAGCTTTTAAAATAGACCTACCAAAATGTTTGCGCCTCGCTACGCTTGGCAAAATCAATTATATATATATACCCTTTTATTCCTCTATCTCACAATCCTGGATCCAACCAGGCTTTGTCTGTATATCTTGGTCTATCATGTGTTGTGTTTGCCCTACATATCGGTAAAGATATTTTCGTTTGACGGTTTTCTCAGCATGTAGGTGCTGAGTGGTTAGCATCGTGCTTTAAATCATGAAGTATCTCACTTCCTGTCAGCGCAAGTTCAAGCCCGCTGGAACCTAAGCTTATTTTTGTGAGAAAGTTTCTTAGTTTACTTACGGAAGGCTGGTGATCTCTTCCTGGGTACATTGTAACCGGGTTCTCTCGCTTGTACTGGCTCCCAAATGAAAAAAAAAATGTTTTTATTATATGCATAAAACACGACCCCTAATGAATATTGTCTGACAATTAATCCAACAATTAAAATTATGTGAAGTAACTAGGGAGACCGTGTCCCTAATGTTTATAAAATAGTTGTGAATCCCTTAATTTTCTATACAAAGTCGGAATATTTAAAACGAATTTCCCAATTTTTTTTTGCGCCTCGCTCCGCTCGGCGACTAAATTTTAAATTCACACATCACAAATTGGTGTAATTTTATGTTATAAAATAAAAAAAAAAACATATTTCCGAAAATTTGTCACGGAATTAAAAACAATCCCCCGATATTTAGCGCCTCGCTCCGCTGGGCGAATATGTTTAAACCTACTTAAACTTTGAACCCCTAGTCTGCTGTTGATGATGTTTACATTGCATCACAAATAGGTATAATTTTATGTCACCAAACTAAAAACAAATTTCACAAAATTTTGTCGCTCCGCTCGGCGAATAATTTTTTTAGTTTACACCTACTCCAACTTTGTATTCTTAGTCTTTTTTATGATGTTTGCATTGCATCACAAATAGGTATAGTTTTATGTTGCCAATTAAAAACAAATTTCACAACATTTTTCGCTCCTCGCTCAGCTCGGCGAATTATTTTTTTTATTTACACTACTCAATCTTTTTATCCTCAATTTGCTTTTCATGATGTATGCATTGCATCACAATTAGGTATAATAACCAGACTAAAACACCTTCCTTTAAAACTGTTTCTACATCTACCACTGTTGTATGTATTAATTGCATAATCGAAAGGCACATGGCATTTTAGCTCACCTTTGTCCGTCGTCTGTCCGTAAACTTTTCACATTTTCGACTTCTCCAAAACCACTGAAGGGATTTTGATGAATCTTTACAGGACGTTAGTACTCAAGGTCCACTACCAAGTTTGATCATTTCGGCCCGATCGGCCTAGGGGTGGATCCAGGGTGGGGCAAAAGAGGCCCCAGGGGTACCCCTCTTTAAAAATCTTCTCCTCCAGAACCGCTTTGCTTTGAAAAACTAAATGTATCTGAGTGATCTACATAGATGTATGATTCAAGTTTGTTAACTTCGTTGAACTCGGAAAATAAATTTTTGACGCGTTTTTGACGTCTTTTTGGACTTTGTAATTTTCATTCATTTTTGTATGATTTCTTTGATTTTCTCCCCTATTCATTTATCTACCAAACCACCGGTAAAATACATAAAATGCATGCATTATAATAAATATTTGTGAATTTTTTTAAGACTGCAAAAATGAAGGGAGGGGGGTGTAATATTTCACATGTTGGACTTCTTCTCCAAAATCACTGAAGGGAAAGTAAGTACTCAAGGTCCTCTACCAAAGTTATTAATTTCGACCCGATTGGCCCAGGGTGGGACAAAAGAGGCCTCAAGGGGTACCATTTTTAAAAAATCTTTCCTCCAGAACTGTTGTATGGATTGTATCTGAGTGATGTACACAGATGTATGATTAAAGTGTGGTAATTTATGACATGTTGAAGAAGAAGTCGATGATTAAAGTGTGTTAATGTTTGTTTGTTTTTGACATCTTTCCCAGCTTTGTCATTTTTCATTCATTTTAATGTTTCCTCCACTCCTAAGGAGTGTTAAAACAATTTGTAAATTTGAGATTCCCATATTTGTAAGATACCAACACAGTTCAGGTGAGCGATGTGGCCCATGGGCCTCTTGTTTGACTGGCAAAACCACTTTCAAAAAAAAAAAAATGTCCCCCCTTATTTTGATTTGCTTCCTACGCCACTGCAAGTTAAGAGAAAGATGGACTTCTACAATATCGTGTCAGCGAAACTAGATGGACAGAAAGCGGGCAAATGCAAATAGCACCAGGACATCACCTGCTATACTCGAGTAGAGAAGATGAGTTGCCATCATAACATCCAGGGAAGTACACAAGAGCTTATTGGAATGGACACCGGTGAGTAAAAGGAATATCAAAGCAAGATATAACTCCACTTTTGCCAAATTCCCAACCATGTTATGCTATGTACTAAGAGAAGATGTAGAGGGGGATGGAAAAGATACCTTCTATGACAGTCTACCAAAGACAGAAGACGAAGCACCATCACATGACACTCTTCTATTCATGGGAGATCTGAATGCCAAAATAGGGAAAGAGAGCATCATGGGACAACAAGGACTTGGTGAGTGTAACAACAGTGGAGAGCGGGTCAGTAATTTTTGCCAGGAAAACAACTTGATGATCGGTGGTAAGATCTTGCGTAGGGATCTCCACAAAACAACTTGGAACTCTCCAGATGGCCATACTAAGAACCAAATTGATCATTTCATCATCAATAAAAGTTGGAGAAGGAGCCCAATGTATTTAGTTGCCAGGCATAGTAAAAAGAATTGGGAGTGATCACTCTGTGTTGCTGGGATAACTGGCACTTAAGCGTCAGAAAGCAGAGGAAAGATCAGCGACCACTTCCTATAAAGGACCCACAAGTAACGAGAACCTTCAAGACTGAAATGAAAATAGATTTGCTGTCCTCGCAGAACATCCAGAGGAAGTAGAAATGCAAGACTGCAATGAAGTATTGTTAGAGACTGGTAAAAATTGCGTGGACCAACAAGAAGGGAAAAGGAGATGGGTTTCTGATTCAACAAGGAAGAAAGTAGAAAACAGGAAAGAAAAGAAGAAAATCCTTTCAACAAAATCATAGAAGTTAAAAACGAATCTGGAGGTAGATTACAGGAAGTTGGATAGGAAAGTAAAGAAGGGTGTTACAAACAGGAAATCATACACAGATAGGCTGACAGAAGCCGGTTGACAAAGACGTTGGTAGGTAAGTTTAAGTCTACAAACCAATCCATCAAGGACCAGTAGGGTAATTTGGTATCGAAAGACAAAGACATTTTAAAGTTCTGGAAAGATCACTTTGAGAAAGTGTTTAACATGGAGGAAAAAGAGTCAGAGGTAAACATCACATCAGATGAGAGTGTACTTGACATCGACATAAAACTACCCAGTATATAACATGTAGAGGCTGTAAAGAAAGTGTTGGCAGCACTTCAGCAGGAATTGACCAGGACACAGTTGCACAACAGGATGTTAGCTTTAACGTGAAGTTAGCCAATGTTAAACCAATGGGTTAACAGTACCTTAAATTTAACGATGTGTTGTGCAGCAAAGATGCTAAAGGCTGAGGAGCATTACACGCCGAACTTTTTAAAATATATCCTCATCAAAATCTGTAATTCCGAGAAAACACCATCATTCGTGAAGACAGGATTTAATGTGAAGCTACCACAGAAAGGAATGTCTCAAAGTGCAACAAGAAGCCCATGGGCCTTAACGGTCACCTGAGTATGCACATGTTTTTGGTCTTTAGAAATCACTGTGCCAACTATGTGCTCTTTATACTTCATAATAGATGATGGATATATTGATTTAACTACTATACAAAATTGTCAAGTTTCAATCCTTGTATAGGATGGTAATTTTAATCATATAATCTGGGTTAGATACACAAAAAAACATCTATCACTTTTTGTGTCTTACCGACCAAAATGTTCACGAATTTCATAATTATGCTAAAGCTTTTTGCTCTTTCTAATCATGCATTCAGTCTTTCTTCATAATGCACAAAAGTGAGGGGCCTCCGTGGCCGAGTGGTTAGAGCATTGCGCTTTAAATCACAAGGCCTCTCACCTCTGGTTCGAATCCAGCTAGGGTCTTTTCGAATTATGTGGGAAAGTTTGCCAGTTTACTTACGGAAAATCGGTGGTCTTTACCCGGCTAACCGGGGTTTTTCCCGACCAATAAAAAGTGGACGCCATCATATGACTGAAAGACTGTTGAGTATGGCGTAAAACAAAAAATCAAATCAAAATCAAATCACAAAAGTGAAGGAGACTTTCTACAATTATATTTATTTCCACAATATAACCAGTTTGATCCTGCCTTAGGGACAGTACTCTTGGCCCAATGCACATGAATTCTGGTAGAAGGCTTAATGCCTCATCTAAGAAGGTATAATTGTAACAGCAACCGGTTATAAAAGCCTCCGAAATCACCCATTTCTTCACGTAACCCAGTACATCTAGGTGATCAGAGAAATTTAAGTTTAGTGGTAAGGTTCACATTCAGATGATTCAAGATTTCTAAAATAAGGGGGTGGGAAATGGCCCTGGGGATACTCAGAAATTTCACCCTGAAACTTGTCTTGCCATGGTTAATAAGAAAATATATGGTTTAGGGGTGTGGATCTTAATGGTTTTTGAAAACTGAAATTTCTTAAATTAATGGGTGAGGAATAACCCCAGGGACAACCTCAAAATATCACAATGAAACTTGTCTTGTCAAAGGTAATAAGAAAATATATGATTTAGGGGTGGGGATTTAAAAAAAAAATTTAATAAATGAAGATTTCTGAAACAAGTAGGCAGTTTTCGAGATAAATGAAGATTTCTGAAAATAAGGGATGGATAATGAACCGTGATTCCCCCAAATACCTCAATATAACTTGTCTTGTCATGGATAACAAGACAATATATGGTTTATGGGTGGGAAGATATGAGATATTTGAATATTTCTGAAACAACGGGATGGGGATGACCCAGAGGATCCCAAAATATCACAATACAACTCGTCTTGTCAATGGTAATAAAAAATATATATATGGTTTAGAGGATCTCAACTATTTTTTAAGATAATTGAATATTTATGTACTAAAGGGGTGGGGATGACCCAGGGGACCCCGAAAATATCACCATTAAACTTGTCATGAGAAATAAGAAAATATATGCTTTAGGGGTAATGATCTCAACTTTTTTTTAGATAATTGAATTCTGAAATAAGGGTATGGGGATGACCCTTGGGACCTCCGGAATTTTCCAATACAATTAGTCTTGCCATGAGGAATCACAAAATATGTGGTTTAGGGGTGGGGATTTTGAACTACTTTTGAAATAATGGAAGATTTCTGAAATGAGCGGGGTGGGGAATGACCCTGGGGATAAAGCTATATATTGCAATGAGCCCCTTACATCATGCCATCCAAAAATATATATATATTTGGTTTGAAGTAGTGTAGTGATTTTTATCAGCTAAAATGCAAGTAAAATGTAATGTTTTATTTCTCTATATGTCTCTATAGTAAACACCATCCCAATTTGAGCCCCTAAAATATACTTTAGATCCACCTTATCCCCAAACTGAAAACCTCTTGCACAACTAGGGATATAGGCATACGATACCTTGAAGTTTCATGGAGTTTCACTTCGTTGTTGAGAAACAGTGAAGTAGAGAAGATTTTCTAACATTGAATACATTTTACTATATAGTAAATTTAGCTCCACCGTAGGGGCAGAACGCATGCCCCCCAGGGTAATTAATTTTACGATTTTGGTGGAGGGCTACATGTTCTTTCTTACCATGCATTCAGTTTTCCTTTAAGATGTGCAGGAGTTGAGAAGAAGATTTTTGAAGATGCTAGTAAATTTAACCCCACCCTAGAGAATCCATGCCCTCAGGGTAATGAATTTTGCAATTTTTGTAGAGTAACTCTAGGACATTACAAACTTAAAAAAAAAACTAAAAAAACAAGAAGATTTTTGAAGATTTGGCTATTTTTTTACTATAGTAAATTTAACCCCACCCTAGGGGCAGAATCCATGCCCTCAGGGTAATGAATTTTGCAATTTTTGTAGAGTAACTCTAGGACATTACAACTAAACATTAATTACAGTAAGGTACCCCAGTGGAGAAGATTTTCAAAATTACCCTATTTCTTTTTTGTTTTTATCCCCCTCTTTAGGGCCCCTGTGGGATGGGAACCAATATCCATGGCCCTTCAGGTTTTGATGCTAGTGACCAAGTTTGGTTGAAACTGGCCCAGAGGTTCTTGAGAAGCTGAAAATGTGAAAAAGTTAACGGGCGACAGACAAAACACGATCGAAATAGGTCACAATGAGCTTTGCTCAGGTGACCTAACAACTGGAGAGGGATTATGTTGCTATTAGTTACCAACAAAGTCCTCAGCAGTGTTATCCTGAAGATAATCTAGGGCATAACAGACCATCTACTACGTGAAGAACAAGTAGGGTTTAAGAAGGGAAGATCATACAGTGACCAGATATTCACCCTACGACAAATACATGTAATATAATTTCAACTTCAATTGCATCGACTTCACAAAGGCGTTCGATAGTGTCCACCGTCCGACCCTGTGTAGAAACCTCAGTCACTACGGCATACTAGTACCAGGTAAAGACATCTCCATCATCAGGATGCTGTACGTAGAGTTTACAGCTAGTCATAGGCGGATCCAGTTTGACAGATGAGATCAAACAAGAGACTAGGAGTGAAACAGGGGTTGTTTCCTTTCTCATCTCCTCTTCATCCATTGCAAAGGCTGGGTCATGACGGAAACCACCAGGAACAACATGAGATGCATTACCTGGACGGATTTTGTTCTTGATTTTGTTGACCACATAGCACCGCCATCGTGACATCTAAGATGTGACCAGTGACATGACCACAACAGGAAAACAAGACTAAACATCAATGCCACGAAAGGCAAGATTCTGAAGGTCAACGCGATGTCAAATGAGACCATCCAACTTGATACCACTATCGTAGAGGAAGTTAGTTACTTTGTCTGCCTTGGAGTCAGATGGAAACTCCCGGGTAGCGATGCAAACTTGATATCATAGCGCAACATCTGGCGATCGACCAAGGTCAGTACCACTACCAACCTGAAGATATTTAAAAACAATGTCATTGGGGTCTTTCTAAGGTGCAGTTACGGAAGATAAGCAACAATATCATCAACAAGCTTGATGTCTTCCAAACAAGATATCTAAGAAGAATTTTGCGAATATTTTGGCCTCATACCATTTCCAATGCACAGTTATACAGGAAGACAAACACCATACCGCTGTTACGGGGGGAGTATAGCGATGTAATGGGCACGTCTGCAGGATGCATCCAGGTGCCACTACAACGGAAGCAATGGGATGGAAACACAAGGAAAGAGAAAGAGAGGAGGACCAAAACAAACAAATTTCGAAAGGGAAATGAAGGTAGAAGGATAGACGTTGGAACAAGTACAATGGCGGTCCCAAGAAAAACAACACTGGAAGTCTCTGGTGATGGCCATATGTGCGAAGCCGCACGTAGAGCTAGTAAAACATCGAAATTATAAACCAAAATGCGTTTTGACAGGTTATATGAGTTTGCCTGATAAAATTACTAAATTATCAACTGGAAAGGAAAGGCTGCCTTGCACCCACTCATTTATTAGCTTATACACAAATAAAATGTATATAAAATTTGAAGTGAATATTTGTTTAAGAGTCTCTGTCGTGAAATATATTCAGAAGTTAAAAAATGGTGATAGAAGTATTTTTCCCTTTTAGGTAATATTACAAAGGGAAGCCCCTTGTATTATAAATATAAACTGACAATAAAAAGTGTCCTCATTTAAAGAGAAATGAATATGAAGACTGTCTAATAATAAAGAGAAGTCATTCAAGAATTCTGTACAAAATCATATTTCTAAAGGGTATGTTCAATTGTTTTTACTTCTGTTTCGCACCTATTACAATCAGGACTATTTACTATATCTACTCTATACATGTAGGAATTTGTTGTCAGAATGTTCTTGTTAATTTTGTATTGCACTGTAAACCACATTGTAAATTTGTAAGTTAAAGTGGAATTGTTTATATGTTCTCCCGTGTTAATTCAATCATTTTTGGATTTTGTTACTATTAGAGAACCAAACATTTCAGTTATATCAACCCCCCCTTTTTTAAAATATAGAAAGGCTTAGTTTCCTTTGGAAATCAACTATGCCAGGCGATGTTGCAGACGGGCAGTGACTTCGTGAACATATACAAGAATTTTAGTATAGTTTCTTAAAAACGTAATTACATTGGTATTTAATCGTCAATTGAGAACCAAGTTATTCTTTCACCAAAAACTTCGAAATAAGAAAATCGACTTCAAAGTTTGACCACCAATTTCTTCATTTAAAATGGGTCAAAAAGAATAGAATATATGACTGTACATATTAGCTTATATTGTGTCCAGGACTCTTGTTTCATGAAAAACCAATACTGTACATTAGAGGAAAATACAAAACGTGACTCCCTCGAAATGGCAGTAGAACATTCTGGTATAATTCAACAAACCTTTCGGTCAGTTGTACTAGGACATAGAATATTCTTGCTGCTTGAATCTATGCTGTTTAGTGTAGATATTTGGAGATAAAATATCAATGTATTGAGAAATACGCATGAAAAATAAAGAGTGTATGCCAAATGACTGACAGACAGACGAAATAAGAAAATAAATGTTATGCGATGCTCAATATACCGGTATTTGAGGACAATGGTTTAATAAAGTAACATCTGTAAACCCAAAGAGACATGTTAAATCAAGCATATTCGCTTTGAAATGCGTGTATTGTGTAAAAATTGGTTTGTTATTTATCTGTGATAAAAGGTGAGGCACGCAGTTTTAACCAAAATCCTGCTCTCCCACAGATACCTGAGGTATCTATGGGTTAACATGTTGTTATCTGTTAGAAAACAGACCGTGTTTCTGAACACCACGAGGTATTCGGGTCAACAGTTGTATAAATACATTCTGGTATCTATGGTATAGTCGATTTGTAACTTTGAATACCTTCTGAGTTATTAATTTCCAATTTCCAATTTGTAGGATAGCTGACAATTTAACACCTGGTATTCAGAGATGCGATCTATTATCCCATTAATAACAGCCTGTTACACCATAGAGTATAAAGTAAAATGTACAATGGAAACATTTGCTTAAGGACATGTGAGACATTTTGCATGTCAAACCAAATAATCGCTTGTGTTGATGTGTTGCGTATTTCCCTGTCCTTATCTCTCTGTGTACGCGTTTCCAATAGATCTTTTTGTGTCCTTCGTACTTTTCATTTTATAGCCTTGCAACCTTGTTTGTCTTGTTATGAGTTTTGAACTCCATACACAAATCACATCTATCTTTTTTGGGAATAAAAACCCCCAAATTAAATTCTGAATTGAAAATATGTCTATATGTCTATAGATGTGAGACTTTGCTGGGACTTTTTCATTCTCCTTACATCCTTACAAAACTCATTAAAGATTGTTTTCGTTTTCTCAGTAGATATAATGAAATTTAAAATTTTCATTGCAGACCTTTCTTATTTTCGGATCCCTTTTACGCTGTTCTTTTACCACATGCCCCTACGTATTCTTGACCAGATTGCCGTTTTCGTAAGTTTTTCTTCCATTCATTCTCGGTTTTTCTAACGTTTTCTGCTTCTCCCCTGTGTAGGCCCATAATTTTCTTCAAATTTTGTGCATCCGTTTCTTGCTCATGTTCACTTGAGGTATCATTTTCTGTGCGCGTTTGATGGCCCCTTTATCTCTGTACTGCATACTACAAATCCTCGTCTTTAGTGTCGTCTATGGTTTCATCACTTAATACAAAATCAGGATCCGCACTTTTATCATCTTTATCTGCTATTTCTTCTGTGTCAATACTGTCAAATAGATCATTGGCCCAGGAACTTTCAAATCAAATTATTGTTAATATCTTGGGACAATAGTTAAAAATATATCATTTCTGCCCTTCTGTCTGGGAATCGCCATCACTTTCACATAGACAATCTAAAAGAAGCAATGCCTCATTAACATTCATAGTTAATATTCATTGAAATATGTTGAAATAAAAGTTACTGTAAATGTGTTCAATTTGCCTTCTTAATGTCAACTTTCAAGATTCCTATAAGAGATAAAAATGAGGATATGAGAGTTTGATAGTTCTAGTGTGATATTCTGTTATACAAATATATTATTTTCCTACACCATTTACATAATTTTTGTCTTTAATTGTTGTATGTCCATAGAATAGAAACCTTGTTTTATATCCATAATGTTCTACCTCCAATTTAGAATTAACGACCTTATTCTCTTTGAAAAAAGGGAATTCTACCTAAAATACCGACACTGTTTGGAACTTAGATATCTAATTTTTCATGTGAAACATTTACTTATAGAATATGTACAATTGAAATTCATAAATTTTGCTAGAAAATTTACCCACTGATCCCCTCTTCATGCGCCATTGTTTTCCATAGTGAGCGAAAATCACGTGACCCACATACTCATATTCGTTTGACTAAAGGACATAGGACATTTTGGTTCTGACAAAAGGACCACTTTTGAAGATATAACAATTTTGCCCTTTCGATTTCTCTTCAGAGTGGCTTAATAAGAGTACCAAACTGATCATACATATGAAGCTTGTTCATCCAAATCTATTGGTATATAGAACTCTACTATTACAGCCAAATATGAATAAATAAAGTTGAGGCTGATCAGTTTTTAACCTTGTATTGGAGAAGTCAAGAAGGGTTGTCGAAAGAGGCCATTTTGTAACCTCTATCATACGACACTGTATAAGGAGAAATTTGTACTTACAATAAGTGTTACATTGCCAGATTGATAACTACCTCCCCAAGAAATGTAATTCAGCGACTGAATTCCAGGTGAGGGTTCGTTAGTATGATTCCCGGTGCATTAGGGATTCTCTAGCTTGAAAGCCCAATGAAAAAGCGTTTTTTAAAGAATCCACACGGGTATAACTGGTGTCTGGATATGACCTTTAGAAAACATTTATCAGTTGGCCCAGAGAGGTTTCGAAATATCTGAAACTCGAAAATCCAATCTGGAACCCATTTTATCATTTAAGACGCATTTGGTTATTTCCTCACCATCAGTTCATTTCAGAAAACACATGCATAAAATTTACTAGAATAATGGATGGGGGTGACTTTTGATTTCTAAAAGCTCTGAAAGGCCCCCACACATTAAAATATAAAATATCTCAGATACCAAAGTATAAATCTTTAGGATGTCCGAGATATAGATACAAATCTGGTAAAAATGAACAAACACGGACCTCTGGAAACCAAGAGCTGGGATCAGGTTTCAAGGAGGCGTAAGCAATCCCTGTCGACCGGTCACAGTCGCCGTGAGTCCACGCTCAAGTCCAAACGAAATACGTGAGGAACGAATCCTCGTCATAACTGAACTTATCTGTAGGTCATCACTGTTTAATTCAATGTTTTAAAAAATCATCACTTTTTATCCGAGTTTAAGAGGATGCACCCCTCTAGATATAGGTATTTTGCTTTAAAATTATGATCAAGGTTAATTTTTTTAAAAACCACAAGATAAGAAAATGTCAAAGTCACAAGGTCAAACTGAATGTTGGTACCAATTGTCAAATCATTTGATGTTTCGAAAGGAATACACATAAAAAATATCGAAGCTTTACCACTAACACAATGTAACAAATTTAAAGACTTTTGAAAACGAGGTCCACGTTCAGTGTCAAGGTCACAACATCAAATACTTTTGATACCAATAATAAGGTCTTGTCACAGTATATTATAGTATGTAATATAAAACCCCTACAACTTATGGTTAGAGATATGGCAAATGTTAAATCGGCGATATATTAAGCATTAGGCTACAGTTTTTTATATCGCTGGTTAAAGCACAGGAACCTGAAATTCTGTCCGTATATTGATAAACAAATCATTGATATAGCCTGTCCTCCTTTCTCGTTGCAGAGGGTAGGCTAAACAAATGACTTGTTTATCAATACACGGATAGAATATCCGGTCCATGTGGTTAAAGATTGTAGCCATTGACAGACAGAAAGATAAATATAACCTACATACGTACTACTTCATACCATATACATGTAAAAAGATTCTATTCTTTGGAGAGACACCTTTGGGACTGTGTGGTTTATTTAAAGACATAGTGACACATTCTTTAGTGATGTATGGCAATGTTTTTGTTATGAGAAACACTTTCCGCCTGGAAAAAAATCAAATACATATACTATGTATATGTAAAATTTATTTGAAATTTTGTTAGCGAGCGACATTTTACAGCGATATAAGCTGCCACAATGATTATTTTTGTCCCCTGACATATAGTCGGGAATATGATAAAATGTGTGTTCAAATACATTATCAAACACGTGAAACGTTGTAAAAGATTTTCCTTTAGAAGTTATTTGTTTTATAAGAATTTAAGTTTTCCCGTACCTCACAAAATCCAGCTGTATTTCCGTATGCAATGACCTGAATAAAATTTCTATGTGTTTTAAATTTTCTTTTAAAATACAGGACGTGGTTTTTATTGAAAAGTGCATGTATTATGTAAAATATATGCTTTTCAACGTTATTTTAATTACATGAAGAAAATCGGATGAATATAAATTATGAATAAATATATCAGGTCACTAAAATAATTTTTTCCGATCTTTAATGCTACCGTGAATGCTGACATTGACAAAATCAAAAACATATAACTGTGAAATGTATGCGTACCACATGTTTTACAATCGTGCCGCCATGCCCGGTGGAGTTTGGCACTTCATGATCATGTGTTAAGAATGATAAAGCCGAGAATGCGATGGGACGAGTTAAAAATGGGTTGAGATCACCCAATATATCCGGCACGTGGACAAAATCAGAAACGAATGTTTTGAAGCGATGAAAAAGACCAACTTTGCCTGATTTAGGTCTAAATTGATGATGTACGAAAATAAACGCAAAGGGAAATAGGAATAAAATTTATAATAACTGCAAATAGCAAGTTTTTATTGAACACTCGGTAATCTTCGTAAAAATTTACCGAGAGTTAATTTGTAATGCTCAAAGTAATGTCGGACACACAATAACTGATATTAGGGGTTACGTTTGGCAATTATACACATGCATTTGTTATTCTAACCACCAGATGGTCTCTTTGGGATATACAGTGTATAGGAGTTAAAATATTACATAAAATGGGCTTGTAAAATTTTTCACCTACCATAGGCGTCGGAAGGGGGGGGGTGCTAGGATGGGGGGGGGGGCTTAGCCCCGACTCCACTTTTTTGCAAAGATAGACATAGGTGTTGAAAATTGGGGCTTAGCCCCAGACGTTTCTGGCGTGTGTGTGTTTTTTAAGTTGGTTTAGGCCCCCCACTTTCAATTTGCTTCCGACGCCTATGCCTACGACAGCTCATATCGCTTTAATATTCTATTATGTTGTTGTAAATTTCTAGTTACAATTAGGCTAAACACAAATTTTATTTTTATATACTTTCTTTATTAAATATATTGTGCCCATTTGCTGTTAAATTTAAGGTGGGGTCCGAACGCACCGCTCTTAATCCACCACTTGTTTACCAAATCTGAAAAAGCAAATCTAAAACATTACGCAAACTACACTTAGAAATTTTCAAACCCGTAATATGTCGAGATGCTTTAATCAGCTGAAGCTTTATAAAGCTAACTAGATCTGGTATTAGAACTTCGCCCTTCCTCTCCAAAGATTTGAATCATTCACATTTGAGAAGTATTTCAAAAGACGTCAATCTGTTCTAATTATTTGCTTCAAGAACATAACCGAACTGCACTTGTGGAGACCTACCTGGTTCTTGGTGTGGACACACGTCATCCAGGTATTTAAATGATTAAAGTCTGAGGCACAAATTGAATTAAGTGAAGATGTTTATTCGTTAAAAATAGAATTTACCGAACAAATGTCTGCGACCTCGTGCTCGATGTACTATATAGATATTATGCCAATAATATCAGTGACATAAAATCAGTCTATCTTACACACATTTTTCCGGACCAACAGGCATACCGGTCTACAATGATACAATCTCCAGTCGTTGACTTGTCATTTGCTAACTTTTAAATGTTATATATCAAGTTATTATGGTGACCAATATCTGCAATTTTGCACATTGAAACGCGAAAAGGCGAACTTTTAACTCATTTTTATTTTCGTTCGCCATTTGCAAAGAGCGACAATGCCTCCTGTATATTGCTCTATCCCTGGAAATGAAAATGTCGAGAGTATCCTTGAAGTGAAGGCATAATTTACTATAATGTAGCAGGAATATTATGAACACATTACCTACATATGTGAAAATGACTTTGCTTTCCGCCGGAAGGAGAAAAAGCGAAAAGGTGAAAAAACGTCGTTTTAAATGTAGTGGTTTTCGCTTTTTCGTGTGCATTTTGGCACGTTTTCGCATTGCATAATATTGCAAAACTGCGCCAAAATTTAAAAGTTCGCTTTTTCGCGCTTTTAAACATGAAAAAGCGACAGAAATCAGTCACCATAATTTATTACTTCGTGTTAACAAGTATGAAGACCTGACAGACAACGGTTCGTACGATACAGAATTATCTCCAGACAGACAAGCTATCGTACTATCTTGAAATTGTTTGTCTACAGATAACTCGATATCGTACTAGCTTGTCTGTCTGGAGATAGTTCGGTGTCGTTTAGCTGCCTGTCTGGAGATAACTCGGTTTCGTAGGCTACTAGCTTCTCTTTTAGGAGATAACTGGATATCGTACTAGTAACCTATCTGGAGACAAGGGTTAATTGTAACAGGGTACTGTTACATAATGTCCCCGAAACCGTGGAGCGAGTTGTGTCGATATCAACCAACAATCTGCAATTGTACTTCACAAGTTTTGAGGAATAAATGCCATAAGGCTGAAATCGCAATCAATGATACCAGTAAATTTAAAATTACATCAAAATCAGACATTGTTAATACTTTGACCAATCATAACTCGTACTCTGGTGATAACTCGGTATCGTACTAGCTTGTGTGTCTGGAGTTAATTCGGTATCCTACTAGTTTGTCAGTCTGGGGATAACTTGGTATCATACTCGCTTATCTGTCTGAAAAAGAAGAAATAGAATAAACACAATATGTCTCCCCAAACTTCACTTGTCTGTCTAAAAATAACTCAGTTTCGTGCGTGACTAGTTGTCTGTCAGGAAGTAACTCGGTATTGTACTAGCTTGCCTGTCAGGAAGTAACTCGGTATCGTACTAGCTTGCCTGCCTGGATCAGTAAAAGCGATGTGATACTTTGAGATAAATCGATGCTGTACTAGCTTGTTAGTCTGGTGATAACTTGGGATCTTACTAGCTTGTTAGTTTGGTGATAACTCGGTATGACACTAGGTTGTCTGTCTTGAGATAATTCGGTATCGTACTAGTTTGTCTGTCTGGAGATAACTCGGTTTCGTAGGCTACTAGCTTCACTGGATATTGTACTAGTAACCTATCTGGAGACAAGGGTTAATTTTAACAGGGTACTGTTACATAATGTCCCCGAAACCGTGGAGCGAGTTGTGTCGATATCAACCAACAATCTGCAATTGTACTTCACAAGTTTTGAGGAATAAATGCCATAAGGCTGAAATCGCAATCAATGCTACCAGTAAATTTTAAATTTCATAAAAATCAGACATTGTTAATTCTTTGACCAATCATAACTCGTACTCTGGTGATAACTCGGTATCGTACTAGCTTGTGTGTCTGGAGATAATTCGGTATCCTACTAGTTTGTCAGTCTGGGGATAACTTGGTATCATACTCGCTTATCTGTCTGAAAAAGAAGAAATAGAATAAACACAATATGTCTCCCCAAACTTCACTTAACTCAGTTTTGTGCGTGACTAGTTGTCTGTCAGGAGGTAACTCGGTATCGTACTAGCTTGCCTGCCTGGATCAGTGAAAGCGATGTGATACTTTGAGATAAATCGATGCTGTACTAGCTTGTTAATCTGGTGAAAACTTGGTATCGTACTAGCTTGTCTGTCTGGTGATAACTTGGGATCTTACTAGCTTGTTAGTCTGGTGATAAGTCGGTATGATACTAGGTTGTCTGTCTTGAGATAATTCGGTATCGTACTAGTTTGTCTGTCTGGAGATAACTTGGTTTCATACTAATCATTACGTGATTGACTGGATATAACATAGTATCGTACTGACTTGTCTGTCTGGTGATAACTTGGTATTACTACCTTGTCTGTGTAAAGATAACTTGGTATCGTACTAGCTTGTCTGTCTGGTGATAACTTGGTATCGTACTAGCTTGTCTGTCTGGTGATAACTTGGTATTACTACCTTGTCTGTGTAAAGATAACTTGGTATCGTACTAGCTTGTCTGTCTGGTGATAACTTGGTATTACTACCTTGTCTGTGTAAAGATAACTTGGTATCGTACTAGCTTGTCTGTCTGGTGATAACTTGGTATCGTACTAGCTTGTCTGTCTGGTGATAACTTGGTATTACTACCTTGTCTGTGTAAAGATAACTTGGTATCGTACTAGCTTGTCTCTCTGGTGATATAACTTGGTATTACTACCTTGTCTGTGTAAAGATAACTTGGTATCGTATTAGTTTGTCTGTCTGGTGATAACTTGGTATCGTACTGGCTTCTCTGCCTGGTGATAACCTGATATTACTACCTTGTCTGTCTGGAGATAACTTGGTATCGTACTAGCTTCTCTGTCTGGAAATAACTTGGTATCGGTATCCTGTTAGTTTGTCAATCTGGTGATACTTGGCATTACTATCTTGTCTGTCTCGTGACAACTTAATGTTGTTCTAGCTTGTCATTCTGGTGATAACCTGGTATCGTACTGGCAAGTCTGTCTGCTGATAGCTTGGTATTACTAGTTTGTCTGTCTGGAGATAACTTGGTATCGTACTATCTTATCTGTCTGGTGATAACTTGGTATTATTAGCTTGTCGGTCTGGTGATGACTTGGTCTGCCTGGTGATAACTCGGTATCGTACTAGCTTCTCTGTCTGGTGATTACTTGGTACCATACTAGTTTGACATTCTGGTGACAACTTGATATCTGTCTGGTGATAATTTTGTATCGTACTAGCTTGTCTATTCGGAGATAACTCGGTATCGTTCTAGCTTGTCTGTTCGGAGATAACATAGTATCGTACTAGCTTGTCTGTTCGGAGATAACACAGTATCGTACTAGCTTGTCTGTTCGGAGATAACACAGTATCGTTCTAGCTTGTCTGTTCGGAGATAATTCGGTATCGTACTAGCTTGTCTGTTCGGAGATAACACAGTATCGTACTAGCTTGTCTATCTGGTGATAACACCGTATCGTTCAAGCTTGTCTGTTCGGAGATAACATAGTATCGTACTAGCTTGTCTGTTCGGAGATAACTCGGTATCGTACTAGCTTGTCTGTTCGGAGATAACTCGGTATCGTACTAGCTTGTCTGTCTGGTGGTACCTTGGTATCGTACTAGCTTAACTGTTCGGAGATAATTCGGTATCGTACTAGCTTGTCTGTCTGGTGATAACACCGTATCGTACTAGCTTGTCTGTTCGGAGATAACACCGTATCGTACTAGCTTGTCTGTTCGGAGATAACACAGTATCGTACTAGCTTGTCTGTTCGGAGATAACTCGGTATCGTACTTGATTGTCTGTCTGGTGGTACCTTGGTATCGTACTAACTTGTCTGTCTGGTGATAACACCGTATCGTACTAGCTTGTCTGTTCGGAGATAATTCGGTATCGTACTAATATGTCTGTCTGGAGATAATTTGGCTTGTCAATCTCGGGATAACTCGATGTATATTGACCGTATACTGCAAATGAATGATATGTTTACAGTTGTAATTTTACGATAAATCACAACTTTCTTTTACCAGTAATAGGACTAATATATGTACCACGTGCTAACCGATAACGTTTGTACATTTTAGCAAAAATACTACAAAATCAGTCATGTTAGCATGCTAGAATTGAGACAAACCATAAAAAAATCACTGAAAACTGGAAAATATCAATTCGTCTTTTTGCAATGAGTTTAATGATTGTATGACTGATATCTCAAATGAGAAGTCTTAGTACATTATACAATCATTATGTTACATATTTGGTATTTTGGGGACTAAAAACATTTTTGAAACAGAAATATGTGGAAAAAAAGAAACTGTAGTCTTTACCAAGGGGTATTTTGGAGGGTAAGTGTGTCAAAAAGCTTAATGAAAATACTACTTTATAGTTTTATTAGCGCTCTGGCCCTCGGGGTGTTCAGAGAGTTTTTGATTGTTTTATGACAAATATTTGGAATAATGAGCCTACTAAACAATCAATGTATATCAAATGTGGTGTTTTAAGGTAAAAACCCATTTTTGAACAGAAATCTGTGAAAAGTTTATTTCATTTTTGGCCACTAAATACATATACCCTATTTTTTACCAATGGGTAAGTTTCGATAGTATGTTTTTTTATAAAAGCTTAAAAAAGTTCCTACAAAATGAGACATTTTATCACTCTAGCCATAGGGGATATGGAGTTTTGGAGTGAAACATTAACAAAAATCAGTGAAAATTGGAAAACCAGGTTAACTCCTTCACTTATGGTCTCTTTTTGGCAATACAAGAAATGGTGGTATAGCAGACATATTAATTGTATTGGTGGTATATCCAACAATCAGTATGTGTCAGATGTCGTTTTTGGGGGACTAAACTCAAATTTTAAAGTAGTAATCTATGAAGTAATATTAGATTTATACCACAAATAACCCAAGTTTCAACAAAGGGTTTTTTGAGGATATATTTTGGCCAAAATTTTATAAAAAAGATACACAAGAGGCCCAATGGACCTTAACAGACACTGCTTAATGGCCGTAAGCGCCGAGCATAGGCCAAAATTTGAAACCCTTCACCGGCATTTGGTGACGTCTCCATATGCGTGAGAGATTCTTGAGTGGGACGTTAAACAACAACAACAACACCACCACCACCACAACAACAACGAACTTATGTGTTGTGATGTGATAAGGTTTTAGTTTAAATGCTAACTATAACTATCTATTTTAGTCTTCCAAATTTGATCCAATATTTGTCGTGCTATATGGAGCGGATATCAATGGAGAGTAAATGAATCCCTTCCTATTATCTATATTTAGGTTTGATTGTTTGAAGTGTACTTTTCAGGGTGAACCTTGATTCAACCCTTTCATATACCATTTTTGCGCGATATCACGCGACACAAAAACGTCGAATTCGTGTGTAAATTCAAGGTCTAGACGGTGTTCGTTTGATTATTGTCCAACAGATAATTCTACGTGGGTGTTTTTCTTTTGTATGAGATGGCAATGCAAACTCTCATAAGGATTTAAATTTCGTTTTGAATGAAGAGATAATATGTTTTCAGTCCGCGAGCCTTATACGAGAGGTAAAATGTTAAACGCAAATGACATGAATGCATATGGAAGGAATTCCATAGACCATAGATCGTATGGAAATTGTGATTTCTTTAATCACAATATTTCTATGCGAGGCAAAGAGTTCTATGGTGATATGACAGTCGGGAGTGAGATGGTAATCAGAGGTTGGTGATCAGAGGTAATATGGTAATCAGAGATTGGTGACAATTAGATGTAGGATGACAATCAGAGGTGATATGGTAATCAGAGGTTGTTGATCAGCGGTGATATGGTAATCAGAGGCTGGTGACAATTAGAGGTGGGATGACAATCAGAGGTGATATGGTAATCAGAGGTTGGTCATCAGAGGTGATCTGGTAATCAGGGGTTGGTGACAATCAGAGGTGATATGGTAATCAGAGATTGGTGACAATTAGAGGTGAGGTGACAATCAGAGGTGATATGGTAATCAGAGGTTGGTGATAAGAGGTGATACGATAATCAGAGGTGGGGTGACAATCAGAGGTGGGTGACATTCAGAGGTGATATGGAAATCAGAGGTGGGGTGACAATCAGAGGTGATGCGGTAATCAGAGGTGAGGTGACAGTCGGAAGTGATATGGTAGTCAGAGGTTGGTGACAATTAGAGGTGGTATGGCAATCAGAGGTTGGTGATCAGAGATGACATGATGATCAGTGTGACGATTAGAGGTGGGATGACGATCAGAGGTGATCTGGTAATCAGAGTTTGGTGATCAGAAGTGATATGGTAATCAGAGGAAAAATGAAATGAATTGAACTATTCATTTGTTAATGTGGCATTGAATGTGTTATGTTTACATATTTATAATTAGGATTACGTGATAGTGAACCTTATCCAAATTCCATGTTGGTTCTTGAAATTGGTCCAGTGGATCTTGAGAATAAGTGATATTGAACAGGCAAACGAATAAGACGGATCAAAGCATCCCTGTAGATTACTGGAGCCTCGCTCACTCAAGTGAGCTGCAGTGTTGAAGAAGAAGATTTGCATTTTCAGTCACCTCAATGGCAGAACACATATAACCTTCGACCCTATTTCTATGACTACAAAAAAACTACAAAATATTCATGCCAGACCCTACAATCTTCAAATTTATATGATTGTACGAACATTTATATTTGAGCAAACCAGTAGAAGGCATCGTAGACATAGCTCAAGGAAATATAACTAGCCAGAGATTCCCAATGTCGCATTCAATGGTCTTCTACCATTTTTCAGTTCATCATATTCATACAAAACTGTACTAACTCTCTATGAAAAAGGTACATGTTTTACTGATGCTGCTTTGTTTGTTTGTTTGTTTGTTGTTGTTTAAAGTCCCGCTCAAGGATATTTCACTCATATGGAGACGTCACCGAAAGCCTATGCTCGGCACTTACAGCCATTGAGCAGCGAGGGTTTTTTAACGTGCCGACACCTACTGTGACACGGACCACGGTTTTTACTGTCTCATCCGAAGGACAAGAAACCAATTTAAAGTGCCGCTGGACGCAAACTTCCGACCTCACGATCAAGAGTCGAGCGCGCTACCGACTGTAGCGAGTTTTACTAAAGGTCGTGAATCCACACGTAGACGTAAAAGTAGACGTAGTCGTAACTTACGAGTATTTTGCGTTCTACTAAAAGTCATAAGTTACGTTTTCGTGTATATTTACGTGATGACCTACGTGTGCCATAGGGTAGGCGTAAATTCACAAGTTAGATAAAATTGGCGACATCGTATGTTATAATTATTCAAATTGCTTCACATCTGGGAGAAAAACCGTGTACAGAACTAAGAAAGCATTTTTCAAGACCGGTGAAACGTTCGAAAATGTTGAGAATTAGATTTAAATCTAACAGCGATATATAAAGCTGACTCTAATTTAAAAAAAAAAGATTAAATATCTATTGTTTTGAAAGACGAATCATTTTATTCAAAGAACGTGTACGGAATTTTGACTGACATCAATCCCATCACGGGATCAGTAAGTTTAGATCAACTATAAAAAAAAAACTCTTTTACTCTGCACGTGCATGTTTACACAAACAAAGTTTCATAGCAACAGGAAATTCTAAAGTGAAAAAACTACCAGTCGGCCCGGGAGTAAACAGAAATCACAGATACAGAAATTTGATTTAAAATAAAGGTTGAAATGATAATTCTAATATTACAAGTATAACTTCCATCATCACTAAATAAATACATAGCAACCCCACCCCCCCCCCCCCAAAATCAAGTGAATCATGATGTCAGGTATCGTTTTTGAGTTATCTCCCTCTGCTGTGGAAGCCCTACCACATTATTAGAAATTAATTTGAAAAAAATAAACATCAATCTACTTAATTTATAAAATGTTTAAGATTTTTAATATGTCCGGAGACGGTTTAGTATAGTTAAATTCTATAACTCTATTTTGATTAAAACTGATCGAAGGACATGCATCATTTAAGACTAAACACAAATAACACCAGTAATTTATTGTGAAAGTAATTTAGAATTTTCAACTATGAACACACACATAATTTCAAAAACAAACAAAGTATTTCACAGTTTTTCTCCCCATTATCATTTTCCTAGATACCCATGCATCTACGACCTCTTTGTGATTGGCACAAACTTGAAGATAAATACAAAGCATGCGCAGCTTCTGTTGCTGTGTTTATTTATCTATCTCCAACAGAAGATCTCCGGCCGTAACTTACGTCTGGACTTTAAAACTACGTTACGAGTAAAACGCAGTCTGCGCACACGTAATTCAGTCGTAAACTCTACGCTTACGTCTACGCCTACGTCTGGATTTACGACCTTTAGTAAAACTCGTTACTGATGCTGATACTTCAGACTATCCACCTCTGGGTATATTTTTAGACATATACAAAACAAAGCTGTTAGGACAAATGAGTATACAGAAACAAGTAATCGCTATTTCATCTCATCAAGGTCAAATTCGCTAATAAGGGCATTTACGCTTTGAATTTAAGCAATACTTTGAACCCAAAATCTGTCCAAACTACGTCCCTCCATTCTTCCAATACAATTTGCCACCGTGCATTTCCTGTAGCTATACGCGTAGAGTTGCTTCCAAAATATACAATTACATAGCAAGTCTGCAGCAACTCATTTACAGCGCATCTCAGAACCCTTCACATTGTTCCTGGTCTATATTAGAGCTCATATACGCTCCCTATTGCCATGTTGTGACAGGTGATCTCAAAATTGTTCGTAACAATAAAAACTGAAAGATCTTTTATGTAAAGGCCTGTCTTTACATTGCGCTAGAACTTTATTATGAACGCGTGTGAAAATCAACCATACCTTGGACTCTCGAGCTCGACACTCTTTCGGAGTGGATTAAGTCGATCGGGATGTTCTTAAATGAACAATTCGTCGACTTAAACATTCGGTCAACACCAGATACAAGTAAAATCCATGAAAATGTTATTATCGTCCTTGTCGACGAAGTATATAACAACTAAAGATTTGTCTGTAAGATATACTACTTCAGCACTTTAATAGTGAAACTTGACTCCATTCATTTCCTGGAACCCCTATATACACTTTCGCCAATTTTTCCTTCATTGAAATATTAGATATATTAGATAACCATAAATCTGGTCTCGCTTCGTTTGGAATACATTTGAGCGATGCAGAGCTTGAATTGCCATACATTTACTGGATTCCAAAGATGCACAATATTTATTTTGATACCGATTCACTGCGGGGTCATCTAGGTGCTTTACCAACGCTTTGTAAATTTTACTCACCAAACTGCTAACATATATAAAGGAAGTACTTCAGAAGTGCCATACAACAGCCTACTCAAGAAGCGGCGACAATCAGGTTTGGATCTTAAACAATTTAGAAGAGTTGATGGAACATCTAAAATCTCAAATTTCAACCATATTACAAGCATAATGCCTTTTGATTTTTCGATCCGTTACACAGTAATTCCTCACCAAAAACTTAAAAGCAAACTCATTTTATTATTCTAGACTCCTTTATATAGAAATAAAATGGAATCGGCAGATATAAATATTTAGTGTTAGGTCATGAGGAACCATATTTTGTGAAGGAACACTCTGATTCCAATAACTGGTACACTGAAGACGATATCATCAAGATTCTGGAGCTTCTAGAGGACAACATCGTCGTGTTTTTTGCGGAAAAGGTTTTCCAACAGATAGTCGGCATTCCAAAGGGTCCTAAATGTGTCCTTATCCTGGTTGTTATCTTTTTGTATTCGTACGAAATGGAATTTGTAGTCTCTGGTCTACACAGGAAATACACAGTCAGCATATATGCTCAATTTTCCTTCCATGTACATTGATGACGTCCTATCAATAAATAATCCAGAAGTTCAGAATTACCTCGGCCAGATGTATCCTGTTGAGCTTAATATCAATGATACAACAGAGAACAACATATCTGCTTCTTACCTAGATTAACTCCTGTCATTTGGGATGTACGGTCAACTTCAAACTTCTCCATGACAAACGTGACGACTTCAATTTGCATATTGTGAACTTTCTTTTTTTGAGTAGTAATATCCCGTCTTCTCCTGTCTATGGCGATTTCATGTCCTACCTAATGCCTTATGCCAGGTTATGCTCCTCATATGAGTGTATTATTTTGAGAGCCAAATGACTCTTCATAAAACTACTCACACACTGGATATGTTTTTGAATGCTTGAAATCGTTTCTAAGGAAGTTTTATGGTCGATACTGGGATCTTGTTTAACCCTTCTTAAGAATGATAGATTTATTCTGGAACACGACGCAGACATGTATTGACTACCAGTTGCCAATCAGATCTACAAGTGATGATGAGATTTTCACCGAACTCGAAATGTTTTCATGGAACATTTGCAGTTGTAGTATGCTTACAGATGACGCTGTCTCCTTCCAGACACCTGTTCCCACCCCGTTTTGGATTCGCAATTGTTCTTCATGTAGAAACCATTATTATATCCATATATTAATGAACTTGGAATTTCGAATCTTCATTTTTACATTGTCGAAATCTACGCCCTAAGAAGATTTCAGTACCATTGACCTTTGTCCTTGATACTTTATAATAATAGTCTTCTCTTCAGACTCTACAACTTTCATATTGCTTGATTTTATGTCTTTTGAAGAAATGTTTATGTATTTCAATTGCTATTTACCTTTTGATCATGCGAGTTTGGATTTCACATTTCTCAGTTCTCTGCATCTACGTCTTCCCACTCTTTGCAATTTTGCGGGTCCTCCTATGGCTTACCACAGTCCTCGGCAAACCTGTTCATCTTGTCGTTTGCGAATATGCGGACTGGAGACTTGACACAGCACTACATGTCGTATATGTACACCATAAAAACTAAGGGACCGATGACTTTCTCTAGCGCATCTGCTAGAGGTGGCTCCATCCAACACCACGTCTAGTGCACAACGTAAAGATGTTATATCGCCGTGTTATGTTGTATCGTAAGGGGGAGACGCTTTGGAGAAGTCAAGGAGGGTGACATCTATTTGGTCACCAATGTTGTGGTTAGATTTTTGACAGAAAAAAATAGCTGAGTTTCTGTTGAGCAACAATTACAGAAACCAGTTAAATAATCGTCAAGAATATTGTGAGATTCTGCCTGATGACAAAGTTATCATGAATGATACGCTCAATGATCTTGCAGTGTATGGAAGTAAGGAATATAGGGCGGTAGTTTGACGGATGGTTACGATACTGATACGATTATATTATTTTTTAACCAAGATTAAATGGATTGATAGATTCCTAGAAATAGAGCTGGCGTTGTGGTTCCATGCTTTTTTAGAAGTAATACTCCACATATATCTTCTACTTTTGATATAGGACTAAAATTGTATTTGCCAACCTTTGTCATCTGTGTCATTGTAACATTTCCAATCTAATAACCAACTAAAGCAAAATGTCATAGAACGTGACTTAGGCCTACGCTTTGCGTTCGACAGTCACAGATTGAACACAATTCGCTAGAATACCGTATGAGGAGGCCCTGGATCTGAGGTTCTCAATGTCAACTTGATTCCAACGTAAGATTTTACACAGGTGGATTCGAACCGTATCAAGGTCACTTATGCCGGGTAACAATTTGAAGCGACTGATAGGCTAGAGGAGTATATATTGCACGATTCACATAAGTTGGCGGGGTAATCTATAGGCTGCTTACTTTTCACTGGATTTTTGTTTGTTTGTTTATTTTTGTTTAACGCCAGCCTTTCACTGGAACAGTGTCCGACCGCGGCCACACTGGCACCTGCTCTGAGTTGGGTTCCTTCCCATGCAAACATACCAAAAAACCTGATTTTACGACTTTCCCCAAGAAGCAACGTTTTCATATGTCGGTTCTAAAACCTACGGAAGCCGACACGTGATATATGTAGTAATACAAATGTGTCATTATAACGACAAATATCTTGTTAAAACGACTTAATATGTCGTAATTACAAAATATTATTATCATGTTATAACAAGATATTATGTCATAATAACAAGTTATTATGTTGTTATAACGGAAATGAATTATTTTGTTATAACAAGATATGTCGTTATAAAAAATATATATGTCGTAATAACAAGATATTATGTCGTAATAACAAGATATGTAGTAATAAAATATAATGTAGTTATAACAAGATATGAATTATTTTGTTATAACAAGATATGTCGTTATAACAAAATTGTATGTCGTAATAACAAGATATGTTGTTATAACAAGATATGAATTATCTTGTTATAACAAGATATCATGTCGTAATAACAAGATATTATGTCGTAATAGCAAGATATGCCGTAATTAAGGAAGCGTATTTGGGCCACTAGTTGTGTTTTATAATTGCTAGGGTTTTTTTAGGTTTTATATGTATTGTTTTTTCACATCGTTGTTCTTAATAAGGCATAACATTACGGAAGCCAACACGTGCCACATGTAATTAAAGGATGTCGTTAAAACGAAATATATCTTGTTATAACGACTTATTATGTCGTTATAACAACATATTGATTATCTTGGTATTACAAGATATTATGTCGTAATAACAAAATATTATGTCGTTATAGCAAGATATTATGTCGTTATAACGAGATATAAATTATCTTGCTATAACAAGATATGTTGTAATAACAAAATATTTTGTCGTAATAACAAGATATTATGTTGTTATTACGAGATATGAATTATCTTGTTATAACAAGATATTATGTCGTAACTATAAGATATTATGTCGTAATAACAAGATATCATGTCGTAACTATAAGATATTATGTCGTAATAACAAGATATTATATCGTAACTATAAGATATTATGTCGTAATAACAAGATATGATGATGTTATAACGACATATGAATTATCTTGTTAAAACAAGAAATTATGTCGTAATAATCATATATTGTTATTACGATATAACATCTTGTTATTACAACATAATATCTTGTTATTACAGCATAATATCTTGATATAACAAGATATTTCATATCTCGTTATAAGAACATAATATCTTGTTATTACGACATAATATCTTGTTTTTACAACATAATTACTTGTTATTACAACGTAATATCTTGTTATTACGACAGAATATTGTGTTATAACGACATAATATTTTGTTATAACAAGATAATTCATATCTTGTTATAACAACATAATATCTTGTTATTACGACATATCTTGTTATAACAAGATATTTCATATATCGTTATAATAACATATCTTGTTATTACGACATAATATCTTGTTATAACAAGATAATTCATAACTCTTTATAACAACATGATATTTTGTTATTACGACATATCTTGTTATTACGACAATGTTTTGTTATTACGACATAATATCTTGTTATAACAAAAGAAAATTATATCCCGTTTTAACGACATAATATTTTGTTATAACGACGACATAATATTTTGTTATTACGACATAATATCTTGTAAAAATAAGATAATCATTATGTCGTTATAACAACATAATAAGTCGTTATAACAAGATATATGTCGTTATAACGACATAGTTTTATAACTACATGTGGCACGTGTCGGCTTCCGTATAAAACTGATCAAAAACAAAAAAGTAATGAATTTTCAGTTTTTAGAATAAAAAAAGAATATTTTATTTATGATGAAAATATTTTGCAACTTGTCAGTCAAGGTTTGTGTTCGACTTATGGACTATTCAACGTGGTTTAATAGTACTAGCCTATCCGATGTGAAAGGTAAGCGTCCTTTGATTATCATGCAAATGACCACACTCCATTTTACAGTTAGGTCCATAGACTACGGCAAAGGAAATATTTTCCAACGCTTACCAATAGGTAATGTGGCTAGTATAAAAGATTACGATAACTTGTCTATTACAGACAATTTGTTTAGCGTACGCAATGAGAATCGTTACCTTTGCATTGGAAATGTGTTCAACATCACAGATGTACACCTGTAAACCCGTCACATGTGACCACGATAATGCGTTTATTCAAACTTTTTACTGCCACATTAACAAATGAATGCTTCAATTAATGTCATGTATTTCCTTGTGACAAATGGCTTATCAGAGATGAAAATTTTACAAAAATATTGAAATGATGACAATGTCAACAGATATACAATTGGTCTTACATAAGAAATTCTTGAGAAAAACAAAGTGGATTGAAAAAATGCATGTATACCAATGCTAATACAATCACATTGTGAAAAATATGTATAAAAATTCTCAAGATCTGTTTAGGTAACAGAATACAAGTATCTTATTATATATATGTTTCATTAACAAATTAATGAAACAAACAGGAGACGACTGGAGCTACATGTACAGAAGTAATAAAATAGAAGTATTTATAACAAACTATTACATTGAAAAGCAAGATATTATGTTGTCAAAACAAGACATGTATTTTGTCGTTAAAATATATTATTACTAAAACAAGATACGGATTTTCTTGTTAAAAGTAGATACTACGTCATTATTATAAGATAGCATATACGTTGTAATAACAATAAATTAAGTCGTTATAACGGGATATGTTGTAACAAAATATCACAGTGTTCTCCCAAGATGCGATAAGCTAGAACAACGACATAGAGTGTTGTTTATTGGGAAAAACGAGGAACTCGTATTGTCATACTAAATACTTGTACAAAGATTCTTCAAAGTTTGCTGAGAAATGTACACACGAGCAGGCTACTGACAAAGAAATCATTACATGACAAAGAGCAACAACTTCGTAAATATGGATGCTCCTGGCACCAAATGCAGAGTTGTACACACGTATTTATAAACGTTGGCTAGATTCTGTTGAGGAACCTCTGTGGCCGAGTGGTTAGAGCATTGCCATTTAAATTACAAGGCCTCTCACCTCTGGTTCGAATCCCTCTAGGGTCATTTCGAATTACGTGGGGAAGTTTGCCAGTTTTCTTGTGGAAGGTCGGTGGTCTTTATCCGGTTTCTCCTCCACCAATAAAAAACTGGACGCCATCATATGACTGAAAAATTGTTGAGTATGGCGTAAAAAAATCAAAATAAAAAAGATTCTGTTGACATATGTGGACATTAGAGTGGTGAGAAAGAAAATGAATATAATATTTCTCACCCTTTGCTTAGTGGTTTAGTTTAGCCAAGTTTATAATCGTAAATCTAAGGTATGGTTCAAATACCATAGACTGGTGAAAAATCTATAGGGAACAGCCCCGCGTATGGTACCCTCTATTTGATATTTGTGATTTATGGTAATTTCAAAGGTCAGCCCAGACTATTTTAGATCAAATCCCCTAGACCATCAGAATACTAAATAAAATACATGTACTTTCAAGTTATGCTACCACCAATTTGATATTTGGGATTTATGTAAATTTAAATAGTTAGTCCTGAATATTATAGAAGACTTCCCTCTATAGGCTAAGGATTGTAGGTTAACTCTGAGTTTTATATGGTTCAGTTACATAGAACCGTAAAACACTCTAGGAATAAGTCCAGAAGTTAGGTACCACTTTTATACAATTTGTGATTTATGTTTTATTATATGACTTGTCTTTTAACCGATCGCACATTGGTCGTAACTATGGCATATTGTATTAATGAATCAGTAGCAGCGTTGCCTTCGTTCCATAGAGAGTCTAGAGGGCCGTGGATTTTTATATTGTCCTCATGTGCTTTCGTTCTTTTTCTGTTAGTGTAAGCGTTTATGATTGGATGAATCACAATAAATAAACCAATCAAAACTGGTTTACCCACCGCTTTTATTTATTATTACAGCCATGTCAGACGTTTCGGGGACGAGTCGGTTTGCAACAATTACCGTTGACGTAGTCTCAAGACTTGTAAAAATAAAATAAGAAGACCCAAGCCTACTGTTTGACTTTAAAACAATAAATTTGAATTGAGAAATCGTTATGTTTTGAAATAGTCATATAAATGATAAAACAATAATTGACGTTAGTTTCACTGGTCACAAGAGAATTTATCAATCCAAATAAACATCATATATCACCCTTAACCAAAGTAATATTAATTTCGATAGTCTGCCCTACCTTTACTAGATATTTATAGCCCAAAAGATATAGCCTAATGCAAATCTCAAAATGGAAATAGTATCCCACAACCACAATAAGTTATTGATTTAATGAATTGATTTTGGTTTTAATTATACCGACGGAAATATTTCGAACACACTCAGAAGTCAACTTGCAAGGTACAAATTGCGGACTAGCAGTTCCGTAAATTGGACTTCAGGCTGGAATTTCCGTAACTCGAATAGGCCAGTTTTTTTTGTATATTCCGTTCAGTTTTGTCGGAATAGTTTGCACTAAGATCACGTGACGTCAAAAAATGTGCCCTATGAAACTTCCAGTTTCGTATTATTCACATTCATGACATTCTATGATATCATAATTCAGTTAATTTGAAAGGGAAACATGTAAAGCTAAATGTTATTAAGAGTGCCATGCCTTCCGGGGGGGGGGGGGGGGGGGGGGGGGGGGGGGGGGGGGGGGGGGGGGGGGGGGGGGGGGGGCTGTTGACTACTTTTCCAATTTAGCACCTTCTGCTGTATGCAATCCATATACCTGGCCATACGATTAATGCCTTAACCGGAATGATGCAGGTCACATTTTCATACTGATATGACAAACCGTGACGTAATGGGAATTTCGAAAAAGGTCTAATGCAATCTGAGAATGCTGGCTAGGTTCACACTGGTTTACCGTCATACAAAGAGACACTATAATAACCCAGTTTTAACTTGCTTAGTTGTATACAGTCTGTGGTGTATGCGGTTCCATGAGACAGGAGACACCACTTCGAATCTTACTTTAATGACACCAAATCCCTGCTATCGTACAGACACCGTTCAATAAGTATTACTCAAAATAAATTTATATATTTTTATCTAGTCTTATGTATGTTATTTTGTGTCTGTCAGTATCTCTTCATTTTTAAAAAGAAATATTTTTGTTTTGTCACTGCTGGAGAGAGAAAGCGCGCGCATATGAAGTGGATTACGGGAGATAACTCTGAATATTTTTTGCCGTTTTGAGATCGACTGGTGATTAAGACTAGTTAACATTTGAGCTTCCTCCCCATCATCATCATCATCATCATCATCGTTGTTGCTGTTTTATTTCTGCTTAAATTACAGTGATAGAATTATCAAATCACACAGTGTAAGAGGAAAATGATCACATTATTATATAAATTGAAAATAAATCCATTCTTATCAAACATGTTAAATATAAGATAACCGATAACTAGGCTATTTTCACAAACCAAATGTAGGGTTACAAATGTATAAATAAATAACATGCGAAAGACGAGTGACCAAATTACGGTGGCTGATTTGTGCCATTTCTTTGTTTCGAACTTTCGCCCCGAAAGGACAGCAGTTAGTGCTTCTTAATTGGCGGCATTCGTTGTTTCGCTCCGAAAGGACTATATTTTATTTCTCTTAATTGGCAACCTTTCGTTGTTTTTCGTTGCCCTGAACGAACGAAACTACGAGAATTGTTTCGCGAAAGGACGACAATTTTGATCGTTAATTAGCAACGCAATCGCATAAAATGTCAACCTTTCGTTGTTTCTCCCCGAAAGGTCGATATTTTATTTTTCTTAAATGTTGACATCCAGCTTGTTGATGATGTCGTTGCCTATCTTTCGTGTCTGCTTAAAGAATGACCCGATGACGTTGTCTTTTAATATCTACAGGTTGGTTGTGGTACTGATCTGGGTCGAAACAACGAAATGGCACAAATCAGCCATCGTACCAAAAGTACAACCATGAGAATAGGATGCATATACTTAACACAAAACTAAATTACAATTACATGTTAAACGTTATCATTTCTCCTTTAAGGTTACATGTTCTTTTGTTTTAAAAAGAATGGTTTTCGCCACATTCAACCATTTTTCAGTTATTTGATGGCAATCTGTGTATGGTGTTGTAGGGGAAAATCCAATTTCAATATATAATCAGGAAGAGGCCACTCGTCAATTATTGTGTCAATGGTGCTCCTAAAATGAGCATTGTTTCCAGCATGGATCGATCAAAAGGACTAAAGGTGACAAACTCCATGGTTTTTAGCGCAGTAATATAAACACTAGTCGATCACCTCTAGTTGTGAGCAATTTTGTACCACTCGGCGACGGATACTTTGTATTGTCTTGCATTGTTTTTAGCATCCCACTCAAGAATATTTCACTTATATGGATACGTCATCAAATGTCAATGAAGGGCTTCTAATTTTGGCTTATGTTCGATTCTTACAGCTATTGAGCAGTAAGGGTTATTCACGTGCCGACACCTACTGTGACACGGTTTTTACTGGTGAAGGACTTCTTATTTTGGCCTATGCTCGCACTTACGGTCATTCAGCATGGGTTCTTAAACGTGCTGACACCTACTGTGACACGGGACCTCGATTTTTTCAGTCTCATCCGAAGGACAGGAAAAGTCAGCCGCCTCCAGGTCCTCCGGTTGCGAATAAATCACACTACCGCGGAGCCACGACGGCTTTCTCCATGGATACTAGACTATGGTTTTGGTTATGTGTAAGAAGCATCATATCATTATAATCCCCATCAATTGTGTAAGAAACATTCATTTTGCATGTCCTCTACATACATGTATCTATTTCATATAATGTGACCCTTATTATACCATGTCCTTTGATTACTGATGTTTTAATTTGCAAACATTTGATTTCAAAATTTGAAATCGAATAACATGCACGTATGCGGCCTACATATATTACGGTATAAAACTCCTTAATAATATTTCAAAGGCTAGGAATAAACAGTATCGCACAGTACAATATTTCTCTGACGTGATTTTAGTATGCAAGCGAACCTCTAGATTAAACACTGGGGGACGTTTACAATGCACGTTCAAATATTTGTTGAAGTTGAAGTAAAGATGAAGAAGTTCGAACGGATGATTGAAAGTCCATAAGAATACGACAAATTAGATATAAAAATGGTCTCAACAAGAAGAACAATTGGGAATCTCAAACGGGATGGGACCAGGTGTCCGGGAGGAGTCAGCATCTTTGTGATGTATATGAGATAAAGTATTGCATAAAATCTTCAAATAAAATTTACATCGACGAAATCTAAAAAAAAAAGTTTTAAAGAAACAATAATTTTTCGAATACATGTATTTTTTATGAATAATGACACACCATTTAACCTTATTATTTGTGAAATTTTTATTAAGAGTTTTCATTCCAACAGTAATCGCCATCTGCAATACCCATGCGCACACCCAGGAGCGTGCAGTGTCTTATATCTATAGAAACAGATGCTATTTATAAACGTCTCGTTCTTTTCTATTTTTAAGAATAAACAACAGAAACTGCGTGGTTATGAACGGCAAGGATTGGTAATTTTTTTCTAATAATAAAAATGCTGCCAAAGTTAAAATTCGTCCTTGTACATGAACAATGATTTAGAAACTTCCTACGGCATAATCACCTGTAATGCGTCTCCAAATTTTATTGTTTTTGATCAGGCTTACTTTGTCCTTTACGTAAAGCATTCGATGCCGTTTATTGTGATCCTACATGTATTATCTCAATAAAATAGAAATGTATTAATGCAATGCATTCAAAGTTCAGTTTTTATTAGCTCACCTGGCCCAAAGGGTCAAGAGAGATATTGCTATAACCAAATATCTGTCGTCGTCGTCGTCCGTCTGTTAACTTTTGCGTTTAAACATCTACTTCTCAAGAACCCATGGGCTTATTTGTGAATTTTTCATGTTTTTGGATGTTTTTTTTTACATTATCTTGATAAGTATAATAGATAGAGTAAAAGTGAAAAAAGCAAAAATGTTCAGCATGCAAGGTCGACCCTTATTGGAGATATTTTCCCTTTGAATGAATTTTTCATGTTTTGGGGATTTCGCAAATTTCCGACTGTTGTTGACTTTATCTTGAAAGATCTATAAAAAAAGTCGGCAAGGCACATCCACCCTTATGCAAGTTGATTCTCCTTTTCAATGAATTTTTCATGCTTTTTGTTGCTTTTCAGTATATTCAGTATAAGTCCATTTTGGTATAAATATTTTTTTGCGGTAAATAAAAGTTGTTTCAAGGATTATTAGACAATTTCAAATTGAATTCAAAATATCCATTTTCTTATAAGGTAATTTTTGCACTAGTGGACCTTAGGACAAGTTAATTTTCGTACTTCTGAACTTTTGGGCAAATGATACCAGTATTTTCGATGAACTGAAACAATATTGAAAGACACGTGCATGCAGTTTTTAGAAAAAGAATTTGACCGAGTGTACGAAACATCGACAAGGCCTATTTGACTATAGATACTTTCATAGGAATTTTGTGCTCTTTTTCAAATTATCTTTGATAAAAATATGACAGATCTTGTAATTTCTATACACTATCTAGTCGAACAGAAAATTGAATTACAGCGAAAAATGTTCTTAGGTCATACCCGGGTTAGATTTAGGATAAAGATCGAAATAGAAAAATCACAGATACCAAAGTATAAATCTTCAGGATGTCCAGATTACAATATACAAATCTGGTGAATGTTGGACAAACACGGACCTCTGGAAAACCAATAGGTGGGATCAGGTGCCATTGAGGAGTAAGTATCCCTTGTTGACCGCTCAAACCCACCGTGAGTTTACAGTCAAATCCAATTGAAATAAGTGAGGAATAAATTTTCGTCACAATTGGTATAGACGACTTTTCGAACAGGTAACTCAACATTATATTTAGTGTAACAGAGCAGGGACCAACATGGTATGTCAATTTTGTGTTACAGAGATGTTTTATATGGCAGAGATGTTCTGGGTTGTTCTTGATGGAGACCACGATGTATCTTAAAATAGATTTATGATATATAAAGACATGAAAATAAGATTTAGAAATGATAATGGACAATAACAAACATTTTTATCAGTGACCTAGTTATATATTCTACAACATGTTTCTTGAAAAAGACCTGACACTGAATTTTAAGGGTGAGAAAACAAAATTTAAACGTGGAGGGGAAAATATCAGGGTGGCGGGAAAATATAGAATGTGGTTCGCAACCTCGCATAGACATGTTATAATGACTTGGAATAAGTGAAAATGTGTGTACATTATAAAACCAAGTTACCAATAATAAATAGAGATCTTACGACAGAATTTTAAATATTTTTATTATGTTAGACGTTATCTGTTTGTATGTGGACTAAACTAAGACGCATTATTATCACTGAAGTTTTTCATTTTTTCAGAAAAAAAAACAAAGTTTGCAGGTGTTCTTTTTGTCTTTTCACGTATAATATATATATATATATATATATATATATATATATATATATATATATATATATATATATATATATATATATATATATATACAAATAGTATTTGCAATATCTGTTTTGTCTAGCCTGTAAAGGAAAAGAATCTGCATCATGTAGTCTGATACGTCTCAACATTGAAATATTTTCTCGGTAGATCAATCTGTTTTATGATCATTACACAATTTCAGAATTAATTAAAGATGCTTTATAATGGTCTTGCTCTTCACATTTATAATCCCAGACTCTGTATGTAAGAGCAGACAAGAACAGAAACATCTAGGAAATTTTATCGATGAAGACTCATTTTGATTATGTCTAAGATGCCTTTATGATATTTGGGTCTTCTGTATTTCAAACGTAATTATCATAGCAAGACGATGCCATACGTAATGCGCATAGCCAGGTGATACCATACGTAATTAACATAGCCATAGGAAGTCATACATAATTATCATATCCACACGATGCAATACGTAATTAGCATAACCGCACGATGTAATACGTAATGAGCTTAACCGCACGATGTAATACTTAATGAGCATAGCCAGGGGTGTCACACGTAATTAGCATAACCACACGATGTTATACGTAATGAGCATAGCCAGGGTGCCATACGTAATAAGCATAACCACGGGTGTCACACGTAATTAGCATAACCGCACGATGTAATACGTAATGAGCATAGCCAGGGGTGTCACACGTAATTATCATAGCCACACGATGTAATACGTAATGAGCATAACCGCACGATGTAATACGTAATGAGCATAGCTGGGGTGTCATACGTAATTGGCATAACCGCACGATGTAATACGTAATGACCATAACCGCACGATGTAATACGTAATGAGCATAGCCAGGGGTGTCATACGTAATGAGCATAACCAAGGTGTCACACGTAATTAGCATAACCGCACGATGTAATACGTAATGAGCATAGCCAGGGGTGTCATACGTTATAAGCATAGCCAGGAATGTCATACGTTATTAGCATAACCGCACGATGTAATACGTAATGAGCATAGCCAGGGGGTGTCACACGTAATTAGCATAACCGCACAATGTAATACGTAATGAGCATAATCAGATGTCATACGAAATTAGCATAGCCAGAGGATGTTATACTAACTGTCAGGTTAATAGGATGGAATACGTAATTAGCACAGGTCATTGGATGAAATATATAATTAGCAAAGCCAGGGGATGTAATATGCAATAAGCATAGAGGATATTTTAACCCGTTCCTTGATTGGATACAAGTCACCAAATTTCTAAGATATACGCTCACTAGAATCAGTATAGATGTGCAAGTTTAATGTAAGGATGGGCAACAATTATAGCATCAGTAATCGATTATTAACCGATTACATGGATGCTTTTATGCAATCGATTATTAACCGATTACATGGATGCTTTTATGCAATCGATTATTAACCGATTACATGGATGCTTTTATGCAATCGATTACTGGTAATAATTGATAATTTTCATCCACCATGTGTAATCAATTATAGTCGATCCACAAAGTAATTACAGTTACGTTTCTATTCCTTTCAGTTACATACATTAAAAGAAGTTTTTAAAACGGATATGCTGCTTAATACATTTATAGATGAGAATTGACTGACAAGTCAAACAACAAATCATTGTCTGGGTATAGAGTTAAACATCAGAAATGTCACTATTACACTTAATCATCAGGAGTTTGTGTAGGTCGAATTTCTGCCCCGAGTTTAATCTGATTTTACGAAAAAAATCTCTTTTTTTAAAAGGGGGGGTGGAATTCGACCTAGAGTTTGTGAAAATTTTACATCACCGAGAAAGCACGTATCTTGGATGAAATATTACATCAAAGCCGGGGATGTAAAGCAATAAGCATAGAGGATATTTTAACCCGTTCCTTGATTGGATACAAGTCACCAAATTTCTAAGATTGCTCACTAGCAATAGATGTGCTTTAATGTAATCTGGGCCAATTATAGCTCAGAATGAGATTACATGGATGCTATTATGCAATCGATTATTACCGATTTTGGATGCTTTTAGGCAATCGCTAACCGATTACATGGATGCTTTTTATGCAATCGATTACTGGTAATAATTGATAATTTTCATCCACCATGTGTAATCAATTATAGATCCACAAAGTAAT
Organism: Atrina japonica; assembly: GCA_030159075.1. NCBI lineage: Eukaryota > Metazoa > Mollusca > Bivalvia > Pterioida > Pinnidae > Atrina > Atrina japonica. The sequence continues at coordinate 521,394 of BROG01000262.1, read as the reverse complement.
TACAGTTTACGTTTTATTCCTTTCAGTTACATATTAAAAGAAGTTTTTAAAACGGATATGCTGCTTAAAAATTTATAGATGAGAATTGACTGACAAGTCAAACTCCTTCTGGGTATATGTTAAACATCAGAAAATGTGTATTGGAGTTTGTGTAAATTTCTTTTAATCTGATTTTACGAAAAAAATCTCTTTTTTTAAAAGGGGGGGTGGAATTCGACCTAGAGTTTGTGAAAATTTTACATCACCGAGAAAGCACGATCTGGAGAATACGATCATAATTAATTTATGGGTTATGAGGCAGGTATTGCAAGAAACCGTTTTGCAAAGGATGCAAGTATGGGTAGGTTATTCTATATATTCTTCCATTTGATATATAGCGCAGTTTAAAAATTAAGGATAGCCTCCTTTTTGTTAAAAATGTGTATTGGTAAATCAAACACATTAAAGATAAGAATGATCATTATTTACTTAGAAGTAACACATTTTGTCAAGTACTATACGTATATGAATATTGTAGCGCAGTTCTTCAACCTTTTTGTTAGCATTGCAAAAATCAAAATGTAATAAAAATGTAATTGAAAAGTAATCGATGATTACATAATTTTTGTAAACTGTATTCGATTATATTATGATTACAAGTAATCCAAATCAATATCGATTACAGATTTCTTTCCATTTCACATTATTCTGTATTGATTACAATCGATTACGATTACTGATTACGATTACCCATACCTTTGTTTAAAGTCACGAGGTCTATACATAATCTGACAAAAGATAACAAAGTGTGAGGCTGGTTATAGGTTTCTAAATCATTGTTAATGTACGAGGATGCATCTCAAGCATTTTATCTGCGTTGTTATGATATACACTAAGATTTAACTTTTGGCTTTGTATTACACAACTTTCTCTTAGAAAATACACATATATTTTAAATTGGAGCTCAACTGGTGAAGTCTAATTGACAGGAACGATCGTCTTGAGCATTATAACTTTGGTATTTATGTTTATAATATTTATAACCACTAGGTCGTTGCCACTGCTGGTGGACCGTTTGAGTCCCGGAGGGTATACATAAAACTAGTATATGGTATTGCGGTACCAGCTGATAATCTTATACTAAAGTAATATTTGGCACTGATAACACCATTTAAATTCTTAATTTTTCTAAAACTAAAATAGTAATCTTTTTACAGTGGGTACTCTTAGACGGATTTTGGCTATACTTCTAGATTTATTATTTGGCCTTGTATGATATCACTTTCTCTATAGAAAATAAACATCTGTTTTAAATTGGAGCTCAACTGATAAGGCCTAATTAACAAAAACGATCGTCGTGAGCACTTTGGTATTGTGTTTATGATATTATAAGACAGGTGGAGAGAGGATTTAGATATTGGCAACAGGTTGGCACCTCATTTCCATAAAATAGTTTGCTAAGTATACAAGACTAAGTCGAAGAATTAATAGTCCCCGTCTAGGGCATATGTATTGATGTATGAATTCACAAAAAAATCCATCTATCCAAGATATATGTCTGAACCAAATATAGTTAGCCTAGGTGAAGAAATGAAACAGATGTGTCCCAGACAAACTGACAAGGGAAAATAACTCTAAAATAGGAGTGCAATAGGTAAGAGACACTCAGTGAACTTAAGATGTACAAGGTATACCTGTATCAAATATGTGGAGCAAAGTGCATAAATAATTTAGATATTACCCAGACAAGTAAAATGAACATGGGAGAATAAGAGTGGTAGGAGCGCAAAATGTATACCGGTACTTGTATAACCGCCTAGGTTTTCCTTCTGCCCGTCAAGGTTTTTACTGTGCACTGTCTCCTGTGTGCATGCACTGTAACTTAGTGCTGCGCTGTAGTTGCCCTGAGTACTGCACTGTAACTTTGTGCAACGCCGTAGTTTTCCTGATTAACTTACAATACAACTCCTATAGTTTGGTACCGCAGCTCAGTTACCAAATAGATACGGAGTCCAAATACAGTTGATATACAATTTATTTACAAATGACGACTCTTCCCGTAACTATGGCTAAGAATGTTGATTACCTTCTAGCTTGCCAGCCAGGTAACAACGTAACTGATCCAAGATACAAATTACAAAGTATATATACAATATTTCCTAATTTACAATAAATAGCCTTAAGTATTCTAATAATATTTACAATTACTTTCTATTAATTCATTACTGACAAATATGGCACTTATCCTCCATTTTCACCTACTAAAGATAGGTCCGAAGACAATAGCCTATAGCTGTATGATGTGAAATTACTAATCACACCCACAGGATAAGCTGCCCTTAACAATAGTAAGAATAAGAAAAATTATTATTGCCATTAACTACATTTTAAAACTAATAGAAGGTAGACACAATTATTGAATTACAAACGCGACGCAATCCTTTGCGCAGTCACAATTGCACCAAACATTGGAGCCTAGCTGAAGAAACAAGGACTATATGGCCCAAACAAATCAAAATGGACGGAAGTACAATCACAACGCAGAACTATAGTCGACTGATAACCGATGGGGAACAAACTAGGAACAGGATTGACACAAATAACGTGGTTCAAGGGATGTTTGACACCTCGAGACTGGTATTGGGACAGAGTTTTGGTGACTTAAGATAGCAAGCCAAATGTATGACAACAGCAACACTTGGATAAAAAATACAAGACATCTGGGAGGGTGGAATGTACGCAATCCCTATCAAACAGCAGACGATCAGAGAGATCAAGAGGGACAATATCTAAGGGACCAGTAGATCGACAAAAACATGAGACGTGCCACAGGTGCGATGACATCTATTCATGAAAAGTAAGCATGTAATAGAAAGGCGATTCTGGTCAAGGGAGATTGTAGAGCACCTAGAGGAGTGGGAGCTAATAAATGAAAGATTGATGTAAGTAAACTTCGGGTCAAAATATACGAAAATATCAACAACACAATGCTACGTACCATATGATGTAGAGGACAAAGCAATATACACCCAAAACGTGGAATGGTAACCAATACAGACGAAATGCGAGAGAGAGAGAGAGAGAGAGAGAGAGAGAGAGAGAGAGAGAGAGAGAGAGAGAGAGAGAGAGAGAGAGAGAGAGAGAGAGAGAGAGAGAGAGAGAGAGAGAGAGAGAGAGAGAGAGAGAGAGAGAGAGAGAGAGAGAGAGAGAGAATGGACTAGTGGTATTCTGTAGTAAAAATGGACTAGCAATGATTGTAACATTATTCCAACGCAGGGGCATACATAGATTTACATGATCGTCCCAAACCAACATTACCTCCCACCAGAGATACCACATACTGGGATGTACGGAAACTCTATCTAAGATACTAAATGAGCCAGCCTGGCTCAGTCGGTAGCGCACTCGACTCTTGAACGTAAGGTCGTGAGTTCAAGCCCAGGCGGCGGCAGGTTGGTTTCCTGTCCTTCGGATGAGACAGTAAAAACCTAGGTCCCGTGTCACAGTAGGTATTGGCACGTTAAAGAAACCTCACTGCTCAATGACCGTAAGTGCCGAGCATAGGCCAAAATCTGAAACCCTTCACCGACATTTAATTGACGTCTCCATATGAGTGAAAGATTCTTGATTGGGACGTTAAACAACAATAAACAAACAATAGATACTAAAGAGGCAGACGAGACATTTCCCATTTATTTACAAATTTCATCAGCAAATGAACACATTTAGGGTAATAGAAAAAAATAAATAAAAAGCAGAAGCAAAAATTCCATACACATATCAGTCACGTAATGGGAACAACTATACCGCGCTTTAGAAAAAATGTCAACATGCTATCACAAGGACCAGATGAAGCAGCAAAGACAGGTGGGTAAGGAATATTCTATAAAATAACTGACGGAATAGGCGAAAAACACACGAGTCGATGTGCAGTGTGTTACAAGACAAGTATGGCAATATTCTCACAAAGGAGAAAGGCATACAAGCACAATGGAAATAGCACTTTTCTGAGGATAACGATACAAGAAGGAGGTTTATGGTCTTCAAAGAAAATTAAGAACAACAAAGCGCGGGAAATCTATAAAATTACAGGTGACGTAGATATAGCAACGAAATGGTTGAAAAGATTATTTCATAACATTTGGGCGAAAAAGACTCCAAAAGGATGGTAAATAGGATTACCAACAGCAATGCAAAATAAGTATCCCGAGATGTTCCACTTCGAGGAGACTATTATTACTGGACTGGTAATTCTTGTACCTATCCAGGTATTGTGGCGACATCATAAGCATACTGGTATTGAATGTCTATACAAGAAAACAAGAAACTGGGGAATGGGCCGAGGAAAAAATACATCAGACCAAATATTCATCATAAGGATCATGGTAGAACAAAGTATAGAATTGATTTACCCTATGCGTATGGACTTGTTGACTAGCACCCTAATAGCAAATAAAGATATCCAGAACAAGATAAAGCAATGGAATGGACAGAGAAAATATGGCTACAATCAACATAGGGAAATTAAGACGACGAGGAATAATTCCAAATAAGAATTGATGGATATGACCAGGAGAAGATGAGAACTTTTCCCATCTTGGGACAAAAATAACGAAAGAGGGAGTTGGTAGGAATTATATAAAGTCAGTATTGCAGAAAGTCAGAAATGCATTCACACATCGCTATCCAAAGTGAAGATCTTCAACAACGATTTGATATCAACATTGGTGTATGACTCGGAGTACTGTAGAGCTTACAATTATAGCATATATAGAGATATAAGAGGTCTCCAGAATATATGCCTGAGAAAGATAATAAACATTTATTGACCTAACAAAATTGTCAACAAGAAATCAAGGGAGAGAACAAACAAAAATACAATACGGGGCAGGACTGGATCTAGGAGATGGAGATAAATCAGATACCGTTAGAGTCTAATGTAAAACCAGATGGAAAACGTAAACCTTTAAACCCCACAGGCCATAATAGACTGGTCTTAACAATAGAAAAGAGCATACCATCTTGATTTTCAGGGGTGAAAGGGTTACTTAAAAAAAGAAAGAGAGACAGTCACTAATAGGCCAAGATTGAGATATTATACCTCCCAAGGAGCGAAGAGGGCAAATAAGTAAGTAATATGACATAATTATGAACTACAGTCAAATTTGCATTTAAAGTTACGTATTAATAAAGGGTACCTGCCTATAAAGGTCATTCAGACAAAACCATTATTAACTTTTTTATAAAGGTATAAATGTCTTTATATTTGTCTTTTCCCTGAGTGACTTTTATAGAGAAGTTTAACTGTATTTAAAAAAGTCTCGCGTATAACCCGAATCAGGTTCAGGATCTGGGACCATTGACCAATCACGAGCGTTCAAAAATTTTTAGTAAGAGGCGTATATATTAAAAGTGTTTGTTTAAGTGGTGTTTACGTCACATTCAACAATTTTTCAATTATCTAGTGTCGACGAGATTTTTATGGAAGAGGAAGGAACTCCATTACAATGTACTTGGGCCTTCTACAAGTAAACTCAGTCTGGTAAACTTTCTCACACGAGCATTTAAGAGATGAGAGGCTTCATAGTTGGAAGCGCCATACTTTAAGCACTCAGGCATGGACCCCCTATATACACAACATATGATAGTAACAAATTGTTATTCCAAACAACAGTACTCAGTAAAACCGCAAAAGTAACGATATAGACTGTCGGTGTAATGATGTAACAGCACTATTTGAAATGATATACATTAATTTCACCATTACTCGTGTCGTTACGCCATTCTCAAGCGGTTGTTTAAACAAGTTGACTGTTGATTAACATATGGAAATAAACAACAGTATTGATTAAATCTTACAACGAAACACAACGTCTGCTCCAGTCAGCGCGGGTTCGACCTGCGCGGGAGCCTGTTAGATAATAGTTCATGGTTGATGGCCCGGGATTTAATCCTACTTTCCGTGAGGACAATTGTATTTTCCAAGCTACATTGTCATCGGTTTTTCTGTAATAATAAAAACAGACCGTATCCTTGTAATTGAAAAATAATTTAATTTAGCGAGATACTGTAATGCTACCGACAAATTGGAGAAAAATACATGTACATTTGCTTCCTATGAATAGTGTCAGTAACATTGTTGACTTTCGAAATAATAGCTCTAAATGTCAAGATAAAAAGTCAAAATTTCGAGATGATAAATTAAAGCGATTTTTTGCTGCCACAGGTATAAAAAATTATCTCGAAATTTTGCTACTGTTCCTAACATATAAGACCAATGATATACAAAGCCTAAAAAATATATAATAAAAAGCTTAGTCTATTATTATATCATTTTGAGATCTTGTTACTCTTGACAGCGATACGTTTCTGTAGCTTTATTTGTTAAACTTTGTCAGCATTTCAACAATCAGGGCTCAGAACACGGAGATCTGTTATTGGTATGTCACTCTCTTGTGATACGGGACAGGCTGGCGCGTAAATTGTAATTATTACGGTCTAAATTGTTACGATTCGAGGTTTAAGTACTCGTGGAGTTGTCATTTGTATATATCTGCAGTATTTTAAATTGTAGCCGAAATTGTTATCGCGCCTTGAATGTCTTTGATCAAAATAAACAAATAGTTATAACGTAACAATGTAATAGGATAACACGATACACAATGGAGTATCTGAGACTTCTATTTGGAAGGTCTTGCATCACTTAAGATGACTTGTCGTGTGCCAAATTTTAACATTAAACTTCTGTTTGTTTATTGTCGTTTAACGTCCCACTCAAGAATATTTCACTCATATGGAAACGTCACCAAATGCCGGTGAAGGGCTTCAAATTTTGTCCTATGCTTGGCATTTACGGCCATTGAGCAGTGGGGGTTTTTAACGTGCCGACACCTACTGTGACACGGGACCTCCAGTTTACTGTCTCATCCGAAAGACAGGAAACCAACCTGTCGCCGGTGGGACTCGAACTCACGACCTCACGATTGAACTTCTAAAATATCATTTGACAAATCAATGTTAAATATATGACTGTAACATTGCCATTGTAATTACAATAAAATTGTGAATTAAATATCCACTCGGAGTTTCGTGTAAGAGATTGAAGCTAAATTTGCGGAAAAAAAAAAGATTTCTAGTTTACTGGTGGGAGACCGGTGGTCTCTTCCCGGATACACTGTAACCAGGTTCTATCCTCTAGCTTTCAAAAAGTGCCACTATCTGGTCGCCACCATTCGCTGAAATGTTGCTGAGTGCGGTGTAAAACAATATTAAAAAAATATATATTAAAATAAATAATAAATAAATAAATAAATAAAAACAGTAAAAACTCGAAACCCCAAATCAAAATTCTAGTTAGTATGTATGAGAATTAAACAACGATATAAGGTTTTCATACTTAGTAAAAGTGTTGTTTTCTCGCAGTCAGTGATTAAATTGTTGTTTTACAAATTCTGGAAAAAAACCACTTAAAATTGTTTGTAGTTCTATTACATTATTTCTTTATCAAGTTTTAACGATTAAATACACTGCAGCGTCTTCTAAGCAAAAAGAGAATCTATTCTTGAATAAAACATGAGTATCTGATTTTGAATTGAACATTCGATCATTACTTGATCAATAATCCCTAATTTTATGTAAATTCAGGTAAAAATATGCGCCGATTCAGTCGATACTCGGTACTTTTTCATAGCGTGTCAAAATCCTTGTTGATAGCAGGTTTGTTGACAGACCAGATTTTCTCCGATTAGTTTTAAAAGTAAGAGCGATAAACCTCCCACAATCTATTTAAATACACGTTTATTTTAACCATGTGTCGCTCAGTTTGGCGCTATTCATTGTCGCTATGGACGCAACAAACACACCGTAGAGCGGAAGTCGGCATATATAGTATAATTACATTAAGACCAAGATTGTGTAGTTTTGGCTCGTTTTATCCGTATTGGTGATTTAATTTCCCCGGAGGAGGGACATGGCTGCCGCAAATCCCGCGGCTACGGGTCGAGCTGTCGCCAAATGTAACTTCGTTGCCCAAGATCAAATTTGGTAAGTTTATATCTAAAATGTTCATGATATACCAATATATGACGTATGTTTAGGTAAAGAAATACATTATTTATATTAATTGATAAGTGTGCTTCGGATCGGGTAACGAGATATATGAGATATGATGTTTAAATTTTGTGTCGAGTTGCAACAATGATCTATAGATTTAACGTTTAATAAAGTTTTATCAAATTAATATCCGTAGCCGTTCATATGCTAATTTTGAGTAGGACCCATTTTAACTTCGTGACGGAGGTAATTTACAGGTGATTACATTTAAATGTATTGACGATTATACATTCATGTTTTTACCAGACAAGAATGTTTTAACCAATCCCTTTAAAAGTGTATATAACACATGAGATTTCAATTGTTGTAATTACCTTTCTTATCCACCTGCGTGTATACATATATATATATATATATATATATATATATATATATATATATATATATATATATATATATATATATATATATATATATATGTGTGTGTGTGTGTGTGTGTGTGTGTGTGTGTGTGTGTGTGTGTGTGTGCTGTGTTCACTTTCACTTGATTGGAGGAATTTGAAAGTCTGTAGTCGAAATGAAATTCCTTAATCAATCACTTTAATCTCTCTCCTCTCTCTCTCTCTCTCTCTCTCTCTCTCTCTCTCTCTCAGATATATATATATATATATATATATATATATATATATATATATATATATATATATATATATATATATATATATATATATATGATTATTTATGTTTACTTATAAATAGAGAATTAATTCTATTACACATGTATTTTTAAAACCTTTTCATGATTCATGAATTAATTTCTTTTGTTGTTGTTGTTTTTCTTGTGAAGTGACAATGAGTATATATATGTATATAAATGTGCATGTTCACAAAATTGTATATCATACTGTATGTTTATGCTAATGAGCCGTAAGGCTTAAGGCAGTTAAATGAACAAACTGAATCTTTTTTAAAACCAGGACGTCTAACATACCCAGTAAGTTTAGGTTCAAGTTACACTGGAACCTATGCCGAAATGGAAGCGCGGTGGAAGTTGTCAATTTCGTTGCGAAAGGCCGGTGGTTATTGTCCGCTCTCTCAATACCTCTCATTCCTATTCTCACTATCCTTCTAATACCTTCGCTGATTCGCATCTTTTTTTTTATCTATCAGTGTTTCTCACTTCTACTCTCACTGCTCTTTCGAAACATTTGATTCTCATTGTCCTTTCTGATCTATCAGTGTTTCTCACTTTTATTCTCACTTCTGTTTCGATACCATTGGATCTCTTTGTCCTTGGTGATCTTTCAACACCCCTCAAAAACATTCTTTAAACTGCAAGTTTCATTTAGTTGCATCCTAAGGAATTCCTTAAATTTGATAGTCACTGATATTTTACATTCGGGATGTATACGGTGAGCCATTATCAAATTTGTAATTTAACATTTCATGGATAATTGTTCTAGTAAGTTCATGACCGAGAAATATTTCATAGTCCTCGACGGGAATAGCTTTTCTCATTACTATTCTCATTTCGATACCTTAGATTATCATTGTCCTTTCTAATCTATCAGTGTTTCTCACTTCTATTCTCACTGCTGTTTCGATACCTTTGATTCTCTGTCCTTGCTGATCTATCAGTGTTTCTCACTTCTATTCTCACTGCTGTTTCGATACCTTTGATTCTCTTTGCCCTTTCTAATCTATCAGTGTTTCTCACTTCTATTCTCACTGCTGTTTCGATACCTTTGATTCTCTTTGTCCTTGCTGATCTATTAGTGTTTCTAATTACTGTTCTCATTTCGATACCTCTGATTCTCACTTTCAATACCTCTCACTAACATTCTTACTGTAAGCTTCATTTAGTTGCATCCTAAGGAATTCCTTAAAGTTGATAGTCACTGGCAACACTCAATGTATGAGCCATTACCGAATTTGCAATTAAATATTACGTAGATAATTGTTCTAGTAAGTTCATGACCGAGTAATATTTCATAGTCCTCGACGGGAATACTTTACCAAACGTCACCCACATGGTTATAAATATCAGCCTTTGTGCACATCTAACTTCCCATAAAATTGTAGATCCACTTAGCATGGAACACAATTTATAGATAAATCACTGTATTTATTTAATCAGATAAAGGAAACCAAAGGAAATTTTATTATTGTCATAAAATTTGAAATACGAAATACTATTAAGTAGTTTACCGACGATTTAAACTCCTGAAAGAAGATATTAAAACGATACGGACTAGGACGATGGTCAAGAAGATGATTGAATATATAATACAGTCTGTGCGTTTTCAGGCGAGATCTAGTCCGTGCGCACAATCGGAACGAGTCCGTTACGGACAGACCGGCATCTGCCCAGAGTTGGACCCCTTCCCATGTTTCAACTGTAGTACCATAAAAAGTTTCTCACTATTGTCACGTCTCCATATGAGTGAAATATTCTTGGGTGGGACGTTAAACAATAACAATAAACTCACAATGTCACCCTGCTGTATTCGCAATAGGCACTAACGTAACTTTCTTTGAAGCGCTATTAATATTGTCCGATTCACATAAGATGGCGGGGCGGAGTAACCTTTTAATTATCATATGGATGCTTCTACTCAATTTCCGGCCATGACAAGCTGCACGTGAACAACGTTTTTAGTAATATTTGGCACTGTTAACACCATTTAAATTCTAAAATTTTTCTTAAGCTAAGATAGTCATTTTTTACAGTGGTTACTCTTAGACGGATTTCGGCTATACCTTTAGAGATATTATTTGGCCTTGTATGATACCATTTTATCTTTAGAAAAAATCACATACTTTTCAAATTGGAGCTCAACTGATGAAGTCTAATTGACAGAAACGATATCGTCTTGAGCATTGTAACTTTGGTATTATGTTTATAATATTTATTCTCCTTTGGATAATATCTTATATACAGTGACAAGTAGGAACGATTACTGTAGTCAGTGTAATTTTAATGTTATGCTTTATTACCTAAAATTTAAACTTGTCCAAGTCAAGAAAGAGTTCGCAAACTCCACCCTCCAGGCTATATGGTTTTTACTATAACTGTATCCAGGCCAGCAGCCGGCATTTATACACTCAGTCTGAATGTTGAAGTGAATTGTAAACGGGTTAAGATAGAACAATAGAGATTGAAAAACTATATACAAGTTTAGAAGTTAAATCCGTATTTGGTACATAAAATTTGGTACCAATGAATGTTATAATTTTATTACTTGGAAATGAAAAATGTCTCTAACTGGTTAAGTTTCATAACATAGTTATATTTCAGTACAACTTGCGAACAAAATAAACAGTTTTTTAATACAAAAACCGAAATTCGAAGTTTAATATGGTAATATATTTCTTTTTGTGCAAACACATACATTCTACATGCAATATCGGAAAGATGTAGAAATATATACTTTCTGGGTGCAAAAATGTTACCCATGAAGCTGTTCATTATGGAAATTTTTCACTTTTTGACACAAACGGACATTTATACCATCTTACCTCTATTTCTCCCAACAAGATACACAGTAAGGAGAATTAATTTCATTTTGGAGTTTAACATGACGTCTTTTGACTCTCATATCCCATTATTTAGGTAATTGTTGTCAGAGTTACACGCCTTGTTTTTGTAGTTGTGATTACATTGTCTGTTCTAATTGTTGTCAGAGTTACACGCCTTGTTTTTGTAGTTGTGATAACATTGTCTGTTCTAATTGTTGTCAGAGTTACACGCCTTGTTTTTGTAGTTGTGATTACATTGTCTGTTCTGATTGTTGTCAGAGTTACACGCCTTGTTTTTGTAGTTGTGATTACATTGTCTGTTCTAATTGTTGTCAGAGTTACACGCCTTGTTTTTTGTAGTTGTGATAACATTGTCTGTTCTAATTGTTGTCAGAGTTACACGCCTTGTTTTTGTAGTTGTGATTACATTGTCTGTTCTGATTGTTGTCAGAGTTACACGCCTTGTTTTTGTAGTTGTGATTACATTGTCTGTTCTGATTGTTGTTAGAGTTATACCCCTTGTTTCTGTAGTTGTTGTTACATTGCCTATTACTATTGTTGTTAGAGTTATACCCCTTAATTTTGATGGTGGTTAAGAGTTATACCCATTGTTTTTGGTAGTGATTACATTGTCAATTTCTGTTGTTGTAAGAGTTATACCCCTTGTTCTTGGTAGTGGTTACATTGTCTATTCCGATTGTTTTTAGAGTTATACCCCTTGTGTTTGATGGTGGTTACATTGCCTATTATGATTGTTATCAGAGTTATATCCCTTTGTTTCGGTAGCAGTTACATGATCTATTCCGGTTGTTGTCACAGTTACACCCATTGTTTTTGGTAGTGCTTTTAAATATAAACTCACGGGTGTGTGACCAGCTAACAGGGGATGCTTACTTCTCCGCTACACCTGTATCCAAAGTAACCAAATTTACTCAGTACTCAAGCTAAAAATATTATAAATATAATACATATTAAAGCTATTATGCTCAAGACGATCGTTTCTGTCAGTTAGACTTTATCTGTTGAGCTCCAATTTAAAACAGATTTTCTAAAGAGAAAGTGGTATCATACAAGGCCAAATAATAAATCTAAACTGCAAAGCCAAATCCGTCTAAGAGTAATCATTGTAAAAAGATAACTATCTTAGCTTTTGGAGAATTAAGAATTTAAATGGTGTTATCGGTGCGAAATATTACTTTAGTATAAGATTATCAGCTGGTACCGAGATACCCGGTATATATGCATATCATCGGGGACTCTAACGGTCCACCAGCAGTGGTAACGACCTAGTTGTTATAAATATTATAAACACAATGTCAAAGTTATAATGCCCAAGACGATAATTTCTGTCAACTAACTTTTTATGATTTTATGGTAAAACACAAATTACATGCGGCACCTGGACGTGTATGAAAAATGGTGGCATTGGTGAAACTTGTTGTTCATTTGAATTAAACTCCAGAATTTATTTTTTAAATGTTTGAGTACATATAAACAAATTATGAGTACTGTACTCAATGTGTGTGACCATTTTTTATTTTTCTGAAAAGAATCATGATAAATACTACTCTCATGATATATTTTCTTCTTCAGGAAAGATCACGTGCACCATGAGGAAGATGCTAGAAAGAGTTGGCCGGAAAATTGGGGATTTTTAAGTACGAAGTATGAGACCGTACGTATACTTAAGATGCGTTTCTTTACTTTCATTTTTCGCTCTTTATTTTTACATAAGCTGTATCTGTAAAACAACTGGGTTGTATGTGAGGTGTCGCAAATTTTGACCTGTGTGGACATTTAGAGTGTCACGACACACCACAATACTTAGTACTTATCCTCCGAATGTATTAATGAAAAACCAACTACTATAAAAATAATATACTGGGTATCACACGCTACTACTAGGTGTAAGTAAATAATGTATAGTATTATTAAAGGGTCATTAGATGTGCCGCCCCTCTCCCCCAAAAAAAAATATTTCGATTGTTTTTTAATTTTACTTCTTGTCTTTTACCTACAATAAAAAATAGCTATACACAGGCATAAAAAATTATATTCTTCGATATTGTGAAAATAAGGTCAGGTCCTGTGTGGTATTCATATACACATAGCAAGGTTGAGTTAATCAATTGCAATTTAAAAAGTGGCAAACCTGGGTTTCTCTAGTAATTTTCACGAAATGTTAACGATTATTTAAGAATTGTTATGCCTGTATATCAATTCAGTAATAAAAAGGGGGTGTTGAAAAAAACACGGCTAATGTCCTTTAAAGTGACTTATCGATCATTAATATTTTGGTCCATGTTTATTTTCTATAGCTGCCACGAAATAACCCGGATGATTTATACCATGATCCGTTATTTAAATCTTCGGCAATTTTGTTTAAAATAGTAGAATTGATTCATTATTCTTGTAGTTTATGCATTAGTCATCTTCTATAAAACAAATTAAACTTGATTATTATATAACTTTCATGCACAAATTTCATTTATCAATTCCGTACGTACAGGTCATATCTCGAGATTTATTTCAGAAAATATGTTAGCATGCTGTATCATTTGATTACGTTACTCAAACTAAATATTAGCTGTCCCCTGTAGACAAAACACTCGGTGTTCCAGACTAAATGCAACAGAAATCGATTGGCGATGAAATACACTCACAGATCAGTCGTAATTTAAGTGTGTTTTGTCTTTGAGTTCAAACAAACTGTTTCTCTTTCAGAAAAATCAGACATTGTACTTGTTTAACTTTATATGATGTTCTCGGTTTCAAAAACAAAGTTACAGCCAGGAAATTGTTTACGCTCGCCATTGAAATTATCCGACCGTGACAAATTTTGACGCAAGTCCAAGGACGAGAACGTGGCGTCTGTGATAGGTAGTTCTTGTATTTGTACACGAATCAGTTGACGGTAAAGACCAAACCAATCTAATTCAAAACCGATCTCTCATCGCTCCATATCAGGAGACGACAGCGATGAGAGATTGCTTTTTAATTAGATTGAGACCAGAAACATATGTCAAGAATAGTGGCTATGTTTTGGGTGACTGAGACAACAAAATAAAGCACTTGTAGAAAGGAGCATATTGACTTTATTTTTACCAGCGTTTGCTGATTAAAGTGTAGCTCTACATTAATTGGTTTTTAAAATTTGAATAATTATAATACTATCATGAAAAGTATTACACTACGATTTAGTCTAGACCAGCTGTGTAAGAAAGATATATGACTGTGTAGGCTAGGTTGAAGCCGCAGGCTTCATTAGAAGTGCGAAGCGACGAGAAGGGGTAGTTGCTGGAGGGGGGATTTTAGGTAGGCTACAACTTATTAGCGTATATATATGGGGCGCCCATTTCCTGTTTAATACCAGTTAGTGATATCACTCTTTCGAATAGGTGATATCACTCATTCGAATAGGTGATATCACTTATGCGAATAGGTGATATCACTTTTATAAATTCTAAAGTGATATCACTTATATGAACGAGTGATATCACCTAATCGAATGAGTGATATCACCTATTCAAATGAAAGATATCACCCATTCAAATGAATGAGTGGTATCACCTACTCGAATAAGTGTTTCACTTATTCGACTATGTGATATCCCCTATTTGTTTTGTAAAATGATATCACTTATAAACCAATGCCAATGAATGCTCCCTACACAAAAAATAAAATATATTCCTGGGTCTAACAAAAATATGACTTGTGTCATTTTTGCATTATAAATTATTATTTTTTTTTTTGTTTCCTTACATTTGGTGCAAAGAATTATGTAGGGTGTTTTAAGTTCAACCACTTTTAAAACAATTTTGTGCGGAAATTGAACCTTTGTTCAAAATGGCAGGAGTCGGCGGTATGTTTCCGGCGGCTCTGTCTGCTTTGAATGCTGAACTCCGTCCAAATCCTACAACAGACACGGGAGATGATTCCGATTCTGCAGCGCTGCGCCTTTGTTGCAATACCGCAATGTCTTCCTTTGCGCTTTGTTCTTCCATAGATATAGGCCTAGTGATATTCACTGCAGATCTACATTGATGGAAGAAATGATTGAGTGATATCACTCATTAATTTTGTAAAGTGGTATCACATATTCGAATAGGTGATATCATTTATTCGAATAGGTGATATCACCTATAAAAATGTATAAAGTGATATCTCCTATTTGAAAGAGTGATACTACCCATTCGAAAGAGTGACATCACTTATTTGAATTGGTGATATTACTTATTCGTTTTTATAAGTGATATCACTTATTCGTATAAGTAATATCACTTATTCGTATAAGTGATATCGCTCTTTCGAATAGGTGATATCACTCATTCGGTATTCCAATCATCAACTTATCGAATAAGTGATATCACCTATTCGAATATGTGATATCACTAACTGATATTAGAAAGTAAAACGGCGCCCCATTTATACGCTGCTGTGACGAAAATAATGATAAATTTGAGGTAAAACCTTTACCGAAACGTCTTATGAAATGACTGTCTTTTATATCCGATATTCCCAAATCTCATGAAAGAACGTGATAGGAAGTCCAAAATTGTAAGCTGTCATGAAATTGAGTGTGTTTGCGCCGTGGGAGCAAATTTGACTGGAGACAACAGATGATTATACAACCAAAAGCGACAAATAAAGAAATCAAGTCGTTATCACAATCACAACTGACATAAAATATAGAAAGTCATGATCATTAGTCGTAACATTAATGGCGATTCAGTGATAATTACAAATGTTTTTGTGTCAAATGAGACTATAGGATATAAAAAAAATTACAAGCATGCGCAGTGAGTCTGGTAAAGCACGGTTTCCATAGTCTGCATAGATTATATATATTTCACAAATTCATACATGTTATCGTGTTGGATTATTGCCATATGTCTGTGATATGTGACAAAATTTAGTATCTTATAATAAAACCAAATCTATTTTATATGTCGCTTTGGTGCACTCAAGCAAATGGATTTGCGTATGCATTTCTTGTATGTTATACTTTCCCCAAAATTGGCAAGAGTGTAATCGTAACATGGCTTTATTAATCAGCGTCTGAATCACAAGAAGAATAGACAAAACAAACGACTTCTAATTTTACATTTATGTACTACAATACAAATGACATTTTGTCACAAAGGCAAATTTAGAATGGAAGCAATAACCAGTCGACTGACATGCTATAGTACCCGTCCGACAAAATTGCTTATATCGGGCATGTAAAGCAAAGGGCTGACTTGAAATTTTCGAGATAGCAGCTCGTCACGTAGTAGTTTGATTTAGTGAGCATGGATGGACAAGGCTGTTGCATATCCTGCCAAACTACAAAATTCTGTATGACGCTAAGTCAATATTAATGGAAAATAGGTTTATATTCAGTAATACCAGCTTTCTATTGCAAGATTATTATAGGGACTATAGCGAATATACGCAATCTAAAATAACATCCACCGATTAACCATTGTGTTGTTAATCTCATTTGGATGATCTGTTTTACACCCTCGTAATGTGAATAACAAGATCTTGTATGTTATTGACAATCATAGGCCGTTAACATTTTATTTGACATGTATCATAATGTATCACATTATGTATCTGCCGTGTGTTTTATTAAAGCTTTAGAGTATTTAAAGTTTATCTTTAAGTTAATTAAGCGAATTTTCTGGAGATTTAAAGTCGTGTGCTTTTGTATCGGTGAAGAAGCATTATCGTACACTTATTGATTATTTCGTTAGATATTAGATCTGACTTGTGACCCGCGTTACCTTAAGGAAGTAACACGCCCTTACATATCTCGATTCTGTCTGTAGATTACAAATTTGATTTGTATTCCATGGAACCGCAAGGAAGCAACATACCCGTACACATTTCAATTATGTCTTTAGATATAAAATTTGATTCGTGCACTGTACGTGGAACTCTATTGAAGCAACGCACCTGTAGGTTTCTCGATTATGTATGCAGATTTCATGATTATCATGTAAAATAATAAGGGGAAGCAACATTAATGTACACATCTGGAGTAGTGAGTGCAAGAGTTAGAAGCAAATCATTGTAACACTTCTAGAATCTTGCGTTCACTTATAATAATTAAGTAACTTTGTGAAAAGTCTGATGCTCGGGATTCGGAGTGCACAAATCTCGGAATATACGATACAGATCAATGTCTTATACAGAGTTGTCGGTCCTTGCACTCCTCAACAATCTCTGTCGTCGTCTCGACTTTTGCTAGTTTATGGCAAAATATATACATCTACTATAGATTTTGATCTTTTAAAGCGATATGAGCTGTCGGCGGTGCAAAAACGTCGTTTAACGTGTTTAATAATGTATTTGAAAACATCTTTTATCATCATCTCGTCTATATGTAGCGGACCAAATATCATCATTGTGACAGCTTGTATCGCTTTAAGGTATCAGTATTTGTTGCATATAATTTTAGTGCTGACATACAAAAAACCATTTGAGGTGAAAATATTTTCAAAAATGGATATAAATATAGGGACTATATTTTTGCGAAGTGTTTCCTCACTCTGAGTAATTTGGTTTTATATACATTCTGTGGGTTACATGACCAAGTCTATTTGGACTACTTTGTAGATGTTGACAGAGATTGTTGAGGAGTGCAAGGACCGGCATCTCTGCGTTAGAGATTGGATGCAGATATGTATACAAGTAAAAGTAAAATCTATTGGGACAATTGTAATTGATCGGATTTACGCGGTTTGGAGAAGGCAGATTATAATTTACTGTATATGTACTGTATTAGATAATGAAACATTCCTTTTTTTTATCATTTTTATTTTCTTTCAGTTGGTTGAAAATGATTTTCCAAAAAAGGAAAAGAAACAGAATCTGAAAACCATGATGGAAGTGAAAGCTGTAACTCCAATAGAAGAATATATACATGTTGAACCTTCACCCAAACCAGTTCCAATGACAACGGCTCAGGCAATTGGCTGGCGTTCTACTCATAAAAGTCTAGCGTTAGAAAAGTACGGAAAATACGCTAAACCTAAGGGTGGTTTAGTCAAGCAATTAAACTGGCCTACAGAGGCTATTGATTAATTTACTGAATTATTTAACAACAGAAGTTAATTTTTGATGCTTTGTGTTTGAAAATGGGTGATCTACAGAGAATTAAAATATCTGCATATTTCGTGAGGAAGTTTTGAAATTTTATAAACATAATACTAAAGTTATTGTTTTGCAAAAAAGTCCAAAACAAATATTCAAGACGATAATTTCCGTCAATAAGACTTCATCAGCTGAACACGAATTTAAGATAGATTTATAGTTTCGATAAAGAAAATTATATACAAGGTCAAATAATAAACCAATTATTTGTATTCCGAATCTACGAGTAAACATTAAAAAAAATAGCTTTTGAATTCAAATAGTGCTATTCATACGAAAAACTTTAAGCAATATTGTGAATACGTACACACTTAATCATATCAAAATATCTTGTTATTTTGAATAACTAGACGCATTGTAAAATATAACTGGATATAAATATAATTATGATAGATACACATGGGAATTCCGTGTATAATATAAAAGTGCTAGTATAGGGTTATTTTAGTATGAATTCATTGATCAAATATGTTATTATGTTAACACTATCAAAACAAACTACTGTATAATGGTTTAGACGGATGACAAGTGTGGATCACATATTATTCAAACACAAGGTTCTGGGCATCATGAATTTCAGCAGTATTATTTATATCCATATGTATGTAGTTAATTAGATGTCAAAAGAGAGGTGCATGAGTATATACATGTATACAATTATCTATGTTTACATCTCAGGTGCGTAGACAATGGTTATCAGATATAAAAACGTTATATATAGTGTACACCAAATAAATAATTAGTATTATTTTTGTTATCACTCTATCTCTTTTTAAGTACAATTTATTGTATCAAATAGATTGCATTGTTCATTGCCCATGTGTTGCGGGATGATTAGTGATGCAGACGTCTTTATAATTTATTCATTGACCCCTGCGTTTGGATTTTTCACGTCTTTCACGTGTATCTGGGATGAAATGCGGAGTATAGGTCGACCAGGATAAATTGGCATGTTTACAATCACAGCTAGTCTGAATTAAATCATAACAAGGGTGGCGGGATACTTGTCGGTACATAAAATTACAGCTAAAGTAATGTGTCGAATCCGCGCGAGGCAAAATGTAATACCTGTACACCCCTTTTTTGGAAAATAAACCGTAATGTTTTTGTTTCTGGCAGAACTCGGACGCGCTATTTTACCTTGGTGGACCTATGTGTGTCTTGATTTACGTGACTTGCTTTAAACATTGTTTTATGTAATATGTGTCGTTTATTCATTTCCAGTTTTTTGTAAACTGAAAATGAGTACACGACTACACGCACTAGAAATTTTTATTTTCTAGAAAATACATTTGTATTCACTCTTTTTTATGTTTTTAAGAATGGGAAGTGTGTAAGACATCAATGATTTTATATAATGCGTATATAACGGGAAAAAATGTATTTTTGTTCCCCAGTTAAATAACTAAACAAAAAGTTTACTTTTCCTCTAAGTCTTTCAGCGCCATCTATTGGTTTTCAAAAAAATGTGGTGTTCTGTCACGAATTACTTGTTGTTTTGTGCTTGTGTTTTGGTCTGTGCAATCCTTTAACGTTTTTGACTGTGAAATTGATTATTAGTGTAAAAATATCAAGTTGTTCTGTATTTGATTAATATTCACTTGTTTCACGCGATGTTAAATACTCCATATTCTAGTATGGTCATGTTAAGTTGTTACACAGATGTTGTTTTCTACTGACTTTCGCCCATGTAAGTAATATTGTATACCTGGAAATTTTCGTTCCTAATTAATTTTCGCTATTTTCGTCCGTAGATGAGAGGGCGTATTTAAAATGAGAGCAAAATATTCAAGCAAAATAATTAAAACACGGGCATACTTGCCATCCATGAGACTAGGGTGATTTAGGGCGAATTTAAGACGGAGTGAAATTGTTTTCTGTCATAAAAGGGCGAAAAATAACCAAGGGCGAAAATAACCAGGGGTGTAAAAATTCCAGATATACAGTATATCGACTTAAACGTACATATCAAGGCTTATAAAGATCAAAACAATTATTTTGGCTTTCTAAATGTTGTAGAGATCTTATGAGTAAAATGGTAATACGCTGACATCTTGCGTTCAAAGCATAAATTTAATAACTTTCTGTAAAGGCAGTAAGACCAACATCAAGTACCAATAGAAAAATTATTCATTGTACACGGGGAAAATACTTCTGGAAAGTATCTTATTTCGTACTATACGTTATTGGTAATTTTAAAAAATGGATAATTGTAGTGATTATTGAATGTTTTACGTAGAAAACATCTGATAGTTTCATTGTATTACAGATATTTATTCAAATACATGTATAGCCCATATTTATTTGGGTTTTGTTTTTGTAACAGTTACACGTAATTTGTTCATAAAGTTTGCTCAAAGGTTAGATTATCTTTTTTCTCTGTATTATGTATGATTTTAAAATCACAGACAAATTTGACAAAAAAAGTATGAATGTTTTAACTGTTACATGCAAGAAAGCAGTGAAAAGAGGTGTACAATGTTGACTTAAAACGTAGTTTGAATTAAGAAGTACATGAATTGTATATCACAGAATTAGTGATGTAAGGAAGAAAAAGAACGTGGTTAAAATACTGGTGTTATAAATCAATAATTGTCAAATTCAAAATCTGAATAAACAGAAGGAGGATCCTTAGTTTTCTGTTGCAGCGTACGACTAAGAAATGGAAGATAAAATTACACCAGAGTGGACATGTTGAATTGAATTTGCAGTGCTAATATAGTAATGATATTCAGTTAGTAATCAACCAAGCCGGAACTAAACAGTTGTAGAATCCACTGAATATTTCAACGCATTTTAAAATAGTTTGCAATATGTTCTTAAAACAGCACATATGTATGTTCTTTTTGAATTTCTTATTAAATTTTGTAAATTTCATATGGCTTATTTTATATCAACACACACACACACACACACACACACATACACACACACACACACACACATATATATATATATATAGTAAAACCTGCTATAGCGACCACCTCTATATAAGGATTACCTGTTTATAAAGGCCAGTTTATTTTAAGTCCCTTGACTTCATGCTTCAACTAAATTGAACCTGTGTATAAGGGTCACCTGCACATAAAGGTCAATATTTTCTGGTCCCTTGTGGGGGCCCTATATACAGGTTTCATATATATACATGTATATCATTTATATATATATAGTCGGATACATACGGGGATATATACAAACAAAATATCATTGAGATTTCAAACTGTAACACAGTAGACAGACAAGTAATACACAGGACATATTACAAGAAGTAATTCTGAAGAAGCAAAAGCAAAAAATATGAAAAATCTTATCTAAAACGACAATATCCATTATGTATACTTGTATTTATTATTCATCATATAAATAAATAAGAATAAGTTACAACAATGGAGGACATTGGTCTTACTTGTTCACCAGAAGTCTCTAGTTAATGGGGTTTCGAGAAATAATAGGTTAACCTGCAGACAAACAAGACTCACTGATCAAAATCATATTGATATTAACCTCATAACTGTGATATTGATGCAGTTAAACCTCGTTCTCTCGAGAGAAGCTAGGTTTTACAGGATTTTTGTGCATGTGCAGTTTTTACTTAAATTAAAATATGAAGAAATACTAATGGATATTCGAAAGTCCAAGTTCATTAGAATGCGACAAATTAGATAGATAACTACGGTATCAACATGAAAAACAATTGTAAATCCCCAGCGCCATTGGGCCAGATGCCCAGAAGGAATTAGCCATCCCCGTTTGCATGCCACACCTGTCACAAATGTGTCATGAAAAGTTTGGTGAGAATGGCAAGCTCGGTGAAAACGTCCACATTTTAAAACCAAGTTTTTCTCTAGTTTATGCTGGTAAGAACAAGTAACATAAAATATATATTTGACATCAAATTCACTTTATAGAATAACTGAATGATTCCTAGAATGAAAACGAATACCTGATGTTTACAATAATTTCTTTTGATTCTACATGTTCTCCTGTTATGCCTTCATTTTAAAATGTTCTTAAATCTTTCGTTTTGCTCATGAAACAATAGGAATTGAACTCAAGGGAGAAGTAAGTATTGCATCTCTCTCTCTCTCTCTCTCTCTCTCTCTCTCTCTCTCTCTCTCTCTCTCTCAAAAAACAACTATTACAGTAAAAATTTACCCTGTAGTAACACAATGGACGAAGCGAAAAGCTACAAGTCAAAACTACCAAAAATAATAGTGTTTTGACAAAATATTTCTTTTGTTGTGTTGAATAAATAGAATTCATCACCAATGAAATATCATGTATTGCATGTTGTGGTGGCGGCTAAATATGACAGGTAACATTTGCTAAATCATGAAGCTTTCTCTAGTCACAAGAACATTTAATTTTAGAGTGATATGAAAATCGCAGTTAAATTGAGTATCTTTGACTTATAATAGAATAACTGGAATTCGGACATTATATAATATATATATATATAGATAGATAGATAGATAGTGCGAGAGTGTGCAAGCGGTATTGGATACGTCTTTTTTGGTATAATTTACTAGCATGTGTTGCTAAAGGCAAATAATTGCAAATACACAAACTTTGGACCAGAAGTTGACAAGCTAGACAGACATTTGTTGCTTCTTAACCGGATTCATGTCACACCTTTCTTGTAATTATATTTTGCACCGATGGTTATGAATAGAATTGAAATAGATGTGCACCAGGAGACATTTATATATTTGCAGAAATAAGATAAAAACCAGATAATAAATCCTTTCACTTTCCGATTCAATAGTTTCGCGTAAGAGAGTTATTCGAACAGCAATTTTCCCCCAAGTCTAGACGTTGAAAGATATCTCTCTCTCTCTCTCTCTCTCTCTCTCTCTCTCTCTCTCTCTCTCTCTCTCTCTCTCTCTCTCTCTCTCTCTCTCTCTCTCTCTCATTATATGGAAAGTTTTGGCGGATTATCGCCATTATGTCGGTAGTTCAGTTGATACTGTCATTTCCTAACTTTGAAATTGAATATTTAAAAGTGAGCGCATGAGTTCATTTTGAATTTTACTGATAATTTGAAAATTGTCATATGAGAGTATGTTGTAACTACTGTTACAAGCATACAACGTAATTCTGCAAATTATTGTATGGAAGTGACGCAAATCAGTGTGTAAATAATAATACATGTATTATTAGTATCCAAAGCAATACTGCATACATCGACATGTATTTTAAATTAATTTTCGCCCTTACATGAGAGAGTGAATTTAAAATTAAAGCGAAAATTTCAAGCTAAATAATAAAAGCTCGGGCACACTTGCCATCCATGGGACTAGGGTCATTTGGGGCGAATTTAAGACAGGGTGAAAACGTTTTCGGTCATAAAAGCGCGAATATAACCCGGGGCATATACTTTCTAGTGTACAGTATATACATTATCTACTCTATTGTTTAGCTGAAAGTAAACTCCGTCAAATTTCTGTTGTACAAGCTTTCGTTGTAAGATTTCCAAATATTGCCTGAAAAGCATTAATTTCTTGAGTTAACGTTAGAATATTTGGTTTTATTACCTCTATATTTGGTAGTTAATATAGTGCATGACAGAAATCAATATTGTTCAACCTTTAATTTAATCTTAAGTGCATAAGTATATATTTCACATGTAAAATATGCAGAAATTATTATAGCAATCTTTCGAATTCATATTATAGATAATAACGATGTATTGATAACAACAATTTTCTGTTAAATTCCCCAATGAATAAGCGTTTGAGCAAAACTATAGACAATATATGGTATAGCAAATTAAATAGCTGTGATTAGCGGATATATTTCGCTATTTTATTTTCTTAAATCACTGGAACATTTTCGAAGTCGTGTTGCAGAGAGCTACTGACAAATTTTCATGTTGACAGAGAGGTTCTGACACGTTTTTTTGTTTCCAGAGAACTATTGGCACATTTAAGTAATATTCAGTTTTTTTCTCAGGGAATTTGTTTGATACTAAAAAGGAGATTAGCTTTCTTTTTCCAAAACTTTTCTTTTTTTTTAGATTGATGTACAATGACAATAAGCAGAGGCACAAACATTTCCATGTTTTGTGAAAATAGCTTACTATTATTGTTCGGGGGAGTAACCTTTTGATTATCATACGAAGGATCCTACTGACTTTTCGGTTATGACAAGCTGCATGGGAAAACGTTTTTATTCCCAACTGGATATTCTCTTATGTATGGTGACAAGTAGGAACAATTACTCACGTAGTTGTAGTTTTAATGTTATGCTTTATTACTTAAAATTTATACTAGTCCAGGTTAAGAAAGGGTTCACAAGACTCCGTCCCGCCAGATTATATAGGTTTTACTATACACACTATTTGTATATGCAAACGACACTGGACCTGACCTTATTTCCAGAAGATGCCAGTATAGAAATGTAAGAATTTTTGTGTCTGTGTGTATATATAAAAATTTCAGATACCAAAGTATAAATCAATAGAATGTCCAGGACATAGATACAAATTCGGTAAAATGGACAAACGCGGACCTCTGGAAACCAAGAGGTGGGATCAGGTGCCATGGAGGAGTAAGCATCCCCTGTCGACCGGTCACAACCGCCGTGAGTCCACAGTCAAGTCCAATGAAACACGTGAGGAGTGTATCCTCGTCACAATTGGTACAGACGTCTCAACAATCGCCAACGAAAAAGCAACTCAACATTTCACTTAGTGAAACAGAGTAGTCGCAAACAAGACTATTATACCGACCATAAAATTTGCGGAACATTGACATTTAACGCGGTTTTCGATATCCCTGTGTCAATTACTTGTCAGTGAGTAGTTTACCTCTGTATATGAAATCTTCATATGTTGTGCACGCCCTGGCATATCGGATCATTTGTGAAACATAAACTCCATATGCGGGTGACTGAGGGATATTACTACTCAAATGTGGAAAATTTACGATGGGAAAGCCGAAATCGTCGCGTTTATTGTTTAGCTTAGTTGCTAATTTCCCGTCTGTGTTTATATTAAGTAAAATGTCTAAGTATGAAGCGTGTGTGCTTGATTCTGTTGTATCTTTAATTTCTAGTTCGCTGGGATATATCGCATTGACATATGTATGAAAATTGTCATTATTAATTGACAAAACGTCGTCGATATATCTAAATGTCAAATTAAAGGACACCGCTAACTTTTTCTTCTTTTGATTCAGCAGTTTCTGAATGAAGTCTGCTTCGTATGAATAAAGGAATAGGTCGGACAATAAAGGAGCACAATTGGTTTCCATAGGAATGCCGACAGTTTGTTGAAAGACCACGTCTCCGAACATTACAAAAATATTGTCTATTAGAAATTCCAGCATGTTTTTATATCAACTTCAGTATATGTATGTGTAGAATCAGAGTGGTGTTTGACGAAATAAGTATCCTGATAGCCAATCACTAGATATTTAAATTTTCGGGTACCACCTTTAGTGAAAAAGCAGTTGTCTATGATGCTGAAAAGTCTTTCTTTTAATTTTTTATGTGGAAGAGTAGTGTAAAGAGTAGAGAAGTCATAAGTTTTGATACTGTGAATCCGAGAAAAATTGTGTGCCTTCAAATTTTTAAGAGAATAATTTTAAAAGAATTTTTAAGTATCCACATCTGATTTACACCGCTTCTGGAATAAGCAACTGTACAGTATTGTTGAAGTTTCTCCTTAACGGATGTCAATATCTTTAGGAGTAAAGATAAAGGTTTGGTAGAACATTTGCTGGATCCTGCTATGTATCTTTGCTTATATGGGGTTTTATGAAGTTTGGGTATCCTTTATAAATGTGGTAGCTCGAAATCGGTATCCGTTGTAGGTATATCAAATGAGCGTAATACGGACACGTGATTTTGAAGGATCTCGTCCTTTGAAAGTGAGCTACGTGTGTATGTAGGATTTCCAGAATTCGTATTAAACCTAAGTTCTTCTAATAAACAATTATAGTAATGTGCTTTACAAATAAAAACTATATTATTTCAGGCTTTGTCTGCTGGTACCAGTACATATTGGTCATGTAACCTTACCAGTTCAGTTACTACTTCTGGATCATTAAATACAGAGGGATAACGTGTTTTCATAGTCCCTTTAAGTTTTCGAATACGAGATTTTATCAACCATCGTATGGCTTCAGCCATTCAGACAAAGTGTCTGGTTCTACGTATTCGTGTTTGGCCCATCGTCTGGCATAATCTTCGACAGAATCCATAACTAAACTGAAATTCTGACGCCAATTAAAGGAACCGGCTTCCCGGTATTTAGGGTCCCTTAAAATAAGATTTTTGAGGCTTTCATTTTCAACAATAGAAACGTCGCCGGTAATGACATGCCCGATCGTATTGTATTTGAAAGGAGATGAAGTACATGAACATGTGACAGTGTTGTGTAGAAGATGGTTGATGTCTAGGTACTGCAAAACCTGTTTGTAATTGAATATCTTATTTGTTATCGTGGAATTCAATATAAGTAGAAAAAACAAAATTTTTTGGCTATTGCCACAACCAGGAGTAAAAAAACCTCAAATGAAAAAAAAGATAAGTAGCAACACTGTATGGATATTGACCATCAAAGGTTTTCGTTCATAAATTGTCTTTCCATTACATCAAAACTTTTATTTTTTGCCAAAACTAACGTATATGGTCATTGCTTGATGAGTTAGACATTGTATACCTATATCAAAGATAAGTATTTCAAACGTCTATAAGACCTATATTAACGATATAAGTATTTCAAACGTCTATAAGACCTATTTTAAAAGTTTAAGTATTAGTCCTATTAAGTTTAAGACCTATATTAAAGATATCAGTATTTCAAAAGTCTATAAGACCTATATCAAAAGTTTATTTATTTCAAAAAATCTATAAGACCTATATTAACGATATAAGTATTTCAAAAGTCTATAAGACCTATAATAAAAGTATAAGTATTTCAAAAGCCCATTATGCTTATACTAAATGTCAATATTTCCAAACCCTTTAATACCTAAACCAAAGATAAGGATAGCAAAGCCTTTAATACCTATACCAAAGATAAGGATGTAACATAAATATTTTAAAAGCTTATAATATCTAAATCAAAGATAAAGATTTTAAAAGCCTCTAATACTTATATGCGAATATAGATTACAAACATATATATTACCTATATCAAAATAAGGATTTCAAAAGCCTATAGCTATAATGCCTATATAAAAATATGTATTACAAGAGTCTAAAATACCTATATCAAAGATAAGGATTTCAAAAGCTTATAAACTTATATCAAAGATAAGGATTTCAAAAGCCTAAAACACCTATATCAAAAATAAGGATTTCAAAAACCTAAAATACCTGTATCAAAAATAAGGATTTCAAAAGCCTAAAATATCTGTATCAAAGATTGGGATTTCAAAGGTCTTTACCTATAATACCTATGTAAGAGTCTAAAATACCTATATCAAAGATAAGGATTTCAAAAGCCTAAAATACCTATATCAGAGAAAAGGATTTCAAAAGCCTAAAATACCTATAACAAAGATAAGGATTTCAAAAACCTAAAATACCTATATCAAAGATAAGGATTTCCAAAATTCTAAAATACGTGTATCAAAGATAAGGAGTTCAAAAGCCTAAAATACCTATATCAGAGATAAGGATTTCAAAAGCTTATAAACTTATATCAAAGATAAGGATTTCAAAACCCTACAATCATATTATCAAAGATAAGGATTTCAAAGCATATCAAATCTATATTAAGTCAAGAATTTTCAAAGTTTATAATATCTACATTCAAGATAAGGATTTCAAAAGCCTAAAATACCTATATCAAAGATAAGGATTTCAAAAACCTAAAATACCCGTATCAAAGATTAGAATTGCAAAAGTCTATACATATAATACCTATGTAAGAGTCTAAAATGCATATGTCAAAGATAAGGATTTCTAAAATACGTGTATCAAAGATAAGGAGTTCAAAAGCCTAAAATACCTATATCAGAGATAAGGATTTCAAAAGCTTATAAACTTATATCAAAGATAAGGATTTCAAAACCCTACAATAATATTATCAAAGATAAGGATTTCAAAGCATATCACATCTATATTAAGTCAAGAATTTTCAAAGTTTATAATATCTACATTCAAGATAAGGATTTCAAAAGCCTAAACTACCTATATCAGAGATAAGGATTTCAAAAGCCTAAGATAACTACTGCATACCTGGAAAATTTCACTCCTGGTTTTTCAAGACAAGAAGATATTCGTTCTGTCTTAAATTCGTCCTTAATCTGAAAAATCTAACGGACGTGCATGCATGTCCGCGTCTCAGTGTAGCTTGAAAATACAATGTATATTACTTCCATTTAAAATTCGCCATCTCATTTAAGGAGTCATTTCACCGAGAAATCTTCTTAGTCGCCCTCAGTCGACGGTTGACCAAGGGTTGGTCCATGTCGTGGTCTTCCGTGGTTGCAAGTGGTCGAGGAATGGTCTACCTGACAAAGATATCGTAGCTCGTTGTTTTTGCAGGTCAAAAAACTGAGCCACGACCTAAAAGTCGCACAGAGAGCGCCAAAAGAGCGAACATGGACGAGGAAAGGACGCACCGGTCGAGAGAAAATTGAGGCTAGAACGTGGATGAGCGATGCTCAGTCTTGTCTTCTCGAGCGAGAACTGATTGCAAGCATGGTTGTGCTGCTTGGTGCATACGGAGATAGGTCCGGTAGGCAGCTTCATTTCCCAGCCTCAGTTCTGTCATGAGGGAGGAGTACTGACCATAATGTTCCCTCTGGCGTTCACGCAGCCAGGGAGCAACCCAATATTTCTTCTTGGTATACTTCTTTCTCCTCATCTTCAGCATGGTTAGCATAACCAGAGAGTCTTGCTGCAGTTACAGGGCGAGGTGCTGTAATAACAAAGAATGATGCAGAGCGATTGTCCCATGTTGTCCCTACGGAGGGTGGTAAAAAACTAATGGTTGGCCACTGATCGCCGAGTCTTTTTATACGGTTGCAGTGGGTCTCACACAAACCCGTCGACCGTGACAAATTTGTGCGTAGCTCAGGCGAGAATATGTCTAGAAAAGATCGAGAATTGAGCGTACAGAGCGAGGCTAGAACGTTTATACTGCAGGCTAAATCGTATTGATCGTGGCTGGATCGGCCAATATTGAGTCTTGATCGGCCGAGGTCGCGCAATTGCGAGGATGGATCGCCGAGAGATCGACGCTGTGTCGCAGTTTGGTCGAATAGAATGAGCCTTGGTCGTATTAAGATCGCATCAGATCGGGTGGATAGACGCAAGAAAAGCGTATGCAGAGCGTCTAAAGAGCGTATAGGACGCAGGTAGAGCGTACACATCGAAGGTCGAACGAGATAACACCGAACATAGAACGTACACAGAAATAAATGGGTTTAGGTCGCATAGATATTGCCCGCAAATACGGGAAAACAAAGCTGCGATTATAGTCGCGCGTGGTCGCGTTCGATTTTTCCAGATCGAACTCAATGAAATGACGCCTTTAACCCATTAACCCCTAAAGACACATTTGGGTTAGTCTATAATATTGAATTTAAGTGGATTCCATTATTGTTCAGGTGTAGATGTGTAAAATGGCGGAGCAAAAATGTACTGGTATACAGTATACCAAATATTATATGATGATGATGATGATGATGATGATGATGATAATGATGAAGATGATGATGATTATGATAAAGCCATCGGTTATATGAAACTAGACAAGAAAGAATGAAGATAATTATCGTTGGAAAAATATGTTTATAACAAATTAGAATTCTGAAATATTTCAATGTCTCTTACACTTAGATTTTTACGATTCTGAACTATCTCAACGTCTCTTACACTTATATTTTTACGAATCTGAACTATCACAACGTCTCTTACACTTAGATTTTTACGATTCTGAACTATCACAATGTCTCATTCACTTAGATTGTTATGATTCTATATATATATTAAACATAATACCAAAGTTATAATACTCAAGACAATCATTTCTGTCAATTAGACTTCATCAGCTGAGCTCCAATTTAAAATGTATATGTATTTTCTAATGAGAAAGTTGTATCATACAAGGTCAAATAATAAATCTAAAAGTATAGCCAAAATCCGTCTAAGAGTAACCACTGTAAAAGATTACTATCTTAGATTTAGAAAACTTTGGAATTTAAATGCTGTTATCAGTGCCAAATATTACTTTAGTATAAGGTCATCAGCTGGTACCGAAATGCCAGGTACTAGGTTTATGTATACCCTCTGGGACTCAAACAGTCCACCAGCAGTGGCAACGACCTAGTGGTTATAAATATTTTAAACATACCAATAAGACTTCATCAGTTGAGCTCCAATTTAAAATGTATCTAATTCTACTGAGAATAAATCGATAGTTTACTGCAAACAATTCAAAATGTATGAAAACAAAACGAAAAGTAAAAATCAATAATCATGGTTTGCCAGGCCTTGTTATAAAAATAAAACGAAATCTAATATTTACGTTTTGTGATTTGGTTCGGGATCGGAAAACGCGTGCTAGTTTTTGTTTTATAGTGTCATGGCGGCGCCCACAGAAAACGTGGTGTGTTTATGATTACAATTGAAAACAACCTTTTGAAACGGTATTTATGTGATCTTGCTGCCATTTAAGTATTTGCACAATAATCCAATCTTGGCTTGAATGCATTTCCCCGGTACATCTGCCTTATTTGTATATCTGTAGTTTCAAAACAAATTGTATGCCAGCCAGTCTTACATGTACATGTATGTAATGTATTGAAAATAACATTTGAATGTGTAAATACTGTAATAACAGGATGGGACAGCAGCTACCTATCTTGGTCACTTAATGGTAGATAAATAATGGTATGGGTAAATATCGAAGTGTACATGAAATACCGAAATATTGTACAGAAATTCAAAATGGAGAGTAGGGCTAACTACCGCTAAGCCAGGTTGCTTTAATGTGTGTTGTTAATTTTGAGACGACAATAAAATGTCCAAATTTGTATAGGCCCCTGCAGTTGCATGTTATTGAAAATTTAGATTTGGACATTAGTGTAAGCCTATTTTGGGCCCTGTTGAAACACCATAATATGAACCAAGGCAATACATTGAAAGCAAGCATAGCTCCTTTAGTCCTTGTTGTACAAATGCGGGAAATGGCATTCACTGGGAGTCTATTCGCTCTCACAGCAACACCTGTACAGCAAAATGATGTCACAGTTTAATTGTGATGTAGAATATTTAGAACATATTAGCACTTCCGTAAAAATATGACCATAAAAGTCTAAAAAATGATTGATCTGAATAGAGTAACTGGTGAAGCATCGGGTTGAAGTGGTCCATCTTGGCTGGAGAAATTTTTTTGGCTCTACAGTGTACAGCTTCTGAAACTTTTCTATGTTATGTACATGTGTTATCTATGAGTTTGCTTTGCCAAAGGCCGTTCGAGCCGGGCTCTCTATAACAGAAAATCAATTGATGGGTAGATATTTGAAGCAGCATGAAAGCAATACAATATTAGACTGAATCGTTTGCAATCTGTCATTCTGTGAATCAGTCATAATTTTCTCATCTGCCCTGTATCAAGTCACTAATTATAGTCATTTGAACACAATTTGCATATTTCTAGTCCATTGTACAATGTACATTTGTTAAATCAAAGCCAATTGTTTCATAATTTAATCGTGTGTCCTTTTCATTATATTTTTACAGAAACATGGGTGAATTCCGAGTGCATCATGTGAGATTTTTTAATTTCCAACCAAAGGCGATTCATTGTATTGTATTTGGAAGTGAAACAAAAAAGATAGCACTATCAAGGTATTACAATGTCACACATTATTGTGAGTGTATTTATAGCTGGCATACTTAGCTATTGTGGTGTATTGCTGTGCGTCCTTTCAGTGTGTGTTAGTTATGTGTGTGTTATGTGTATGTTAGTGTGGGTGGGTGGGTGTGTATGTTTGTGTACATCATGTATAAACAGATGATATAGATTAGACATTCTAAACTTCTCAAGAACCACTAAGCCCATTGTCTCTGGTTATATAATCTACATGTACATGTATAGAATCAAGATAGTTATGATTTGTATGACCTTTGTGTCCAGGTGTTTTTACTTACAATCATTGCTTTTCAAAAAGGATTTATTTTCACTTGTCCAATTGGACAAGTAATATCCAAAAGTAACTGTCCAAACCACAAATCCACTTGCCCATAATTAAAAAAAAATGATAAAATTTTAAAATTTATTTTGTGTTAAAAAATTGTTTTAATGTTAAATAAAAACATTGAAAATGAAATAAAATCCAGTCTAATAAAAAAGAGGATATTCACCAAACAATGAAATTAAAAACATCAACATCGATAGAAGTTACCAAAAATGAAATCAGAATTAATATTCGTCTTCAATAATGTCTACTCTAGATTGTCACTTTTCAAATTACACTGTAACAAAGCCATGTCGTTGGAAGCGTGATCTTGGAAAATTAAATTGTTTGATCGACTGCAGAATGTTTTAAAACTTTTTTTAATTTAAACTTGCCTTTCATTACTTTTTTTGTTTACTCACCACTCAGTGTTAAGAATTATTTTGTTTATTATTTCTTTTCATCGATAGTAAACCAATTACAGCCGCTTATTGTAATTGTGTGCATGTTGTAATTGTACGCATGTTGTAATTGTGTGCACTTTGATATTGTGCGCGCTGTACAAATTACGTCATTTCCATAAACAAAGCATCATCCTAGCATCTAATAAAGTCCAGATTTTGTGTATTCAAGGGTCAGAAAAAGTAAATGCTTTTGAAATCAGTAGAAAGTAAGAATTGATTATGCTAAAATCAATAGCATATTGTCATTAAGGCCTCAGAAATTCTCACAATATTATCATATTATCACTCATCGAGTGAGTCGATCTCAACAGAGGCACATATCGGCAAGATGAAATCCGCCCACTGTCAATCACAATATACAAAATATCCGAACCTAGGATTGAGCCCCTCGTAAAGCACATATGTCTAAACAATGCTTAACACACAAACATAATGAAGAAGTAGAGCAGGAAAAGACCTATAATTGAACATGTGCACAATTACAACAAGATGGTGAACACTCACTGAACATAGGGGTGAGTCTGTTATTGATCTGGCTACAGTTTATTGATTACTGAATAAAATATTTTGTTATTGTTACTGTTTTGCATGAACGATTATGTTTGATGTATTCAGTCAATGTATCAAATCCATTCTAGATGTTTATTTATAGCGACTGATTGACCAAATTTTTTTCAGGTGTGCACAATTACAACAAACCATCGTATGTGTCAAACACATGTTTATGATAACACTAACAGGTCAAATTTGTAATCATGGACGCTTCAAAAGCTAAATTTCATGCCCTGACAATGTAAGAACATGGACTCATTTGACCATTAAGTACCTTTCAGTATCCTGATGATATATGTTATAAATTCACACATTGTTCACCCATATTCACACATCATTCACCCATATTCACACATAAGATAATTCTCAGAAAATGGAATAACTGGAAAAATTGTGTTTTTTTATTAAATCAATATATATAGCCTACAAATGTTAACCCATTAGCACCTAAAGATACATTTGGACTGGTCTAAGTCAGTGATTTACAGAAGAGTCCATTGTTTTTCAGGGGTTGATAAGTTAAATTCAGGAACTGGAAATGATTCTATAAGAATGGAACTTTAACTATATGTTTATTTCTTTCTAGATCAGATGCCAGTATAGAGATATGGAGTATTAAAGATGATTGGTATCAAGAGAAGGTAACCGTAAAATTACTCTCATGGTGAAAGAAGAAATTTCATGTACCGTAATTGGCTGTGTATAATCTGCATTTATGTATTATCCACACCCCCATTTCAGCATCAGATCTCGGAGAAAAAAAAGTGTTCATGCTTTTAGGCCTAACCTGCATCTGGGTTTTATACATGGCCTAATCAGACTAATTTTAAATATCAACCCTAAGATTGGTATTTGACAGAAATAGAGAAATATTTATTAAATAAAAGAAAATATGATACTATGAAATTTGAAATAAATGTAAAACTGCAAAATGGGAATCTGAAGTACGAAACTACAAGATACTGCATATGCTGTTCCATGTAAGTCCCTTATTTACAGTTCCAGTATGGCGGTTTGCTTTGTCAACTACTATTGCTAAATAATCACTAGAATTTGAGTTGAGATTGTTCATATTTTCAATAATAGCATAAAACTCTATGAGGAAGGTTAACAGGACACACAGGTACTGTACTATTCTGTTACCCATGCATATTCTATGATTAAAGCCATGCCTGGTTACCAATCGGCAATCTGACAGTGTTATAGGTGATTTGTAAACTGAAATACACATGCATACACACTGAAGACAAGATTCATTTATCAAACATTTATTCACCATCACCATACACAATAAAAACATACAGAAAGCAATGTTGAAATAAATTGACACGAACATCATGATTATGAAAAAAAAGGTCAAATAAAGGCAAGCTTACCATCCAACATCATATCTTCTGCACTTTCTTTTTTTTACTATAGTCCATGGGAAAAAATGCTCGAATAACCTGTTGTACTGTATTATCCTTACCCCCATCCCTCAGACAAATTTTAGAGTGAAAAGAGTGTGGATCATACATGGCCAATTACAGTAATAGAAAATATATGATTGTTACTTATATAAATATCTAGACACTAAGATTTGTCTGAATGTCTGTGTTTTGGTGAAGTCACTTCAGACAAGTGTACTTACCTGAACATTAATCTAACACAACTAATTCTGATCTTCAGCAGTATTTATGAAATTTTAATTTCAAATAAAAAATGAATCAAAGTATAAACATTGTGTCTAATCCAAAAATTATGAAGATACAAGTTAGACAAATACTTTAAGTCATTGTTTATATATTTGTTTAAGTTTGTTTTCAGTCAGTGTATATCAGTATATGTATTTCTAATTTTTTTAGTCAGTTAAATGCATTTTTATATGTTGTTTTAAGTCGGTGTGCATTTATTTGTATAGCTTTGTTTTTCAGTCAGTGTGTATGTATTTGTGTAGCTTTGTTTTCAGTCAGTGTGTATGTATTTATAGCTTTGTTTTCAGTCATTGTATATGTATTTGTATAGCATTGTTTTCTGTGTGTATGTATTTGTATAGCTTTGTTTTCAGTCAGTGTGTATGTATTTGTATAGCTTTGTTTTCAGTTGATGTGTATGTATTTGTATAGCTTTGTTTTCAGTCAGTGTGTATGTATTTATAGCTTTGTTTTCAGTCATTGTATATGTATTTGTATAGCTTTGTTTTCTGTGTGTATGTATTTGTATAGATTTGTTTTCAATCAGTGTTTATGTATTTGTATAACTTTGTTCTCAGTCATTTTATATGTATTTGTATAGCTTTGTTTTCTGTGTGTATGTATTTGTATAGCTTTGTTTTCAGTCATTGTGTATGTATTTGTATAACTTTGTTTTCAGTCAGTGTGCATTTTTTGTATAGTTTAGTTTTGTTTTCAGTCAATGTGTATGTATTTGTATAGCTTTGTTTTTAGTTGATATGTTTGTATTTGTATAGCTTTGTTTTCAGTCATTGTGTATGTATTTGTATAGCTTTGTTTTCAGTCATTGTGTATGTATTTGTATAGCTTTGTTTTCAGTCAATGTGTATGTATTTGTATAGCTTTGTTTTTAGTTGATATGTTTGTATTTGTATAGCTTTGTTTTCAGTCATTGTGTATGTATTTGTATATATTTCTTTTCAGTCAGTGTGTATGTATTTGTATAACTTTGTTTTCAGTCATTGTATATGTATTTTTATAGCTTTGTTTTCTGTGTGTATGTGTTTGTATAGCTTTGTTTTCAGTCATTGTGTGTGTATTTGTATAGCTTTGTTTTCTGTGTGTATGTATTTGTATAGCTTTGTTTTCAGTCAGTGTGTATGTATTTGTATAGCTTTGTTTTCAGTCAGTGTGTATGTGTTTGTATAGATTTGTTTTCAGTCAGTGTGTATGTATTTGTATAGCTTTGTTTTCAGTTAGTGTGTATGTATATGTATTGCTTTGTTTTCAGTCAGTGTGTATGTATTTGTATAGCTATGTTTTCAGTCAGTATGTATGTATTTGTATTGCTTTGTTTTCTGTGTGTATGTATTTGTATTGTTTTGTTTTCAGTCATTGTACCGGGTATATGTATTTGTATAGCTTTGTTTTCAGTCAGTATGTATGTATTTGTATAGCTTTGTTTTCAGTCAGTGTGTATGTTTATGTATTGCTTTGTTTTCAGTCAGTGTGTATGTATTTGTATAGCTTTGTTTTCAGTCAGTATGTATGTATTTGTATTGCTTTGTTTTCTGTGTGTATGTATTTGTATTGTTTTGTTTTCAGTCATTGTACCGGGTATATGTATTTGTATAGCTTTTTTTCAGTCAATATATACATTGTTTTTTAGATAATACCTGGGAATGACTCTGCTTCCGTGGAAACATTGTGCTGGCAAGGTTCCAGATTATTTTCTGCTGGGTTGGATGGAGATGTGATTGAGTATGATCTTTTGAGACTTGGACCCAAGGTAGGATAACAGATTTGGCATTTCATCACATGATTTATTTATATAGGCCTATATATGTATCAATAATTTCAGTTTTTATATGCCCATCTTTGGATGGAACGTATTATGGCATGGTGTTTGTACACATTTTTGGCCCATCACTTCTTGATGCCTTACAAGAATATATTCATACTTCTTATTAAAGTTTTTGATGTAAAGGCAGTGTCATGACCATTACTCAAAGGTCAAGGTCACTGTGGCAGTCTGCTATTTTTTTGCCTGGAGCATACATGTCATATTTTTCTAAGGTTATTCTGGGATTTTTTCTGGGACAAATGACATTTTTCTGGGACAAATATCGCAAAATTCTGTGGCACTTTTTGGGACACTTTAAAATTCACTTTTCAGATTTAAAATAAATTGTTTTCAATTCTTTATTTTACATGTTGCAAGCTTTTTCACAGTGACTATTACACTTTTTACATGTGTATTAAGGCATATATGTGACAGAAATTAGTTCAACTGCTATGCCACAACTGGAGATTTATAATTTTTCAGTTGGAGATTTTTACTTCTGAATGCTTTCATTGGTTTTTTTTAAATACTTAGCCAACTGTATGCCTTTTTAAAATATATTGTATGAATTTTGCAAGTTTATACATGTACCAGTTGGATAATGCATAACAACTTTATTTATGATTAAAAAAAAGATTAAGTTTCCATAATTTAAATACCAGTCCGGTTCGGTATAGACTACATCCGGAAGTACATCTGCCAATACATGTGCAGGGTGGGAATTAAGCGCTGAACGATCGTTCGGGTTACGCATGGGTTACCAGGTTTTATTTTTGGATGGATGGATCGTTCACTGTTTTCAAACAGCTGTTAATAATAATATGTTCATGTTTATAATGATGATTATATTGTCAGTCTCCGCTGAAATTCATGATTTACACAAATGAAACATCTAAATTCTATCACTAGTTCGTTTGCAATCAGTAGCTTCAACACAAAAGAGTTCCATGTGTAAGGGACAGTGTAAATCTAGTCTGGGACATATATCCCAGTTATGTCCCAAGTCCTGATGATTTTTATTTTCGTAAAAAAAATCTAAAGTACCTGTAATGATATATTTGTACCTTGATGATAATTTATATGTACATTCTACACAGGATACGCAGAAATCATTGGCATTGGTGATGTAATGGTGTTGGACAAGGCTTAAATTATTTTTTGAAGAGTGTAAATCTTGTCCCTTTTTATGTCCCAAAACGTACTGCCTGTGGAGTTTTCAAAGCAATTCTCCACATAAAATGTATGTATTAACTACTGTGGGGTACAAATATATTATTACAGGTCGTTAGATTTTATTTTTACGAAAATAAAAATCATCGGGACTCGGGACATAACTGGGACATATGTTCCGGATTAGATTTACACTGTCCCCACTTGTTATAGTATACAAAATAAACATTGGAACTCTCTTGTGTGAAGGAATTAACACACTTCGCTCAGCTGACAAATCCCGGGAAAATGGCTAAATACAAAAACGAGTAAGGAAAAAGGCAAATATACCAGCGAATCTGTTCCGCTAAAAACTTTCCTGTCATGCAGTTTTCATGATGAATTCCATTACGAAGTTGATGAGAATAACAGACTGACATATTTACAGTGCAAAATCTGCACAAGCAATGTGGTTAAAAAAAAGACAGGAGGCGAAATTAAGAGGAATTACCAGCCAATTTTCAAAATGGGTTACCAGATGCTCAAACCTGGTAACCGGTATATAGGTATCAATCACTGATGCTTAATTCCCTCCCTGCATGTGCTTTGTGACAATTTAGACCTTGAGGTCAATGCCTTGCATGTTTGATTATAAATAATTTAATGATTCTTTGGTTACTTTTTTGTTGTTGAAGTACATTACAAATATCTTTTTAGACTGTAAGATGTAATAACTATTTCTGATGGCTGGTATCATGCTTCTAATCATCAATGATCCAAGTGTGTTACATGACATACACACACTCTCATAGACTTAGCCTAGTCTTATCACCAATTAACTGCCAATCAGTGGGCGAGATGATGTCATATAATAATTAACACCCTCAATATTTAATATGCCCATAGGCTATTTACCTGTAAAAGTGTCAACCAGTTGATAATCGGACTTTGCTTATTAGTAATTATGAGGACTTTGAGACGTCATGTGGACAAAATTGTGGAACAGTTGGAATCTGGGACAGAAGCAAATTTATGGGGAAAATTGGTGTCCCGGTGGGTGGGACACGTTTTAGGAGGTCAATTTTCTGGGACATTAGGTGTCCCACCGGGACTTATGGCATGTATGCTGGAGTATATATCGCACACCACAAAAGAGAGTGTTACCATTCATTAGACAAAACTTTACAGGATGCAAGCACATGTACTTAAGATCCTCTACCAAATTCGTGTTATTCAGCCACATTGGCACAGCATTAAAAAAAGGTCTCAGGGCTTTCCCGTCTTTGAAAATCTTCTCGTACAGAACCATTTCATAACTAGAAAAACAATGCATCTGAGTGATCTACATGGATGTATGATTCAAGTTTATCTTTTTGTAGGAGCCCATACATGTAGTTTACAAATTTGCTGCAAAAATACTGGTACAAGCAAAAAATATCCAATTCCCCTTGTGGTTCATACATATGTAAGTAGGAGAAACGTATGGAATATTTCTTCCTGCGATTGCCCTGTATCCATTAAATTTGATCCCGCTGCTTCAGTAGGGATCTTTCCAAGATTTGTATAACTCTTCTCTTTGCTCAATGTTTGAGCATCATGGCTTACGCATGGGCCTCCTGTTATGAATTTTATATAGAATGATTTTTATCTTCAGACATCAGCCTCATCCAATGCTGGTCCAGTTTGGTGCCTTGCATCTGATCCTATGGGAAAACATTTGGCAGTAAGTACCTTCTATCTTAGAAGTTGTGATGTTTGAATGTACAAGATGTTAATGTATCATCTACCTTCTACTTCTTCCAGTAAACTTCAGGCCACATCATTCGCTGTATTATCTAACTATTATCTATCAACACATAGTTTGTCATCATGATCTTTAAAATTGCAACTTATGAGGTTGTTTAACTAGCAGATACTCCAATATATTTACTCTGTTAATAAAGTATTTTTCATTTGAGTAAAGTAAGGACATTTTGACCATTTATACCTTTGAAGACTTTAAGGAATGTTTAATTTACACAAATTTCTGTTTTCATCCGTAAACAGTGTAGCATAAATGAAACATTTACAAATTAAAATTAAGCTAAAATGAAGACAAACCTTCATGTAGAAAATAAACACAGCATAAACAGAAGGATGGAGATAGAGAAAGATGAAGCTATGTGGTGTCTTGAAATCAATTGAATGCTGAGATAAAATATAAATACAGACTTATTTGATCTTTATAACTTAACCTTTGTGACATCCTGTAGTTAGTCATGCTTTGCTTTAGTAGCTTCATGATCAAAATTTTGTGGTCATAGTCTTTTTTATGTTTGTTTTTATAGGCTGGGACTGAAGATGGATGTGTTGTTTTGTTTGATACAGATTATGGATCTTTACAGTATTACAGATCATTTGATAAACAGGAAGGTTTGTACAAAACCCTTCACATGACCCAGTCAAACCATGTCCTCTAGAGTGTGTTTAATTCAGAAGGTTTGTACAAAACCCATCACATGACATAGTCAAACCATGTCCACTAGTGTGTGTTTAGTTCAGAAGGTTTGTACAAAACCCCTCACATGACCCAGTCAAACCATGTCCTCTAGTGTGTGTTTAGATTAGAAGGTTTGTACAAAACCCTTCACATGACCCAGTCAAACCATGTCCTCTAGAGTGTGTTCAGTTCAGAAGGTTTGTACAAAACCCTTCACATGACCCAGTCAAACCATGTCCTCTAGAGTGTTTAGTTCAGA
Organism: Atrina japonica; assembly: GCA_030159075.1. Classification (NCBI taxonomy): domain Eukaryota; kingdom Metazoa; phylum Mollusca; class Bivalvia; order Pterioida; family Pinnidae; genus Atrina; species Atrina japonica. The sequence continues at coordinate 480,165 of BROG01000262.1, read as the reverse complement.
AAGTTTGTACAAAACCCTCCACATGACAAAGTCTAATGTCCATTGTTGTTTAGTTCAGAAGGCTTTGTACACATACCCCTCACATGAAAAGTCAAACCAGTCGTCTCTATGTGTGTTTAGATTAGAAGGTGTTGTAAGTAAACCCTGTACATCTAAAAAACCATGTCCTAGTAGAGGCTGTTCATTCAGAGGTTTGTACATGTCCCATCACATGACATAGTCAAACATGTCGATGTTTGTGTTTAGTTCAGAAGGTTTGTACAAAATTTTTCACATGACCCAGTCAAACCATGTCCTATATAGAGTGTGCTTCAGGGGAAGGTTTGTACAAAAACAGTCTTTATACCCAGTCAAACCATGTCTTCCTCTAAAGTGTTTATTCGAGATATGTTTGATATACAAGGGACCCTCCACATCATAATTTCTAATGCTGATGTTTCTGGACAGAGCTGGAGATGTTAAAAAGTTAGTAAATCAGTCGTCCATTGATCAGTTATATTGTTAAGGTATGTTTCTACATCTAAAAATTCGATTTGTGGGTAGAAAAATTGGCCAAACTATACAACATTTCTGAAGAATTGGGATGTTTTTTTGCATATTGTTATGGGAAAACAGTCAAGCAGTTTTTAAATTGTCAAGGGGAATATAACAGGAACAAAATTATGATAGGTGGTCCCTTAAATAAAGGGTGGAATACCTCGAGATATGATGAACCATGCAAGGGAGATAACTTTCATTTAAGACCACAACATTGTCAGTATCTTGATTAAATATTCCATTTACAGTACCTCAGTACATTGACCACCTCACAAATCAGGTCTATTTTCAAAAGTCAGATTGGTGGTCTTAATAATGAGGTTCCACTAATACTTATACAACATGTAAATAATAAGATTTAGAAATAATTCATTGTTTTAAATAATTTTGATTAATTTATGATGTAATTATATACATTTGAAGGGTACTATAACATTGTCCCAATAGTATGCATAGGAAAATCCCTCCAAATACAGTGGAAAGTCGATTATTATGTAACCAGGCTTTTGGAGTGTCCTATATTTAAGACCACAAATGTCTGTATCTTGAGAATATATCTATGTAAGTACAGTTTTGTCAGTTAAGAGAGTGTCCTATATAAATCAGTCCATTTTGAGTCAGTCAGAGAATATATTATGTAAGAGGTTTTGTGAATGTCCTATACAAACAGTCCAAATAATAAGATTAAAGAAATAATTCATTATTTAAATAATTTTGTGAATTGTATGATATAAACATCCACATGTCTGTAAAGTAGAATTTATTATGTAAGAGGCTTTGTGTTGTATAAATATAAACAGTCCAACATGTCTATAAAGTAGATATATTATGTAAGAGGCTTTTGTGAGTGTCCTATATAAACAGTCCAACATGTCTGTAAAGTAGAATATATTATGTAAGAGGTTTTTGTGAGTGTCCTATATAAACAGTCCAACATGTCTGTAAAGTAGAATATATTATGTAAGAGGTTTTGTGAGTGTCCTATATAAACAGTCCAACATGTCTGTAAAGTAGAATATATTATGTAAGAGGTTTTGTGAGTGTCCTATATAAACAGTCCAACATGTCTGTAAAGTAGAATATATTATGTAAGAGGTTTTGTGAGTGTCCTATATAAACAGTCCAACATGTCTGTAAAGTAGAATATATTATGTAAGAGGTTTTGTGAGTGTCCTATATAAACAGTCCAACATGTCTGTAAAGTAGAATATATTATGTAAGAGGTTTTGTGAGTGTCCTATATAAACAGTCCAACATGTCTGTAAAGTAGAATATATTATGTAAGAGGCTTTGTGAGTGTCCTATATAAACAGTCCAACATGTCTGTAAAGTAGAATATATTATGTAAGAGGTTTTGTGAGTGTCCTATATAAAACAGTCCAACATGTCTGTAAAGTAGAATATATTATGTAAGAGGTTTTGTGAGTGTCCTATATATAAACAGTCCAACATGTCTGTAAAGTAGAATATATTATGTAAGAGGTTTTGTGAGTGTCCTATATAAACAGTCCAACATGTCTGTAAAAGTAAATATATTATGTAAGAGGTTTTGTGAGTGTCCTATATAAACAGTCCAACATGTCTGTAAAGTAGAATATATTATGTAAGAGGTTTTGTGAGTGTCCTATATAAACAGTCCAACATGTCTGTAAAGTAGAATATATTATGTAAGTAGGTTTTGTGAGTGTCCTATACATTTACTGAGTGTCCTATAAACAGTCCAACATGTCTGTAAAGTAGATTATTATGTAAGAGGTTTGTGAGTGTCCTATGTCCTATATAAACAGTCCAACATGTCTGTAAAGTAGAATATATTATAAAGAGGTTTTGTGAGTGTCCTATACATTTACTTGTTATATAAACAGTCCAACATGTCTGTAAAGTAGAATATATTATGTAAGAGGTTTTGTGAGTGTCCTATACATTTACTTGTTATATAAACAGTCCAACATGTCTGTAAAGTAGAATATATTATGTAAGAGGTTTTGTGAGTGTCCTATATAAACAGTCCAACATGTCTGTAAAGTAGAATATATTATGTAAGAGGTTTTGTGAGTGTCCTATACATTTACTTGTTATATAAACAGTCCAACATGTCTATAAAGTAGATTATCATATAAGAGGTTTTGTGAGTGTCCTATATAAACAGTCCAACATGTCTGTAAAGTAGAATATATTATGTAAGAGGTTTTGTGAGTGTCCTATACGTTTACTTGTTATATAAACAGTCCAACATGTCTGTAAAGTAGAATATATTATGTAAGAGGTTTTGTGAGTGTCCCATACATTTAATTGTTGTATAAACCATCCAACATGTCTATAAAATCCACTGATTTACATGGTACAATGTAATAGCAATCAACTTTGTAGGAAGAATACTATCCATAGCGTGGCACAAAAGTGAGGATGTCATTGTGACAGGAGGCATTGACAACATTCGGTTGTGGAGCGTTAACTCCGGACATGCAATACAGCGTCTTACTCTGGGACGACAAGAACGGAAAAAAGAGACAATTGTGTGGTGTGTCGCTATAACTAGGTAAGCGATTGTTCTTAAGAAACTTCCCCATAAAAATTCTAAGATGTCTGTCAAAATCTGAATGCTGTGTTATGTTCATTTGGTATGCAAACAGTTGACATTTGGGAAAAAATATACACTACTTATTGTCATACCAGGACTGAGTACTTCTCACTTTGGTCTAGAAGAAAAGTGTTGGACTTACAAGAGGAATGTTTCAAGTTCAAATTTAGATAAAATTTTAACATAAGTAGTGCTTTCATCAAGTGCTTGGAATAAGAAATGATTGTTATCAGTGTTTCAAATGAGATGAGATGGCGATGGTGGTCAAGGCTTGCTAAAAAGACCCCACTGCAGTAGCAGTGAATTCTTTTTATTTCTCCACAGAATTTTTGGTCAGAACAGATTCGAGCCCTGCTGGAACCTAAGCTTGTTTTTGTGAGAAAGGAAGGCTGGTGGTCTCTTCTGGGGTACATTGTAACCAGATTCTCGCCCCCACCATTGAAAACTGACAGTCACAATATAACTGAAAAGTTGTTGATTGTGGCGTAAAATATTCCAAATTAAAAATTCACAGAACTTTATTGAAATGAAAATAGCGTTAAGTATGACAATATCTTGGACAACTTTGCATATGGTTCCTTATGGCCCCTTATTTATGGTGCCATGTTTCCTTTGAGGTTAATTGCTGTGTTTTATTATTTTCAGTGACATGACAGTAATCAGTGGGGACTCGAGAGGGAAGACAATCTTTTGGAATGGCCGACAGGGAACTCAAATTAAGGTAATAAGATAACAAAACCTCTAATATCCACATCAAAATGTAGACAACAAAATCACCTCTCATACCCATATAAGAAAAAAGACAACAAAACTACCTCTCATGCCCATATCAAAATGTAGACAACAAAACCACCTCTCATACCCATATCAAAATGTAGACAACAAAAGCTTTTGTAAGAAGTGTTCTTGTTCCTCTTATTAATTAAGAGGTTATTAATAAAAGAATTGTTCTTATGCTTTCTAGATTTGGAACACTTTAAAGGTGTTCTTTCACAGAATTTCTCCACAATATAATTTTAATATTTTACAAAGTATATATTAAAGTTATAACCATACACACAATCTGTTGAATATCTTGATTTTGATGATACATCTTTAAAAACTTTTTGTAGTTGTAAATTATATAAATGTCAGGTGTCAAGCTTAGAACTGTGTACTTATGTATGTTTGAACAATCACACATTTATTTTTATCTTTCAGAGTGTACAAAGTCATAAAGCAGATGTACTGTGTTTGGCTGTAAATGATGTAAGTCTGAATTGTATATAGCTGTAAATGATGTAAGACTAAATTGTTTGGCCATAAATGATGTAAGTCTAAATTGTTTTGCTGTAAATGATTTAAGTCTGAATTGTTTGACTGTAAATGATGTAAGTCTAAATTGTTTGGATGTAAGTGATGTAAGTCTAAATTGTGTTTGACTTTAAATGATGTAAGTCTAAATTGTGTTTGGCTGTAAATGATGTAAGTTTGAATTGTTTGGCTGTAAATGATGTAAGTCTAAATTGTGTTTGACTTTAAATGATGTAAGTCTAAATTGTGTTTGGCTGTAAATGATGTAAGTTTGAATTGTTTGGCTGTAAATGATGTAAGTCTAAATTGTGTTTGACTTTAAATGATGTAAGTCTAAATTGTGTTTAGCTGTAAATGATGTAAGTCTAAATTGTGTTTGTCTTAAAATGATGTAAGTCTCAATTGTGTTTGACTGTAAATGATTTAAGTCTGAATTGTTTGACTGTAAATGATGTAAGTCTAAATTGTTCTGCTGTAAATGATGTAAGTCTGAATTGTTTGGCTGTAAATGATGTAAGTCTAAATTGTGTTTATCTGTAAATGATTTAAGTCTAAAATGTGTTTGTCTTAAAATGATGTAAGTCTAAATTGTGTTTGACTGTAAATGATTTAAGTCTGAATTGTTTGACTGTAAATGATGTAAGTCTAAATTGTTCTGCTGTAAATGATTTAAGTCTGCATTGTTTGATTGTAAATGATGTAAGTCTAAATTGTTTGGCTGTAAATGATGTAAGTCTCAATTGTGTTTGGTTGTAAATGATGTAAGTCTAAATTGTGTTTGGCTGTAAATGATGTAAGTCTAAATAGTGTTTGGCTGTAAATGATGTAAGTCTAAATTGTGTTTGTCTTAAAATGATGTAAGTCTAAATAGTGTTCAGCTGTAAATGATTTAAGTCTGAATTTTTTACTGTAAATGATGTAAGTCTAAATTGTTCTGCTGTAAATGATTTAAGTCTGCATTGTTTGATTGTAAATGATGTAAGTCTAAATTGTTTGGCTGTAAATGATGTAAGTCTCAATTGTGTTTGGTTGTAAATGATGTAAGTCTAAATTGTGTTTGGCTGTAAATGATGTAAGTCTAAATAGTGTTTGGCTGTAAATGATGTAAGTCTAAATTGTGTTTGGCTGTAAATGATGTAAGTCTAAATAGTGTTCAGCTGTAAATGATTTAAGTCTGAATTTTTTACTGTAAATGATGTAAGTCTAAATTGTTTGGCTGTAAATGATGTAAGTCTAAATTCTTATATGATTATAACTGTAGAGATGCTGTGGACTTTTGTTGGGTTTATCATTACACATCTTCTATGTCAAGTTCATTTTTGACTTGAATGGTATTTTTCAAATGGGTCAGAGTTTTATAATGCAGCTTTTTGTGCAATCTAATTATTGGAAATCATGTGCTCTATGGGAAGATGGTGTATGTCTTGACCTTGCCTGAAGGCCATACTACTGTTGTCAAGGTCACCGTTGACTTATGATGAATTTTTTTTCCAGGTCATAGTTTTCTCATGTTTTTTGTGCAATCTCATTCTTGGAAAACGTGTCTCATGGTATGGCAACATTTGTAGTGTTCTTGGAATGATGAATTTAATGCAGGTGAAATCAAATGAATAATGCATTTGTTGTACCAGTAATAAAATATGGTGACTCATTGATGCTCTAATGATCAAATTAATGTAGAAAAAGTCTGACATATGTGGGAATACTTCAGTGAAGTTTTTAAATATTGATTATTACTGTTTGTTTTATAGACAGAGGACAAAATCTTCACATCTGGTGTTGAACCCACTGTCGTGGAATTTGACTACATTGCTGCACACAAAGAAAGTGATTGGAAAATCTGGGTCAGGTCAAATGTCAGATGTCAACATAGTCATGATGTCAGAAGTTTAGCCATCGCTGAAAATGTTCTTGTGTCTGGAGGTAAAGTATTACATCCATCATGGATGTATTTAGAAATATTTAGGGTATGGGGTGACCTACTACGTATCCCAAACTTCAGTTATACCTGAGATTACTGTAAAAACAGTCATAACTATTCTTCCCTCAAGCGCTCTGGATGAGAAAGTCAGAAGGATGGGAACGTAACAGTAATGAGAGTTACAGGAATGCGAAAGTCACAGGAAAGAAAAAAGTATAGATATTTGAGAGTCACATGATTGGGAAAGTCTTATGGAAAGTCAGAAGGATGAGAATTATCTAGTTACAAAGATAAGAAAGTCAGAAGGATGAGAATTATCTAGTTACAAAGATAAGAAAGTCAGAAGGATGAGAATTATCTAGTTACAAAGATAAGAAAGTCAGAAGGATGAGAATTATCTAGTTACAAAGATAAGAAAGTCACAGGAATGAGGTAGTATTGGGACGAGAAAGTCACAGGGAACAGTGTCTGAAAATTCCTTAAGTCTGAGGTCCGGGACCTATATATTTTACTTTTGGACCCTGTCGTTTTCCTGTTTTGTGTGTCAAGGACCGAACAAGTCTGAATCAGTGAATGATTATTCTGTCAGTTTCTTTCTTTCTAAACTTTATTTGTTTCCTTTGTAAAATTCATTTGTCATTTTCTAATATGACTTTGGGGCAGTTTTTGGTTTATATAATTTTATATTCCCACCTTTCGATAATTGTTAAATGTATGATTAAAAATCTGACTAAGATTTATTATAATTGGACCATATGTTAGAGGACCGGACCTAGGCAAAATTTAACAAAAAAAGTCTTGGACCCAAGTGTCTGTAAGAAATTTTTCAGCCGCTGGGGAAGAGAAAGTCAGAAGGATGAGAAAGTCATAGATGAGAGTCACAGGATTGAGAAAGTCACAGGGATGAGAAAGTCACAGGGATGAGTCTGAGCTTTCATGGTACTGCAGGCTTGCCATTTAAATAGACCAATCTCTAAGTAGATTGTATGGGTTCAAAATGAATGGTGATAAAAGAGAGATAAAATAAAGAATTACTAGAGGATAGGTTAAAATATATACAGGTATTATGTGTTACAGATTCTGTTGAAAAATATTGTCCTAGTATGATTAGAGTCATACATGATATTTTTAGAAATAAATCTTTATTCTTATTTTAAACTATTTAATTGTATATATATAGAGGATCTAACATGAGTGTTGATTTAATATTGAATTTATTAAACGAGTGTATTAATTTCATATGGAAAGAGCCTTTTGCCTGTGCAATATACAACACTGTATTTGCACTGCAAAAATTCCACTGGAACTACTTTACTAATGGAAGTCCATTTATATGAAATATTTGATGACATCAATTCCATTAATCCAAAATGTTTGATGATGTCATTAATGTCACTTTCTCCCATATTCACAGAGTTATCCTTATAACTAGTGCAAAATTATCTGCCTATGATCCACAGGGGGGTGGATGACAAGCTACACGCATTATGATGTCACAATACAATTATGACATAGAACATCTGTGGCTTCCAGAATGCAGTACATATTTATGATAGACATGACTTAGATATGCGTAGATCTATATAGACATGTATGTGCGTAAACCTACCTAGACATATAATTAAGAAATAGGAGAAAAATAATCAAGCCCTACCTTGAGGGTATGACAAAGGAATCTCAATCATCAGGATAAGATTCTTAAATGACAAACCCTTGACAAGCCTTGGGTTTGTCATTCAAGAATCTTACCCTCGGATTAAGATTCCTTTGTCATCCCCTCAAGGTAGGGGTAGTTTCTAGTAATCATGATGCAGTGTTTTGGTGTGAGTATGTATTCCTCTGTGGTATGAATGCTAAAGCAAGAATCAATTTTGAATTTGTGAACACAGTTAAATGATTAAGTGGCGTATAATAACTATATAATCTTTATTTAATGTAGAACATGATCTCTGATATTGAATAGTGCTTAGGAATATGACTTGATTCCAATGGTGACATGTGCTCATTTGAATATTTATTGTATGTGTCCAGAATCTTTTTTGATGAATAGCAATATTGTACTTGAAATGGACTATAAATATATATATATATATATATCTGTTTATTCTTTTACCAGGAGTTGACACAAGTGTTGTTATAAACAATATTGAGACCAAGAAAGGAGTGAAAAACTGGAAGAAAATTCCCAGCATACCTCAGGTGAAATATTCCAAAATGTCCTTCTGAACTTGAAATAATTTTTAGAAATAATTTGTTCCATCAATTCAAAGTATTACATTTGTGTATAAGAAAAATATTTTTCAAATGTTAAAAAGCTTATTAAGAAATGGCCTATAGAATTCTGGTGTTCAGGCTGGATCAGTAAACAGGAAATACCAGATTTATAAATGCCTTGGTTGACTTTTATAAGTATTGTTACCAAATTAAAGTATCTACCTACCTATCATATTCAAGAGTCGGCTTGGTTCAGTCAGTAATGTGCTTGACTCTTGATCGTGAGTTTGAGTCCAGCCAGCAGCAGGTTGGTTTCCTGTCCTTAGGATGAGACAGTAAAAAACTGAGTCCTGTGTGATAGGTGTCGGCTTGTTAAAGAACCCTCACTGCTCAATGGCTGTAAGTGCCGAGCATAGGCCAAAATTTGAAGCTATTCACCGGCATTTGGTGATGTCTCCATATAAGTGAAAAATTCTTGAGTGGGACGTTAAACAACAATACGCAACAATACAATATTATGTTCAACATATTAGCTGAAGCACAGGTATTTCATTTCAAGCCTTATTGAAACATTGTTGAGTGAGTAATGAAAAAGATCAACAATCTGACTATCTTGAAAGTCTAATATCAAGAAGATTTTTTTTTTTTCAAAACAGCAACCTCTTGTTCATGTATCGAAAGAGAAGAAATTGCTTATGCTTCAGTATCCAGATTATCTGGAAGTCTGGAGACTTGCACACACTCGGAAGACTTCCGGTAAGTGAAAACAGCAAATAGTGTTATGACAAAGTATTAAAATTGTATAACATAGCATCTCTATATAATATAGACATTTAACTTGATTACCACATAGACATATTTGGACTGGTCAAAGACATTGATTTACAGAAGAGTCCATTGTTTTTCAGGGGTTGATAAGTTAAGAGAATATTGTATTGATTAGTAGTGTAATGATATACCGAACTACGATATATCGCAGTATTTTACCTTCAGTACGATACACGGTACGTTGGTTTTATGCCACGATACACCTACAATATTTTCCGGATTTATCTGTTTCCAGTTTTAGACTCTGTATACTCTATTTCTGGTTTGTCGATAAACAAATAACATGGTGAAAAACACTTAACTCATGAGGGAAACGGACGAACTTGTGCCCTCATGGCACAGTTGTAATACAAGTGGCTGATATGGGCTCACTCAGGGTTTAAAAAGCTACAAATGCCAGGAGGCTCAACCTAAGTTTAAAAAACTCGCACCACTTGCCGTCCTTGTACCACGGATATACCTTACAAAACTGATGAAACCACGAACGTGTCATTTGACATGAAAGGACATCATCCAAACGTAAATTATAAATTATGAATCGAAGCCTAAAATAAAAATAAATCGTAGATTTGAAGGGGCAACGTAGTTTGCAACAATCAATGAACACACAGTTGTCAATCAATTTGGTAAGGGCCAAGGCTATTTCAAAAGCAATGGTTCAGTTTCTTGTGACTTATTTATGACCTTTCAGTACAGTGGAATCTGGTGGTTTCAGAAAATTGATAAACATTTTAGAACCAAAATATGATGTTCCTTCTTGAGTATATTTCTACACAAATGTAGTCACTAATTTATCTAACAGGATATATCTCATTTAGTTGACATTGAAAATAAACAAACAGAATAAACAGGATAAGTGAAACAAAATTTTTTTTTAAAAGTAAGTGTACAGAAATGCAGTGATGAAAATTATTATTGAATTTTCAACTTAATTGTTTTATTCCTGTGTATCATAAATGTGTCCTACCTAGGGTACGAATCGCAATAAGTATCGTATCGTCATAACAGTGTATCGTTGCAGCCCTAGTATTGATAACCAATTGTGTTGGTAAAGAGGTAGACCTTTGGTAGTATTAATGATCCTAACCACATGATTTTTCAAAAGGGAGGTAACTTTGCATGTACTATCTCAAAATTTTTCTGAAAGAAGTAAATCTGCAGGGAATTTTGCACAATTTTTTAAATAGGGATGTAAACTTGCATGGAGTTTCACACAATATTTCACCAGGTGCCTTCCCATAAAGAAATGAAATAGTGACAAAAATATTGAATTTATAATTCAACAGATAAGAAAAACCAATCTGTTTGATCTTCAGGTACTTAATCCATCCTTTCATCAGTTTAATAATATGTAGAGAGTCAATGTGTAATCACTTAGTGAAAAATTGATAAACTATAGTATACCTGGAAAAATTATTTTCCAGTTTAATTTTCATCATTTTCGGCCTTAGATGAGAGGACAAATTTAAAAAGAAGGCGATATTTTCAGGCTATGTTACTGAAGCATGAATATTCATGGCATCCATGTGACTTTGCAGATTTGGGGTGATTTTTAAGATTCAGTGAATATGTTTTCTGTCGTAAAAGGGCAAAATTAACCAGGTACGATAATTTCCAGTTATAAAGTATTTTTGGGGGGAATACGGTAAACACACTGTAAATTCACAAATTTTCGGCCCCTTAGCCTTTATCAAGTGAAAGACGAAGTACACGACAAAAATTTGTGAATTTAGAGGTGTTTATGGTTTTCATCACATAATGATGCTTCCCTTTGGAGGACATTGATTTTTATTGGAATTATTTTGGAATAGTTGGGCAAAATGTTGACTGATTGGGAACAGGTTCTGAATAGGGGAAAGCACCAGATTGTGATAAAGATATACACAAGTGCTTCTGTTTTACTAATAAATGTGATTTTACATTTAAAACAGACAAAAATGGTGAGATACTACCACTCGAGTCAACCCCTTTGAAATTGCTACAGTTGGCATCCAAAAATAACGATCAGATTTTGTGTTGCTCAATAAGTCAGAATGCAGAATGGATCAGCTACTCAGATAAAGATGGACTGAAATTATACAGGCTGACACTGGTAAGAACTTCAAGTTAATCTAAATACAAGGTATATTATTACAATTTCTACGTGAATTATAGAATTGTCCTGTTACATGGAGATGAACATGTTGACCTATTTTATTCCATAACAATCCATTATTGTGCAGATATATGGATGTGTGTCTTACCTTGCTTTTCCAATTAATAAATTCTATGTAGGACAGTGCAACAAAACATGATTTTCAGACCTATGATCTGATGGTTTTGTAGATAGGCATTTACTCAGTAACACGCCACTCTTTTAAATTCATGATTGATAATTTTATTATGTTGGTCTTTTTGGTCTATGAAAATAATTAGAATTAAAATGGATTTTTCTTTACTAGAAATAATCTAGAGATAAAAAAGGCAAGTTTAATTAATCAGTTTTGTTTAATCTGTAATCAGCTGTGCTTAAATGTGCCTGACATTTGGTTTTGGGTGTATTTTCTTGTTTTCTATCAAACTTTGTAAACTACAGTAAAAAGCAGGAGATTTTGTTGTGATTTTTGTTTGTGATATTATAAGTGTGTTTGGGTAAGCAATTAACATTCTACATTTGTACATAATTACAGGAAAATGTTGAGTGTATGACCCCAACAGTCAGTTTACAGCGTGTCAAGCTTAAAAAGACCTCACCAGCACATAGAATGATCTTCACTCCAAACAGTCAATTCCTTGTTGTTGTCTACAACTCTGCTCAGATTGAAGTTATCTCCCTTGACTCAGAAGATAATATACATGTGGTGCATACGTTCCAAGCAATTGCAGGTTTGTTAGTTTGCATATTTGGTTTTCTTTTATTTTGGCATTCACTCTTTTATTGGATCATTTTTATCTGTCTCTTTGGTTGCTTCTGTTTGTAAGTAAGATTTGGGCAAATTCAGCTAAAAATTGGAATCTGTAAAAACAGTGGGAATTTGTAAAGACAAAGAATATGAATTATAAATATACACCTTGATAAATTTAAATTACAAATTAATTGGAAGTGTTACTGTATACCTGAAGATTTTTGCCCCTGTTTTTTTGCTTTTTAACAACGCAAAGCATATCCACTCGGTCTTAAATTTGCCCTAAATAACCAAAGTCTGAAGGATAGCATCTATGTCTTTGATTATTAAACTTGAAAGTTTTGCATTCATTTTAAATTCATCCTCTGATTTAAGGACGAAAATGGTGAAAATTAAACAGGAGTGAAAATTTCCAGGTATACAGTTTTACTCATATATCCATGACCCAAGTGTAAATCATAATTGAGGAACAGGGTGAATGTTAATTTCAAGCACTGGACAAAAGATGTTACTACACTAGGCATGGCAAAGGGAATAAATGTGGCAGGTCTTTGGGTGATACTTAAAACCGAGGTCCTGTGTGTTGGTAGGTGTGGCAGTTAACAACAAATGTTCATTATTGGCATGAGTTCATAGTACAGATCAAGATTTGAGGTGCTGTAATTATACTTGGTGAAGTCGCCTTTGTAAACCAGGGGTCAATAATAATGAAAATTTCTGCTTGTCGTGCAGGACAAGTAGTATTACAATTAATCTACTTGTAGGAATGCAAAAATAACTTGTCCAAAAATCAAGTGTTAACATTTAAAGATATTTTGTGTTTAAACAAGTATGATCATGATTAAATTAGCTTCTGTTTTGAACAATTGCACTTGTCCTTTAGGACATTTACTTGTCTGAATGCAAAATGGACTTGTGCCAGACAACCGGACAAACCTCAATGTTGAACCCTGTAAACATTGAAATCGACATGTTTTTCTGTCTGACTGTTGTTTTACATCCTGCCAAGAATTTTTCATTTATATGGAGCTGTCAATAGCTTAAGATAAATACAAATTTTGACCTGTGCTATGTACTGACGCCAATGCAGTGAGGGTTCTTTTATGTTCCACACCTTCCGCAACACAGGACCTCGATTTTCAGTCTTATCTGGCCTGTGACTTTCACTTTGTATGCCAAATGCTTGGCAAAAGAACAATCACTACCATTTTTTAAGTCTGGTATGACCCCGGTACCAGGAGTTGAACCAGGGACCATCTGCTGGCGAGTCAAAGCTTTACGAGTAGACTACCGCAAGTGGAGAAATAAATGTGCAAAAAACAAAGAGCGTTTTAGAAATGTCATGTTTGTTGTAGTGTTGTACATTTTATGTTGTACATTTCATGTTGTAATTTTCAGAGGATTCTGTGCATTTATTAGCAGTAAGCGGCAATAATTCAACAATAGCAGTTGCTGATACTGGTCACAGAGTAACCTTGTATGATATCACCTCCAAACAGGTAAGTTATAGTATCACCTCTAAACAGGTAAGCTACAGTATCACCTCTAAACAGGTAAGCTAGAGTATTGCCTCTAAACAGGTTAGCTAAATATCGCCTCAAAACAGGTAAGCTAGAGTATTGCCTCAAAACAGGTAAGCCAGAATATCTTCTCTAAACAAGTAAGCTAAGCTCGAGTATTGCCCTTTAAACAGGTAAGCTGGAGTATTGACTCTATAAACAGGTAAGCTAGAGTACCGTCTCTATTCAGATATATATTCAGGGAAGATTTATGTTTTTTAGTGTACTAAAATGTATTATATTATATAGCATATGCTTATGATAAAATATATGCTATCTTTTTTAATATTTTACAATTTTTTTTTCAGAAAATTTGCCATTTGCCTAGTTACAGTTACTTGCCAACCGCCATGTCATTTGATGCCACTGGCAAAAATTTAGTACTAGCATATGCTGATCAGAAGGTTTGTACAAATATGTATATATATATATGTATTGATAGTTTCTTGATGATTCTAGAGGGCGCCTGATTCACATAACTTTGTTGTTTGAACAGTATTCTAACCATAATATATGATTAATTATTTAATAACTAACCAGGAGGTATAAAATGTGTTAGAAATCTAATAGCATGTTTTGTGTCATAAAAAGGGGAATAGATATATACCTTTTTAAAAAGATTAAAAATGTCCTGTAAAATGCCAGTACATGATGGTCAGTAATTTATACATATAATATGTATAATGTATATAATACACGATATTCAAGATACAAGTAAATTAGTATAAGTACATTAGATAAGATAAATGACTCGGGACATACACTTAGGCACATTTACCGGACTAAATTTACACTGTCCCTATTGTTAATGTAAACAAACATCGTATGGCCAAAACAAGCCAACAGAAAAAGAAATGTTGGTCCCCTAACCTATATTGCTCAAATAACACATTGTTTTCGAAGGACAAAGGATTAAACATGTCCCAAAATACTCTAGGGCGAGGGAGACCTTGGCATTAGCGTCTGTTTATCCTGAACATAGGGGGCTGTCATTTTCACTGTTAAGAATTACTTAAGTTAACTACAGACTGTAATTAAGTATTTTATCACACGAGAAAGATATTTGTCTGAGAATTTCTTTATGGTCTACAACTTTATGCAAGTTGAGAAAGTTTCAATGATTGAGTAAAATCTTAAAGTTGAGTAAAGAATTTGTCTGAGAATAGTTTTATGTCCCCAGGCCCAGTTGACCTTTATGCAGAAAGTTTCAATGATTGAGTAAAATCTTAAAGTTGAGTAAAGAATTTGTCTGAGAATAGTTTTATGTCCCCAGGCCCAGTTGAAGCTCATAGCATTTATAGAAACTTATGTCACTGTACCTGTAACTTGTGACATGTTTAAAAAGTTAAATATTTTTTAATGAGAAATAATGGTGAACAATTTTTTTTCTAAATTATTTTATGCATGGATGAAAATTTGATGATTATTCAGAGTTATCTACCTTGATCTACAGATTTATGAGTTTGATGTGGAACAGATGGAGTATAGCCAATGGAGCAAATCCAATTGTGAGAAGTTCCCATCCCAGTGGCAAAAGCGACATAGTAAAATATCTCACATAACGTACAGTGTGAAAGATCCTGACAAAATCTTCCTCCATGACGAGCAGATGTTTTGTATTTTGGACAAGACTCAGGTGAGCCAGCTTTTATTGTATGTATAAATTCATCCACTGAAAGCCATTAGTGATTTACCTGGACAGTTATTTATTTGGACAGTGGTTTGCCTGGACTAGTCATGGTCATGCTTCAACTAACCTGGTTGACTAGTAGAAAGTCTGTTGACTGATCTCAGTATAAACATGAGCAATGCTAATGCAACAGACCATTTTGTTTTGTTTACATTGGAAATAGTAATTTTATATGCATGATCACGTGACTACTGACAAACTGTTGCTTAGTGTTTACGTAAACAGAGTATACTTTATATATTTGTAGTCAGTGTCGGCGACAGATTTTAACTCACAGGCCGCTGACAGTATGTCTTTAAATAATCTGTTACTGATATGTGTTTTTGTTATAGCTATCAATGTCAGCGGCCTGTGCTTCAACTGTAATATTGTCCCTCCTGTCCATATATCATCCCTAGAATATGTATAGTGAACATGTGTGTGGTCAGGGCTATTCCAGAAAAAAAGTGTCACCTGGGGGCAGAACGCCCACAAAATTTAGCGATACAACCAATGAATTTTTAATTAAAAACTACCCCCACCAAATTTAAATTAAGTCATTTTTCCAAGATTAAATTCTATATAGTTTTAGCCTTTTATTGCAATACAGTGGTCAAGACAATGCATGTTAGTGTTGTAACAATGCATCGATACAATAATATATTGCAATATTATTTCTGATGATAAGATATCCTTATTGCCTTTCATTGTTCCGATGCCATTTTCTGACTTTGGTTTCACTTTCACTTTGAAGATTACCAATACATAGACGGTCAAAAATGTAAAACCAAACAACAATTGCAGCATACATTGGCACAGTAAACTTTATACTTTTTCCTGAATATCAAATTTATACTGCAACACACCTAAGAATTTATCTGTAAACTGTTCCAGTCCACTCCTGGCCAGGAACATGACAACTTCAACCGACATCCAGGAGGGCGCTATTTTTATGAATCAAATCTGTACAAAACAATTATCTTTTTTAATGAACAGGGTTCTTCGCTCTATAATTTTTAAGATGCCAGTGTTTTCATTTTCATACAAAGTGATCTGTAAAATATAATTACCGACCAGAAAATATGAAAGAGAAAAGAAACGAAATTTGACAAATATGTGACTGGGGAATGATAAAAACACAATTAGATGAAAATCACCGATGAGGGGCAGTGGAGGGTTGAATGCTCATTTCAAAATCAATATTAACCCCCACCCCAATGCATTTTATTTCTTTGTTCATACCCCAACCAACACATTTTAAATGCAATTTTACCCCCCATCAACACATCATTTTTATTATTGGCGTTCAGCCCCCCGGAGACATTTATTTCTGGAATAGCCCTCACACAAAACATTTGCCACAGCATCTGAGGATACATGGTAATATAACCCAACCCTCAAATGAAATTTTGCCTCACAATTAATCCAATACTTAAAATTATGTGGAATGACCAGGGAGGGATTCAGACAGTCCTAGCAGACAGTGTGCCCCTAAACTTTATAAAATAAGTGTAAAACCTTTGAATTTCCTGAAATTACTTGAAATTTCCCAAAATTTCCCCAAGATATTCTTTATTTGAACCCCAATTTTAAATCCTCAGTCTGCCTTTGGTGTGGTATGCATTGCATTACAGTTGCATGGCAGTTTTAAAAAGTATAATTTTAAGTCACCAGCTGCACCTTACCCCCCCCCCCCCTCCCCCCATTGAAATTTTTCTAGATCTGCCACTGCTGCATATGTTTTTCGCAAAAGAAAAAATCATACCAAAACAATTTTTTAACATTTTCTAAAAAAAAAAAATGATCCTCTTTTATTAGTTTCCTTTGCCATTGATTTTATGTAAAATGAATTATCTTGTACAATACGTAACTGCACAGAATTTACTACAAAAATCTATTCACAAGATTGAGCCCCTGTACATATAGAAAATCTTCAAAAATGTAATTTCATGACAAATTACCTACTTTTTGTCATGTAACCAATCAACTGAACAATAACATGTTAACCTTACTATATGCAAATTTGCTAGATAAATTTTTCACGTGGTAAAAGAAATGGGCTGATAGAATTAAATATGAAGGGGTTTGTGTCAGATATTAAAATCGAAGAGGAATGCTTTCATGACCTCAGAGGGGTATAAAGTCTTCAAAAGAGTGTCATGTTGTAAGTTTTGAATTTACCAAGTGTTGTCATGATGTTTTCTTATTCCGTGGCCATGTGATTACCGGTCGCCAACCAATAGCTGGCTATAGGGCCAGTAGTCAGTTATTGTATAATTTTGGCTATATAGAACATGATTTTGTGATTTTTTTATATCTATAATTAGCTGTTGGGCATTTTTCTCACACAGAAGGAAAACTAATATTGTCGTGGTACATACTAAAGATGAAATCATACTATAGTCGAATACTGGTCCTTGACGCACTCTAAACCATGAAATTTCTCACCAAATATATGTCTCTGTCTATAGTCAGCACTGGTTCGATCACCACAGGAACCTATACTGATTTTGTGAGAAAGTTTGCCTTGTAACAAGTTTGCCGAAGGTCTGTGGTCTCTTCCACAGGAGGCTAAAACTATGTTAATGAAATATAATCTAGTATATACATGTGTCTGTATAATTTTAATTATATACAGTATAACGCTTATTATCCAAACTGAGTGGAGGATACATAAAAAGTCTGGAAAATCGGTCGTCCGGATGACTGATTATATTGTTAAACTACGTCCATACATCCATAACTTAGCCAGTGTAAGCTGACCAATCTTAATGAACTGTCACTGAAGAAACATTGATGTTTTCACATGCATGCTCTTTTAATTAATTGATGTGTAGAATTAAAAGCAGTGATGTTTAAAAAGCCTGTGATGGTAAAATCTAGACCTAATATAGGCCCTTACATGTATGTATGAAAAACATGATTTCCCTTCATATTAACTGTACGCCTATAATCTGAAGTCACGTGTAGATCTAGATCCTGATGTAGCCTTCTTCATATCGTTGATTTTACAGCTACATTTGTTCTCCCATTAGATATCGGAAAATCAAGTGTTAGCTCACAGACATCATCTTTAGTCTTAAAAGTCACTGTGATTGAAGAAATCTGACACTTTAATCTGTCGCAAACTCTATCACCTAAACTTTCAACTGATGCTTTCTTTTGCAGCATGGGGCCCGATACAGGGTATCTGTAGCATATTGCTGTTTTAATCATAATCAAGTTGCTTGTTAAAGCTATTATTATTTCTAGCCATCACTGTCTTAATTTTGTAAGTGACGAATATTTTTAAGTAAGTTAAATAGGTGACAAAAATACATTTACATGGCTTGTTAATGTCTTAAGTCTGAAAAAGATTCTACACATTTCCTCCCTATATCTCACCTCTCAATGTTTTCCAACTTGTGGACAATCAGTAACACACGCTTGACTCATGTTTACCCATAGCACTAACCAATTTGAAAACAAAATAAAATTTATACTGATGTCATATACTGTTAGGAAATATCTACAAAATGTATTTGGTTTGAGTGTTTTTGAAGTTGTAGTTTTCTTTACATCTGTTACGATACTTGAGACCATCAATGTTGATTTAAATCTTACAGGATGTATGATCACTATCACTCATAAGGTACAGGTTGACATTTGATTGTTTTAAGTGTAAATCTGTCTTAAGTTACCACATTTTTCAGTTACTTATACAGCTATAATTTGGCATTGTATGTGGTGACTTTTTAAAATTTAACCTATTAAATCATCAACCCCTGTGGTTACATTTAGACTCACCCAAATCAATAAAACGTATGGTCTACTGTGATAATTTAGGAGTGTACAGGTTGTTATTGCATGATTTTAGATATTGTAAAATTTGGATTCTGAACAATACACTCTGGAATTCTGACAATGGACTCTACCATTTTTGAAATGGGTGAGTTCAATTGTGGCTACAGGGGTTAATGGAATAAATGATGGCAATGTAAGGTGTTAATTAGGTAGGCCGTTGTTTCTGGAACATTTTACTAAATTATTGTAACAAGATTTTTTCATGATCAGAATAAAAGAAATTATATACGGTAATTTGCTTTTGAATAAGTTAAGCAAAACTAACCCCTTGAAATTGTAGATCTATGTATATTCAGATCTAGCAGACAAATACCCAACAGGGTGTGATGTCATCCAGTGACCCAGGTTGGTCAAAGTAGCCAATAGTTACATCATAAAATAGCAGCTATGCACATGGAAATGAAAGGGAAATCCCTGATCTTTAATTAGCTATAAATAGATTTATTTCATGCAGTTGAGTTTTCCCCAACTGCATGAGAAATCCCCAATTGGAAATCACCAATTTATAATTAGCTAAACATATATAAAGCTCTTACATAATGTTTACTTTTTCACTATAAAATTGATCTCATTTTTTTTTTTTCTCCCAAATGAAATCAAGAAAATTGTAGTTGTATTGTCCCATGAGAATATAAAAACTCAAACTGCTGATTCAGTAATTCTGGTAAATTTGTAATATATGTACTGAACTGGTGTAAAGTTTTGCTTTACGACAAGATTTTACTGATCCATAACCTTTCTGTTTCAGCCATTTCCTGAAAGAGAAAGTCATCTTTACAGCAAACAAACATGGGACAAGGACACTAAAAAAGGAAATAAGGCATTTCATATATGTAGTAAATATAAGGTGTGTAATCAATTAACCTGTGTTTATTGTTAGGTTATCTATGTCAGATGACCCTCTGGTACTAATGTCAGGTGACCCGCTGGTGCCTATGTCAGGTGACCCTCTGGTACCTATGTCAGGTGACCCTCTGGTGCCTATGTCAGGTGACACTGGTACCGAAGTCAGGTGACACTCTGGTATGTAAGTCATGTAACCTTTTGTAATCCATAGTCAGTATTGTGTAGTTATGTGCTCTGTGTAAACTTTTCACCCCATGTTATTTTCGCCCTACTACACTTGCGTATGGTTTCGCCCTGTTTCTAATTCTCCCTGAATCGTTACAATTCTAATTTGTAAAGCTTTATTTAACAATTAATACTTTCTGCATGTCTACATTTTTTTTTTTAACAATTCTGTGTGTTGTTTAAAATACTTCTGCAATTATTAAAAATGGTTGAATGTACCATTTTGAATTGCCAAGTTTTGAAAAAGCCCACTGATGATGAGGGCAAAAGCAGCTAAAATAAAACAACAGCTTAAATTTCCCTGTATTCATTGTTTTAGATTTTAAGAACTGTGAGACTTGTTATCTTCACATTAGCTTTGTATTATCTCTAGATAGTGATTGTTACTTGGACAAGGGCCTGGCATAAGATGTCAGTGGACTTTTGGATGGGACTTAAGATCCTATGTCATGGCAAGTTTGACAAAGGACTCTCACTGATTTGTCCTTAGCCCTTGGTATAGATCACAATTTTTTAATGTCTCTGGAATTTTCACATTGTGCCAAACTTTTAATGAAGTGTAATAGATTTCAATGTTGGTACTGAGAGTCATTCAACATGCCAATTTAATTCAAAAATGATCTCTCACTGCTTTCATTTTCTGGTATATTGCATAGAGGATCTCACAAAATCTGCTATGGGGTCACATGTGAATGACCTTGTAGGCATGTCATGTTTGACCAATGAAAATTGGACTTGCAAGATCTTGAAAGTTTATCGAATGGCAAAGGAATGTAAACATTTTAAACATTATAAATAACACTGAAAAAATAATGGAAGTAAAGAATTCTTTTCATTTTTTCTTTTTTGGATTGGATCAAATCTCCAAAGATACTCTAATTGAATTCTGTGGACTGATGATATCTTAATCATAAAATGAGTTACATCTCTTTACCATTTAATAAACTTTCAAGATTGTGTAAATTGCTTTTTCATTGTTCAACCATGACACATCAATGATAGGTCATTCACACATGAACCCATAGCAGATTTCGTTCAGTCCTCTCTGCAACATATCAGGAAATGGGATAGGTGAGAGATAAATTTTTAACTGTCAACATGCAACACTTACATATACTCTATTTATAGAATGTATTTGTAGAATATATGTAGAATGTATGTACTTATTATACTTGTATTTGATGTGGCACTCAAGAAGTTTTCAGTTGTACAGTGACATCCAGTTTAAGCTTGCCTGAATAGAGTTGAGAAGATCTTCTTTTATTGACTATTGCACCGGCCTTGGTGTCCATGTTGGCATGTGGTTAAGATGATGTCAGGTTTATCTACCTCTGCTGATTATGTATCAGTAAAACTAGCATGATATATGTCTTATGATTCTAAAAACATACCATGTTATATATGTCTTATAATTCTAAGTACCTCCCATGATATGTTTTTTATGATTCCAAAAACATTCCATGATATTGATGTCTTATGATTCTAAGAACCTCCTATGATATGTATATCTTATGATTCTTAAAACATACCATGTTATAGATGTCTTGTGATTCTATAAACATTCCATGGTATAGATGTCTTATGGTTCTAAGAACCTCCTATGATATATATATCTTATGATTCTTAAAACATACCATGTTATAGATGTCTTGTGATTCTATAAACATTCCATGGTATAGATATCTTATGGTTCTAAGTACCTCCTGTGTCTCAAATGCTAGATTAATATTATGTTGTTTTGCACAAAATAACCCTGTTTTGAAGTTAGTTTATTTTCAATTTCGTGGTAAAAAGATTACCGGTAATTGAGGTCAGAGTAATTGGTGGGGTCAGGAGTGTAAAACTGTCGCTGTGAGGCAAGCTTTGATGGCGTGAGATTTTTAGTCTTTGATTACTTTCATGTTTTAATGCAGGGTATGAAAATCTGGTATTTACAATGTACATGTATTTGGGAAAGGAACACTTCCTCTGTCAGTTGTAAATTCTCTGACATTATCAGCTATGTCTCAGCCATGATCAAGGCTTACTAGAGATGATACACCATGTCAACTTCAGGGATAAGTTACACAATAACAAGGACTTTTTCTACAATTATCCTAGATATGAATTGTCCCTAAATACATGTGATTGGAGTAGTTTGGGGGAGCATATAGTTGTGTCTTGTCTGTCCATGCTCATATCTCTTAAACTGTTTATCAAAATTTTATCAAATTTCACACAAATGTTCCTTGGGACAGACACTTTCAGACATAAGTCACCCAAGGTCATTTTTGAAAGGTCAAGGTCACTTGTCACACATTCCTTAAATTATGGGAAAAGCGTCATATATCATAAACTATTCATCAGAATTTTATCATATTTCACACACATGTTCCTTGGGACAGAAGCTTTTGGACAAAAGTCCCTCAAGGTAATTTAAGAAAGGTCAAGGTCACTCAGCACATATCCCTCAAGTTAATAGTGGAATAGTGGCTACTGGTGTTATATGTCACACTCAACAGTTTATTTGTTTCAGTGGAGTCCAGTTTTAATCACAACACAGAAAACAAAAATTTCAATTTGCCAAGTGTAAAACTTCATTTCATCTACAAGTATTGTTCTGAAGAATTGATAAGACACAATTAATTGTATATGAGAATAATATCATGCAACTAAGGACATTTGAGTGGATGAATATGTATAGGTTATTGACTGTACATGATGAAATATTGACACCGGAGTTGATTGGGCAGCAAAGGACTGAGCTTGCAAAGTCCTTCTCCGCTCCAGGAATGAGGGCGTCAGTATTTGAACATATACAGTCAAAAAGATTTTGGTTATATATCCTTATCAAGGATCATGATAAAAAAATCTTATTTATTTCACAATTAATCACAATAACATCAAATATTTACCGACAGCAATCACCCATAGACATCCTTATAGTGTTAATCTAGATGGCTTTTACATTAGCTATAAAAGACATTACTCATATGACTTCATGCAATGATGTAACTTCATTTATAGCATGCCATCACACCAACATCAAAGCGTCCCAGGCATTTTTTCATCTAATGTTCAGGAAAGGAGATTGAAAGTAGGGTATATGATAAGATGCAATATAGACTGAGGCAGTAGCTGAGGTCAAAATTGGTTTTCCGGTCAATATTACACTATATTCATACACTCAAAAGTCCATAATATTTTATGGTTTGTGAACGACAATGAAATCAATCTGTAAACAAGCCACTATGGGGCGCTTCAGTTACACAGAGTACAATTGTATTACAGATTGCTTAATAACTTAAAACTGATTGACATTTTGTATACAAATATACCCAAGAAAGTTGTTAGGAATTAACTAATGATCATTTTGACAAAATTTCAAGGTCATGGAGTCAAAGGTCAAGGTCACAGGCACTTAAGTAAATGGAAAATATAAGTTGCATAAAGATTGCAGATGAAAAAGGGCTAGGATCAAACATGGCTGCCGTGGCTAAATATAGAATGAATGAGTCAGCAGATATTTTTGATTTAATACATGTATTTCCAAAATTATTAAAGCTAGAGAAAAACCGTTACCTTAATATATGCGACTTGCAAAAATCTACTAATATTTCATTTTGGTGGAGATTGTAGGGGCAACCCTTATGTGAGTTATTTCCCCTTTAAGTTGATTTTTCAAGTTTTTTGATGTTTATTGACATTATCTTGAAAAGTATAATTGCGAGAGTAAAAGTGAAAGAAGAAAAAAATGTTCAGCACACAATGATCTACAAAAAAGTCAATTGGGCCGAAATTGTTAGGTTGCCCGTTACGGGAGTTTTTTCCCCTTTTAAGTGGATTTTTCATGTTTTTGGATGTTTTTGAAGGCCGAAAGTGTCATGTTGCCCCTTTTGGGAGTTATTTCCCCTTTTAGTGGATTTCTCGTGTTTTTGACAGTTTTGTCCAATTATCTTGAAAAGAATAATAGATAGAAAAAGAAAGAAGCATAATTGTTCAATATGCAAAGATCTATGAAAAAGTCATCAGGAATTAAATTGTCAGGTTGATCCTTATTGGAGTTATTTCCCTTTTAAGTTGATATAAGTTTTTCCCTATTACTCAGTGATCACCACCATGCTTTTGGTTGCTTTTCAGTATATTGTTAGTAAAATACATTTCACTCAGGTGATTTTAGATCCAATGAACCTACTGTTTTTTATGCTTTGTATTAGCAATTTTATCTTATCACATTTTTTATGTTTTCTGCAGTGTTGACCAATTTAGTCAGGTGAGTGACTTAAGGCCCCTTTTGTCAAATATTAGATATTTTCGACTTTTCAAGAACCAGTGGACTAATTTTAACCAAACAAACGTGACAGGAAATTGTTCTCAGGTGACTGTTAAGGCCCATTGGGCCTCTTGTTAATTTATGTAATAGTAGTATGTATGATTTCAGTTTCTCAGCTTTGTTTCATTGTTTATTTATATGTGTGTATTCTTTGACTCCATATTGTCTTATCTTTCAGTATATTATGCATCTGGAAGTATTAGAAGATGATTGGCTGGTCGTTATAGAGCAAACACCAATGACATTAGCAGATTCTTTACCGATGACACTAGAACAGAAAAAATTCGGAACATGAATTATTTTTTATTAAAGACTTTTAAGATTGTAATTGTTATTGTTTTCTTGTGATTTCTGATGCGATAATTTATGTAATATTATTTTAGTTATTAAGAATACAGAATAGAAGTCTTTCTGTTGTAAACTTGGAGCGCTCCCAGTTATGTGATTGCGTAGCATAAGATTTTGCTTTATGAAAATTGTGGAAATTTTCACTCCTGTTTCATTTTAGCCATTTTTGTCCATAGATGAGAGGGCTAATTGAAGATGAAATCAAAACTTCCAGCAATATAACTGAAGCAGTGTCATACACAGCATTCATGAGACTATGAAGAATTAGGGTGAAATTAAGATGGAATTGAATATATTTTCTGTCGTTAAAGGGCGAAAATTTCCAAATTACCAGGTGAACTAAGTATTCAGTATATGAAATGAAGGGCACAAGAATAAAAAATTGAAATGCATTGGGATTTGTAGAAATCGGCACATGCATATTGACCCATGCCTTTCGATACTTGTGTTTAACTAATACATTTTGTATGAAATTGGTTTTATCCATGATGTTCATAATTAATTTTAAATTACAGTTTCAAAATAATTGGGATGAATGGGTTATAATGGTAATAAAGAAAGGCAGGGGAATCAAAATGATTTCAAATAGTGGGATTTCAATTTAACAGGTTCAGTTTATGTGTGTTCAACAGTGTCTACATAAAAGTACAAAGATTTGGACAAATGGTTTAAACTTCTTGTCTTGACAGATAATTGATCATATCATTTGACACACATTAAATATGTAACATTTGTTCAAGTTTTAAATCTACTGCAAAATGTCTGCAATTGCCAGTAAATAAATGTTAACTTGTTGCTATGATGATATCCTTTATATTGTCCTAACAATTTGAGCACAGGCGGTTAAGAATTACTCGAATGCATACCCTCAGGCATTTCTTAGCACATTGCTTTGTTTTTTTCGAAGAATTGCCATAAAATCTAAATGTGTTGCCAAATAGCTTTAAGATCACCCACTGTAAAAATGACCCATTATCTTTTGATGGGTTTAAAATTTAAATGATAGTATCTGAGTGCAATATTACTTTAGTATAAAATAATTGGCCGATACCAGGTACTTGTTTTATGTATACCCTCAGGAACTTGAACTTTTTATGAGAACATGTTAACCCAATAGCAATTACTTTGTTGAGCAACTGAAGCCAGCTGGTTACTTCGGATTGTGGATCCGCCACCATATATATTACTAAGTTTTAAGTATTGAGGATTGACTGAACTTCAGTGAAATCTGAAATGTGATTTGCAAGTTTTAACACCATCTCTTGACTTCAATATACAATGGTATTGAAACATACCAAAGTTATAATGCTCAAGACGATATCGTTTCTATCAATTAGACTTAATCAGTTAATATAATATATGCATAGAATTAATTAATGTAAAATCACAAAAAATAAAGTATTAAACGAAAGAAGGATCATGGGTTCAACAACGTCAATTACTTACAGGCAGAAGTATGTTCAACAATAAGTCTTGCACATTCATTGGCTAACCACTCGAGCATGGAGTGTGCTATTTAAAGCTATTATCCTTCAAATGAGAAATCTTTCTGATATAACTAGTGACCTAAGTAGGTAAAACTATTCTGAATGATTCTATAGATGCAAGGGGTCAAAGGTCGCCTTTAGACGAAGAAGACCCAATTTAGTTTAAAGCAAAGGCTCCACAGTCCCAAAGTTTGAGAATATTCTCAACTTTGCCTGCTTAGCCATGATATATCGGGGTTAGCCAACGTTGGATAAAAGTTTTTGACATGGGGGGGGGGGGGGTGGGTTATCTGGGACATTCTGCTTAAGCCAGATGCGTACATTCCAGTGTATGTTCTTATATTGGCCGATTCAGTCAATACTATAGATCATACTCCGGCCTTTGGCAATATCAACTAACATTTCCGATATTGGCCGAGATTGTTAATGACATTTTACTGACTGTTTTCCTCTTTTTACAGCAATATGATAGATAATTGATAATTTCATAACTTTTGAAATATTTACATTTTCCATTTCAATCTGTATCGTTATTCATTTGATATTTATTGGGGGCTATGATCAAATTTGAAATGAAAAGGCAGGACAGAATTCACGATGAAAAAAAAATCCAGGATAAGTAATTTGTCAAAATAAAAAGGCAGGATGTAACTGATGAAAACAAGTCAGGACCAGTTTCAGGAAACACTTTAAAGCTGAAGTTAATAAATCAACTGTTATATTCAACAAAAATAAATAACAAATAAAATGTAAAAATTTTGGCAAAACCAATATGGGATTTTTATGTCATTCTTGACCTTCACTTAATTACAAATAAGAAAAATAAATAAAAAAGCCAAAGAAATCTAAATTCACAATACAAATGGTAGAAAAACAAAGTCACAAAAGCATTGTAAGTTCATTATCACATTTGTATCTTAACTGTTTATTGCACGGATTCAAATTACTGCAATCATCATGAACATTCATAATCTTTAATAAGATTTCACATTAGTAACTTTAGGGTCAGAAGAATTCCATATTCTGAAAATGGTTTGTAAATATCCACTTTAATCGTACAGTCTTCATCTGATATGATTTTATTTTTTGCTGTTCATCCTTAGATATTACATCTGGTGAAATACCAATTTCATGTATAAATATGGCTGTTTTGATAGCATTTTATAGCAAAATGTAGTTTGGAACAGTTTTGTAATTTGATATGTTAGGTTTGGTTTGGTAATTTTATTATTAGGTTTCATGGTGTCATACGTTTTGTTCCATACCACTGTTAAATGCAAGGAGTTTTATGAGGGTACTAAACTATTTATATTCAATATTACCCATTACGTTGGTGGATCTGGAGGAGGTATGGGGTGGCAACCAAATATAAATATGGTATTTTTCATGTAGAGAAATTAAGATGAAACACTGTTAAAATTCTTTTAACACGGGATGAATTCAAAATCAGTTATAAATGTGCTTTATTAGAGAGGATGGCTAGATTTATTGCGTGGAAGCCGGAAAATTGCCTTAGAGCTTTTAAAATTCAAAATTTATTGACATGGCTCCATACATGTACAGTGCTCTTTCAAGTTATGTTTGATGAAACTCTATGTGGGAACATAATCAGTCTGTCAATGTAGTGCATTTGAGGTATAAACATGTTCCAATTTGATGTTTTGAACCGAAATAATGAACTCTCTGGGCTTTTAAAACTGAAAATGTTGTGGGTATCTCGTCAAGCTTTCCAATTGAAGAATTCCAATATGTATCCAGGTACTCCCCAAACCCCCTCGTTGCTACTAAATTTCACTTCACTTCGGATGTTTAATCAATATGCACATGCAATCAATGGACCCCTTGGAAAGGATAATCCTATCCTAGCATTTGGAAGCTATAAAAATACTTTTGGGACTTGTAGAATTAAAAAAAAAAAGATCCAGGAGAAGCATACCCTAGTGTATCTCAGATCCACCAGCATAAAGTTTGTCCGTTGTAAAATTCCATCATACATGTATACCCATAGTCCTAGCATTCGACTTATGTTTGTTGAATTTCTTTTCATTTTCGGAGTTAATTAGTCTATCAATGAATTATTTATTTAAGGATAAAGATGTCATAATCTAGTGTCTTGAACCTTCTTTCGAGATGGATATTGGTGTAAACATTATTATTAGTTCATTTGAATTCATCTGTAGGCTCACAGCGTTTCAGACTGATCGACAGGGGATACTTGCTCCTCCATGGCACTTGATTCCACATCTGTATTTTCAGAAGTCGGTTCATGTGCAACTTTCACCTGATTTCTATATTGTCTTATGAACTTTCCGTCAATTAATACTTTGGTATCTGTGATTTCTATATTGGTAAACAGATGTAGTTATATATGCAGCGAGTTATGTAATGTACAACAGTTTTAGATACATGTACATACGGTATGTATCATTTTACGTTACAAGCCTCAATCCTACCCTGCCCCCTTTCTGAAAAAAAAATTAGATCTGCCACTGCATTAGAAAGAACATATATAATATATTTGTACTTAGATAAAGCAGTTTTATTCAGTCGTAGGTAACATCATCATAGTGGGTAAAAAAATCCAGGACAGGAATGAGCAAAAAATAAAAATTAAAACGAAAACAAATTATCCTAGCGCCCCTCCCCTTAAAGTCAAATGGTTTTTCCCTTACATCATTTTACGTTTTATGGTGCTATACCTGAAAATACAGTATGTTTAAGTTATTAAATGGACATGTCCAAATAATTACGCCCGAGTTCTTTGCGCAGAAATGGAATGAGCTTGCGAGGGCGTAAATATTTCAGCATATACTATGGGACCAACTTATACTGGACCTTGTTACATTGAAATCCGCTTTATTCGAAATGATTTTGATTTTCGGGTCACATGGCTTTATTACTATTATAGGCCGGTTATTTTGAAAACCCTGTTTATTTGAAAGAAAAAAATATTCCCATTCCGTTTCAATAAATCCAGGGATGACTGTACAATTATTATTATTGTTATACATATATTTTCATGATGTTAAGGTTTCATTGTATAAAAATATTTTATCTGTATCAAATAAAAAATGTTATTGGAATCATGCTTCTGTTTTTTAAATTGTACAACTGATGTAACTTCAAAATAGAAAACAGCTGTGCAGTCTTGGTTAATTTTATATAAGAACTGTACGCGTATGTGCTTGATTCTGTTGTATCTTTAATTTCTAGTTCGCTGTGATATATCGCATTGACATATTTATGAACATTGTCATTACTAATTGACATATCTAAATGTGAAATTGAAGGACACCGCTAGCATTTTCTTCTTTTGATTCAGCAGTTTCTGAATGAAATCGGCTTCGTATGAATAAAGGAACAGGTCAGTCAATAAAGGGACACACTTCGTACCCAACACGGAATGCCGACAGTTTATTGAAAGACCACGTCTCCGAACATTACAAGTATATTGTCTATTAAAAATTCCAGCATCTTTTTTATATCAGCTTCAGTGTATTTATGTGTGTCTATGATGCTAAAAAGTCTCATTTTTATTATTTATATGGAATTGTTGTGCAAAGAGAAGAGAAGTCGTATGTTTTGATACTGTGAAACTGGGAAAATTGTGTGCCTTCAGATTTTCCAAAAGTTGTTTATAAGTATGAACATCTGATTTACACCGCTTCTGGAATAAGCATGGAATGTTCTGTATCGCTGAAGTTCCTCCTTATTTAAAAAGATATTCAGTTTAGCCAATAAATTTGTGATTTCATCGGCCGCACCCGCCGCGAGTCCACAGTCAAATTCAAATGGAATAAGTGAGGTATAAGTCCTCGACACAATTGGCACAAGCGAGGTAACAACCTCTATCGAACAGGTTATTAATTCTTCAGCAAGGGAAGCATAGTAACTGCAAACAAGATCATTATATCAGCCGTAAAATTTGCGAGTGATAAGCACTGTCTGTTCTGTAAACGTTATGTCGGAAATGTCCGTTGTACATGCAACATTCTTTATTTTCTTCGGATGAGAGTAATTAGTATGAAAGTTTGATGGAAATAACTATTGTCCAATTCACCGGGCTTTCATATCATTTTCTACATGGTCTTACAACCTGTAATTATTCAAATCAACAGACGTATCACTATGTAAATCTAAACTCATTTGTATTACTGACGCATTTTGGTGGAAAAGGCTACTGAATAATTTCTGTCCCTGTTTATTTTCGACCTTTTAATGCAGAAAAGATATTCACCCGTTTTAAAATCGCTTTCATTCACCATAGACTCATGGGTGTCATGTATGTTCGTGCTTTCAATTTTCGTTTTCCTTTTAAATTTGCCCTCTCATCTACGGACGAAAATGGCGAATATCAAATGGAAGGGAAAATTTCCAGGTATACATATTTCGTATTCTAAGTGGTGAGCCTCAACTTCATTATCTAAATAAACAAATAATTTCATCTTGTAAAGTTACATAAAACATACAAATTCCTGGATCCGCTCCTGTGATCCATTTTCATTATTTTGAACAGTTGTGCCCCCCCCCCCCTCACTTTTCTGGACCAAGCTACGCCACTGATATATGTAAATAAAACAACCCGTTAATAATTTAACTACATGTATGAAAGAGTAAATATCGTCTGAAAGAGATTTTCTGTTTACTTAGATCGTGTATTAATACATGTATATTATACCAATAAAGCAAGTCAAGTTTTGTCTGTGTGGATTGATACCCTGTGACAATCACATAAGTGTTTAATAACACAGATCCCACTGTAATATCATGCTTTCTTTGTAATACCTATATTTATAATCAAATTTATATTTCAGTTTTAACTGTACTATCAATTTAAAACAGTTGTGTGTGTATCTTATAGAATGCTAATTTTATTTAATGTATCAATATTTAATTTTCCTCTTTAGGGCGATTCCCAAATTATTTTGCGAGTAAGTGCGTTTCAGAAATGTGTCCCAAAATAGATATGTGAAATGGTGACCGATTGCTATTTATAAAATAAATAATACGCACATAAGATGTTGATCCCCAACCCCATTACTATTTTGCTCTACCCCCAAAATTCAAACCCATATAATCCAATTGTTCTATGCGTCAGTCATTTTAGTGTTTTATATATTCTTTTCCCGACTTGTATCTATAATTGCTTATATATTTATATATACGAACAAATTCATTCAAATAATATAGAAGGAGTGACTCGTTCTAGATGGGCTTGTGTTTTAGTTGTCATTTTGCGTTTCAACACGTGCTGGGATTTCCGAGATATAAACAAATTGCGCAACTAGTGATTGGAAATCCCCTGATCTAATAATAGACAAGGCGCCATTTATGTTTTACAATATCCTTAGACAGAAAAACACGTTTTTTTTTAAAATTTGATTTCTACTTGAAATATACATATCTAGGGTATAATCTTGTTTACTACGATAAAATGTGTACTAATATTTGTCACCATACTGTTTATACACATATACATGCGTTGACGAACAGAATTATTCAAATGGATTCTCGACGGGCTTGAATTTCGTCATTTTGCGTTTTCTCTTTGAAGTATCAACACGTACACAAATAATCATAAGAAGACTGGAGATTTGGGAGGAATTCACAGAGACGATACACAAAGATATTAGAAGACTAGTGATTTCCGAGATATAAACAAAGGTAAAATTAAACATTTTAAAATAGTTTACGAAAGTTATTGTAGAAATCCCCTGATCTAATAATAGTCAAGGCGACATTTATGCTTTGCAATATAGGCCTACGTAAATCAAATATTAATTGAGATTACTTTGGACAGAAAATAACCTTTTCTAATGAAATGAGAAAAACATTCACGTATAAGAAATAATCTAGAGATGTATCATTTTCAGGAGAAAAAGGCAACTGTCTATCCCTCAGAACACCAGGATTGTTTTTTTTTTTTCATACATTATTAGTATTCTTTAATTAAAATTTTCAATCTATCAATTTATTTTAAACTGGCCAGGCTGACACGAAACGAACATTCAAAATATAGCATATTTAGCGTCGTATTCACAATTCTTATAATTATAGAAAATTAAATGCTATCGATTAGAATACATAAAACAAAATGAATATCTTAGAATAAGATGATCGCCATGAAAAAAATGCATCTATGAAGCTGCGACCATTTAACACGCAAGGGAGTTCAGGGCAAAGTTTTAAATTCTAGTTTGGAAAACAGGATAAATGTAAAAGCTACCTCGCTGAAACGTTATCTCTC
This sequence comes from Atrina japonica, assembly GCA_030159075.1. NCBI lineage: Eukaryota > Metazoa > Mollusca > Bivalvia > Pterioida > Pinnidae > Atrina > Atrina japonica. The sequence continues at coordinate 447,370 of BROG01000262.1, read as the reverse complement.
CTAAATCTATAAAATGCAATGCTCCGATAGTTGGCTTTAGTTTAAAGATATATTTCCTTCCTGTTGACAGCAGAGAAAAAGGGGTTATCTTCCTTGATTATCAACATTTTTAATAACTTCCTGTTTCGTTTATAAGCATATGTAACATCGTCAACATGAATTAAATCCAAATGAAAGAAGATAATCCGAAGTAATGTAGCAATATTTAATTTTACATATAAATTCCCCAGTAACATACACAAAGTACTTGTTTATTATTGTTTATACCCGATCAGGTATGTGTCCTTTCATGCCTTGCACAGAAACATCAACTATTCATTAAAACAGGTTGTTTCAGTTGTTATCATCCATGTTTCTTGGTCACTGTCAACTTCACATTTTTTCTCACAAACAAATAAAATTCAAGAAATACACTGGAAACCTATAACGTACATTCCAAGTTTATATTACAACAACAAATTAAAGTAATCCGACATTTTAACAGTTTAGTTACCGCCCAGCATTCCTTGTTAGTCACGTGACTTCTTTTAAAGAAAAAAGGGAAATGTACTTTGAAATAAAAAAACTGAAATAACATTTACGAGTTATAACTTATCAGCAGGCTCAACACATTATACTTTTTCCAAGAAATTGTGATAAGTCACGACATTTGATAACCCCCCCCCGAACCCCCCCCCCCCCCAAAAAAAAAAAGCAGGAGCGATCAGAGATCGGCTGATTTTTAGGTTTATTCAGTTTATATTGTAAAAATATTGAAGGACATTTTTATATTTAGAATGTTCTGTTTACGTTTAATGAAACAGACTACATGTTGCATACAAATAAGTGAGATGATACCACTTATGCTCTTTTCATTCACCAGCCTTGTAAACAGTTGACTTGAGTGTGTGGTAAAAGGCCATTTTATTGAGAAAATACCTACCAGTTTCTTTAAACCCCACACAAGACGGTCACGAAGCACTCAACTTATGTTCTTCTGTGTTAACGGTTCCAGCAGGCCTATACAAAAATAGTCGAGTCTAAAGTGATTATAATATATATTTAAACAAGCATTTAATTTATTGAAACTTCTGGTGATACTTTGAGATTGTATGGCTTTTTAACTTACTAGGAGCACACTGATGAGTTCCTGGGAAAAAATCATAACATGCACTTTTAAAATATTTCGTTTAATTCTATCCCAGAAACATGGCGGACTGGATGATTAAGATAAAATTCAAAGGAAATTCAACACAAACACCTATTTCAACAACTACGGCAAGTCCACTTCCTGACTATTCCACTTGGGAGAATACACTGTTGCCGGACGGTTCGACGGTAGGAAATGCTGAAGAGATGTTAAACGATATAACCAATAACGGTGAAAACATTGATTTATATTACAAACCTATACTGGTCACGGGTCTAATTGTAGGCATATTTTTGGTTATATTATTACTATATTGTTGTTGCAAGAATTGGAGACGGATAAAGAATTGGATGAATCCAATATACCGCCGAACGGAAGATCGTCTGTTTAGGACTGCAAAAGTTCATTTTGAAACGAGGGATAAAGTTCAATCACATATTATACTCCCTTGATTGTGAGAAAGCCTGTCATGTTGTTTCACACCTGTAATTATGGTGAAACTGGAGATAAAACTGACGTTTGCCGGACCTCACAATTCTACAAGCAATAATATAATGTAGGCTATGCAATGTATTGTCTGATTCACATAACTTACGGGGGAGTAAATATTTTTGTCAATTTTTATAATTTTTGGGTTATGACAGGCTTCACGAGAATTTGATACTTAACGTTTTCAGTGTCATATTTATTTTTGCAGTTAGATAGTAATCCAAGATAAAAAATATTAAGCACATTTTCTATATAAAGATACAAAAACAACGTTTAAATACTAATTATCGGATACAACAAGATAAACATGTTGAATTTATTGGGTGGGTGTAAATTCAAAATTTAAAACGTGTTAGAAAATGTATTTACTTATCTGCGTAATTAAATGCAAGGAAATGATGGAAACACGTATTACGTTGATAATCGTTCATCACTCAGTGACTGGATCATTAGCCGTTTTATATCTGTCATTCATTAAGATACATGCATTTCATCCTCACGTATATTTTAGTATTTGTCAAAGTTCTAGTCAGAGGGATAAAATATCATTTACCAACATTAAAAATATCCACAACTAAGTTCAATTGTTTTATTGATAGTCATGGCTCATTAATTTGCTACGATATTTGATAGAGAATTACAGATTAATTGATACAGTCAAAAATACAAATGGAATACAATACTCTGTGTAGCAATGTAGTTTATTGTGTAACTTTGTATATATATATTTTTAATTTAAAAAATAAATAAATTTTGAAAGTGTTGACCGTTTTTATCTTCATATTGGATTTGTTGAGGAGGTAACGTTTATGGTTTGTTATTTTAGTTTCCATCTAGTATATTTCTAACATATAATAAGACGTAAATGGGCAAAGTGCCACAGTTTCCCCTATCTATGGACTCATGATTGTTTAATCCGGCCTCTTTTACGTGACACGTCTGTCGTAAACTCGGTTTACAGTAAAGTAAATGTCACTTATGCCAGTCCTGTCAGGTTTAATCAGAAGTTACGTGACATGCTCGTCGTGACCTCGGTTTACAGTCAAATGACTGTCACTTATGCCAGTCCTGTCAGGTTTAATCAGAATTTACGTGACATGCTCGTCGTGACCTCGGTTTACAATCAAGTGACTGTCACTTATGCCAGTCCTGTCAGGTTTACTTTACGTGACACGCCAGTCGTGACCTCGGTTTACAGTCAAGTGGCTGTCACTTGTGTTAGTCCAGTCAGACTTCTTTTGCGAGACACGTTCTTGGTCACCTTTGTTTACTGTCTAGTGAATACTAGTTTTATACTATTATTTTCTTCACCCCAATATGTTGTACTTAATTATGACAGATCTCACTACAGTTGTAAAATATTATAAACATAATACCAAAGTTATAATACTCATGACTAACGTTTCTATCAACTAGACTTCATCCGTTGAGCTCCAGTTTAGACAAAGAATTGTCATTGATGACAGTTGGGGTAAAGATATAGCTCCAAGCGAACATTTAAACCGATCCCCAGTCCCCGATGTCCACTTTTTTCTGTAATGAAAGTCCTCAAACTAAAAATAGAACCTGCATGTACTCCTAATATTATTAATAGTGCCAAACTTTTATAGGTATTAAATAATCGACTGGTACCGAAATACCAGGTATTGGGCTTATGCATGCCATCGGGGACTCCACCAGCAGCGGTAATGACTCAGTGGTTATATCGTATTATTACATTACTAAAGTTAGAGTTTTATAAACGACGTCAAAACAAGTACATGTACTTTAGTTTTAAATAATTGGCTTGTACTGAAATACAAGGACAAACACGGACCTATGAAAATCCAGAGGCTGGATCAGGTGCCATTGAGGAGTAAGCATCCCCTGTTTACCGATCACATCCCCTGTGGGTCCAAAGTAATTGAAAATTGAATCCTCCTTGAAGAAGATTCAACAACCGCTACCGAACATGCTAAAACAGCATCTCACTTAGTGAAACAGTGTAATTGTAAACATGGTCATTATACTGACGGTAAATTACTTTAAACTTTTTTCCTGATATCTCTTTTACAACAATTTATCTGTTAGTAATTTGCTTCTGTGTAAGAAATGTTCATATGTCGAACACCTTCTGACATATCGAATCATCTTGATGATAAAACACAATTATATACATTCGAAAAGGGGATTACTGCTTAAATGTAGAAAGATGACAATAGGAAAGCCAAATTCACCACATTTGTCGTATAGCTTAGTTGTAACTTTCCTATATGTCTTTAGTGAGGAAAATATCCAAGTAGGAAGGGTATGTATTACATTCTGTGGACTCTTTATTTTTTAGTTCCTTTGGATTTATCATATTCACATGCATAATAAAATTGCCATTATCAATTGACAAAATGACGTGTATATATCTAAATGTAGAATCATAAGCCATAGCTAGCTTTTTCTTATTTTGATTTAAAAGTGGGACTGAATAGAGTCTGACTCATATATATATATATAAAGGAACAGGTCACTTAATAAAGGGGTACAATAGGTTCTCACTGGAATACCGACGTATGCTGGAAGACTTGGCGTCCAGGTCACGTGAATTTTGGGTTGAATCAGAGTGATGTTGGATGAAATGAATATCATGATAGATGGATAGTTATCAATTATCCTGTACCACTTTAGTGAACAATAAATGTAAGACGTTCTTACCACACAACTATAACGAAAGGTATTTGATCCTGGATTTTTCATAAAAAAATAACGTATTTTAAAATTTTAAATAAAGATTATGACGCCAGTTTACAAGGTTAGGCATATGCTCCCCGCCCCCTGAATACATCTGGATGGACGTTTCTGCTATTTGATAATCTATATATCGATTGTGACGAGGGATTCTTTTTCTCTTTTTGCATTTGACTGGGCTCATGAATGGTGTGACCGATCAAGACGGAATGTTTACTCCCACATGTCACCTGGATAATAATTTGTTGTGTTTTCATGAAAAAAAAAAATAATGGCGTCACTGGTACCCTGCGTAAAGTGTGGATTACTATCAATGACAGATATACAAAACGGAGAGAGAGTCAGCACTGTCACTTACTGTCTCATCCGAAGGACAGGAAACAACCTTTTGGACTCGAACTCACGATCAAGGGCCAAGAGTCGAGCCATGCCGGCTCTTTTAATTTGTAATAAATTAAAAATGAATATAGGACAATATTAATTTTGTCCTGTACTCATTTTTAATTTATTACAAATTAAAAATTAGTAAAGGACAATTGCAATATATTAATTTAAAAATACATTTTTACACCATCCATTTTAACACAAAATATTTTGCAAAAAATATTTCACAAAAAACTGAAGACCACCTCGCTTAGGAGACCACTTCACATCAAAGACAAAAAAAAAATCAGACCCACACTTACGAGACCACCTCGCTGATCAGACCAATTTGAGTCCGTCAGTTGTATTATCTAAATAGTGAGGTTCCACTCAATTTACGAATTATTATGGCGCGCTCGACTCTTGATTGTGAGGTCGTGAGTTCGAGTCCAGTCGGCGGCGGGTTGGTTTCCTGTCTTTCGGATGAGAAAGTGATAATGGAGGTCCCGTGTCACAGTAGGTGTCGGCACATTAAAGAACCCTCACTATTCAATGACCGTAAGTGCCGAGCATAGGTCAAAATTTGGTGACGTCTTCACATGAGTGAAATATTCTTGAGTGGGACGTTAAAGATATAAAACAAACAAACAAACGAATTATTATAGCACTCCTTAGGAGTGGAGAAAAACAAAAACCAAAATGAATGAAAATGACATTACATGAATGAAAAACGAGTTAGATTTCTACAAAAACACAATATTGAAACATACACTCGTGTAAATATTTCAGATGCAATTGTTTTTTTAGCACTGAGTTAATATATTCATAATATTTCTAACCACTAGTCTATGTCGTTGCCACTGCTGGTGGACCGCTTGAGTCTATGAGGGTATACATAAACCTAGTACTTGGTATTTCGGTACCAATTGGTATTCCTATACTAAATAATATTTCGCAATGATAAGCATTCAAATTATCAATTCTTCAAAAACTAACATAGTCATCTTTTTACAGTGATTACTCTTAGACGGATTTTGGTTATACATTTAGATTTATTATTTGGCCTTGTATGATACCACTTTCTCTTTAGAAACTGTATATTTATTTCAAATTGGAGCTCAACTGATGAAGTCTAATTGACAGAAACGGTCGTCTGAGCATTAAAACTTTATTATTATGTTTATAATATTTATAACTACTAGATCGTTGCCACAGCTGGTGGCCCGTTTGACCTAGTACCTGCCTTTTTGTTACCAGCTAATAATACTATTCTAAAGTAATATTTCGCACTGATAATAACATTCAAATTCTTAATTCTTCAAAAACTAAGATAGTCATTTTTTACAGTGGTTACTCTTAGACGTATTTAGTTATACATTTAGATTTATTATTTGGCCTTGTATGATACCACTTTTGCTTTAGAAACTGTTTATCTATTTCAAATTGGAGTTCAACTGATGAAGTCTAATTGACAAAAACGATCGCCTCGAGCATTATAACTTTGGTATTATATTTATAATATACTAGCGGAAAAAGAAACTGTGTAGTTTAGTAATTTCATTGATAGATTCATATACAAAATATTATGTTGCATTATATACATCATTATTTAATATAATGCATTGTCTTTCAATTCAAACATCAAATCACAAGTTATGTTCATTATGGTTAATTCGAACAGGGGGGGGGGGGCAAAAACGTTTTACAGGTTTTACAGCATGTATGCCATTTGAACCGATGCATTCTTCACACCTACGACGCATTGAACGAATCAGATTATACAGAAATGCCTGCCCCCATATGCGAAACAAAGAACGCAAAGCGTCTAACGTAGCAGGGGGTTTGGCTCTTGACGTAGACGTCGTTCCATTTTATCCCAAACATGTTCTATAGGCGATAAATCCGGTGACATTACAGGCCAGGGTAGCACATTCACGTTTTATAGATAGCCACTAACAACGCGTGCGGTGTGCGTTGTCCTGCTGCAGAATGACGTTTCGTTGGTTGTAAAAAATGAATGAATGGAATGACGTGCTGACATACAATGACGCAGGCGTCGATGTAACGTTCTCCGGCACGACGGTAAGCCCGAATACGACCGTCACTGTTGTTGAGATGGAATTTCGACTCGTTCGTAAACAGAACGTCCGCCCAATTTCCGTTATTGAAACGACGATGCCTCCTACGCCCGGCTAACCTCGCAATACAGTGACGTCAAGGTGAACAGGACAGATAGCAGGATGTCGTGGACGGATGTTGGCCTCTCGCAGTCTGTTCTTTACGGTACGAAGACTTATCCGTCGATGCCCAGGGATGCTTCTAGCGGTCAAAGAATCCTATTCGAATTGATTACGCAAATGTGACGTCCGTATAAACGTATCTTGCCGACTTGTGACGTCACACGCGGGCGTCCTGATCGTGGGTGGTCCCGAACGGTGCCTGTTTGCCAATATTGTCTCCATAAAGCATTTACAGTGTTCACATGAACTCTAAACTGCCTTACCACATTGCTTTGAGAAACCCCAGCTTCCAGCATACCAATATCACGCAAAGGATCATTTTCAATCATGCGAGGCATCTGTGAATCAAACTTTAATTCCAAAAAACCAACTATTTTTTTTTTTCAATACATTGAATACTGTCAATGAATGTAAGAAATTCTAATCGATTACAAACCATGTGTCGCTTAGGCTCGAAACTCCAGAAAAGCGTGCTGTGGCCATCTAGAAAAATTGAAAGCGAGATTTAACAAATTGAGTACTCAGACACGCGTTTACTATATTAAACTATGCCTTTAAGAATAAAGAGCTATAAAATACTTTATATATTTTTTTCCGTTAGTATATTTAGAGGATTTTGGGCATTTGCTTCCTGTACAATTTTGATTCAAAACATTAATTTTCAGCAAATTTGTTTATTTTTAAAAGAATTGCTTATCCTAATTATGGGCAAAACACAAAATGGATGCCTTATGATGAATCAAAGGGTGGAAATTAAAGATTTCATACAAAAAAAAAATGAACATCAGATGATGAAAATTACAAAAGTACGAAAAGACATCAAAATGATTTTTCGATTTCTACGAAAAAAAAAAAATTGTAAGAGACATAAAATGTATATGTAGATCACTCTTATACAATTTATAGAGCAATTTTGTAGATTGACAAAGAGGGTTATCCCTGCTACATATAGCCGATCTGGCCGAAAACACAAACATGCTTCGAATTTGGCAATACATTTAGATTTATTATTTGGCCTTGAATGATACCAATTTATCTTTTGGAAATACACCTTTATATTAAATTCAAGTTCAACTCAAGAAGTCTTATTGACAGAAGCATTTGTTCGGCCTCTTTCGTAAAATCTTTAACAATCAAAACTTATTGCTTAACTTTGATTAGCCATAAACGTAATCAATAATACAAGGATAGCCCTAACATATAAAACTGCTTAACTTAAAACCAATAAGGACATAATCGTCTCTGTTTGCATTTAAAAAAAATTATCGACATAATCGTCTCTCTTTGCATTAAAAAAATTATCTAACATTCTCTAAATTAACCAAAACATCTATAGTGTAAATCTGTAAAATGTTCTCTAATGTGTCCTGTGCCAGTTTAGTTCTATGAAAAAGGTTTAACTCTCTCCACTCCTGCTGTGTCAGGTGGCATATAAGACCTCCATACTTTGTCATTTGCACTACCCCGCGCTTCACTCCACTTATTCCATCGTGCTGTTGTCCTCTCAACAGCGAAAGCTGAATTCATTATGAACAGCCAGATTATGATAATGTATTATCATAATAGTATGTGTTATGGATACAAACACGGACCTCTGAAAACCAAGAGGTGGGATCAGGTGCCATGGAGGTGTAAGCATCCCCTATCGACCGGTCACACCCGCCGTGAGTCCACAGTCAAGTCCAATGAAATACGTGAGGAGTGAAGCCTGGTCACAATTGGTACAGACGTCTAAACAACCGCCAACGAAAAGGCAACTCAACATTTCACTTAGTGAAACAGAGTAGTCGCAAACAAGACTATTATACCGACCGTAAAATTTGCCGAACGTTGACATTAAACGCGGTTTTCGATATCCCTGTGTCAATAATTTGTCAGTTAGTAGTTTACAAAAGCTAAATTCATTATGAACTGTTACATCACAACATACATCGTTTACAGTATATATTATTAATGCAAGCCGAATTCATTATGATTTGTCATATCATAATTATGTATTGTTATAACATGTATTATTATCAGCAAAAGCCGAATTCATTATGATAATGTATTATTACAACAATATGTGTTAACTTTACACATACTGTAGTACATTATCAGCAACATCTGACTCCAGTATTACTTGTCTTAGTACATTATCTCATGTCTCATAGTACATATATGTGTATAAAATGTGTTGTGTATGTGTTTCTTGCACTATTACTTGTCATAGTACATTATCTCATAGTACATATATGTGTATAAAATGTGTTGTGTATGTGTTTCTTGCACTATTACTTGTCATATTACATTATCTCATGTCTCATAGTACATATATGTGTATAAAAATGTTCTGTTGTATATGTGTTTCTTGCACTACATATTTTGTTTATAATCACGAAATGCACCAAATTTGATTGTTTTTCTATTTAAAAAAAAATCTAATATTGATGAAGAAATAAAGATTCAATGAATGCGATGCTGAAAGTTTTGAATATTTGAAACATTTGAATATAATGTTGCGATCTTTTTCCTATTTGAAAGTATCTGTTTATAGTGTATAGTCATCTTTACTAATTGTAAATTCCGGAAATGTTCCATGTTATCATTATAGACACCGCACTGACAGTTAGGTCAGGAGCAAATTCCTACTCGAAATTAATCATTTTTAAGACCACTACAGTTGTGCCTAATACGCGCTAGGAGCACTGAAATGAATTTTCAATGTTCAAGTATTTGGGTAAACAGGTGGAATATGTAATATTTGCGTATTCAATGCAGAATGAGATGTAGATGAGTGCTTTTAACAGAGACATCAAGTCCATTCCATAAGCTTTTAGAGGAGGGAATAAAAGATCTTTTAAATGTATCTTCTCGTCATCTTGGCATTTGATAGTTGTCAGGGTTACGTAAATTATGATTATGGTCACTCCGTCTTGGAGAAAACAATTCAGATATTCTGGAACTAGCCTATTGTGAATTTTATTAAAAGTAGATAGTTTGGATTTCTCACGTCTTGATTTCAAAGGTACCCATCCAGTTTCTAGATATAATGACTCGCGGAAAGCAACAGACGAAAAACCTGAAACGAGTTTGGCAGTTTCTAATTGGACCTTTTCAAGAGCATTTGACAATTCATCAGAATCCCAAACACATGAGGCATACTCAAACGTAGGTCTAATAAAAATTGTTTATGTGGAATTCAATTACTTTCTTTATATTTTAGTTGTTTTAAAGCAGTTATTTTTTAATTTGCCGATTTAATAAAATGATGAACATGATCATGCCAAATGCCATTACTAGTGAGAAAAACCCCGAGGTGGCAGTGAGATACAGAAAAACATAGCGGCTCATTATTGCATTCAATATTTGGTTTAATTTCTATTAGAGAAAAGAACAACTTTTGTCTTAGCGGGATTGAACTGCATAAACCATTGTTTTGACCAATCTTGTAAACATTGAATATCATGGTTAATATTTTCTTCAATTGTATTTAAGTCAGCAGAGGATTCTTGAAGAGAAGAATCGTCGGCAAAGAGTCGAACTGTTGACTTCATGGGATCAACATGAACAAGATCGTTTTGTAAAATAATAATAGGAGAGGACCAAGGACTGAACCCGGTGGTACATCGTTGGTTTCCATATTTAAAGATGAAGCAGCATCTCCGTAGACAACAGATTGTTGACAGTTATTTAAAAATAGGTAGAGAACCAGGACAGTAGGTTTCTTTTAATTCCGTACTGGTGGAGTTTGATTAACAACCCTTTGTGCCAAACTTTATCAAGTGCTTTGGAAAGATCACTAAACACAACACATGTAGCCTATATTCTTTCCTGTCAATTGCAGACATGATGCTATGAATATTGATAAAAAGGTAATTGACCTGGTAGAAAATCCGATTGATATTTATAAAAAAATCGTTATCTACTTAAGAATTGTATACATATTTAAAAATGCACCTTTCCTTAACTTTAGAAACACAGCTTAATAACGAAATAGGCCTGTAGTTAACTGAAAGGTGGCGGTCACCTTTCTTACACAAGGGTAAAACATAAGCTTTTCCTATTCAGCCGGAAATGAACATTCACTGATTCAAGAAGTGAACGATTATAAAATGTTGCTAGAGGAAATGCAAGTGTAAGCTGGTCCCCGTCTGACTTCTACACTTCGTTCATAGACAGCCGGTATGATCCATTGAATTGTTGAATTTGATTGGTCAAGAGACATATTCATATGGACCAATTAATTTACGCTTAGTATTCCACAAAAATAGCACATCAAGCTGTAAACATATAGACGCATTATATTTTATGCTACTATATTTACATTGCGACTGTCATCTCCTTCATTGCAAGTATATAGAACGATTGTATTCATATTTCAATAACACAAGTCGGTCGTCGCGTGACCCAACCATTTAACCGCTTTACTTTTTGGCGTAGGGATAAATGAACATTTTAGAAATCCTTTCCGTGAGTCATGACCATGTATTTGTCGGACTAGTCTTCTCTGAACATATGAATGAAACAATAAAGAATACAGTATCACAGTCATTTCGTATTTTTATTTAATCTTAAAAACCATTCAATACCACAAAACAACAAAAATCACAGAAAGAAATCGAAAACACGAGACTAGGCCTGCATCTGTAGCACACTGTACATGCCCATATTGCAATAGATCGATGTCATTTAATGAAAAGAAACACAGGCCATAGAAAAGCGTAGTTGCGTTGCTTGTAAGTTGAACAGAAAAAAGGAGAGTTAAGTCTAGTGCAATTTTGCCATACGTGATTTTGAAGGATCTCGTCCTTTGAAAGTGAGCTACGTGTCTATGTAGGATTACCAGAATTCGTATTGAACCCAAGTTCTTCTAATAAACAATTATAGTAATGTGCCTTACAAATAAATCTATATTATTTGAGGCTTTGTCTGCTGGTACCAGTACATATTGGTCATGTAACCTATCCAGTTCAGTTACTACTTCTGGATCATTAAATACAGAGGGATAACGTGTTTTCATAGTCCCTTTAAGTTTTCGAATACGAGATTTTATCAACCATCGTATGGCTTTCAGCCATTCAGACAAAAGGTCTGGTTCTACGTCTTCATGTTTGGCCCATCGTCTGGCATAATCTTCGACAGAATCCATAACTAAACTGAAATTCTGACGCTAATTAAAGGAACGGGCTTCCCGGTATTTAGGGCCCCTTAAAATAAGATTTTTGAGGCTTTCATTTTCAACAATAGAAACGTCGCCGGTTATGACATGCCCGATAGTATTGTATTTGAAAGGAAATGAAGCACATGAACATGTGACAGTGTTCTGTAGAAGATGGTTGATGTCTAGGCACTGCAAAACCTGTTTGTAATTGAATAGCTTGGATGCGATGCTAGGTGTATAGCTATATGAAATGCAAGGCGTGGTCTTCAGTTTAAAATATGGTGGAATACAGGACTAAACTTTTTTGTGATTTAGAACATTGGCAATGTTTAAAGCGTCTATGCCTTTATTTGTAAATTTAAGTTTAAGGAAAAGACGTTTCTGTTCAGAACAGTCATTGTTTGTATTGCGTGCAGGCTTAAACAGTCTGTGATAAGCTATGTCCATTATAATGGAGTTCAGTATGTATTCTGGGGTTGAAGAATCCGTGTAGCGGTTCATTCTTGCTTCTTCAAAAAGTTTATTGAGATTTGTAAAAGGAACAGAATAAAGTTTGCTGCGAATGTGATGAAGACCCATTTTCTTTTTGTTAACGTAAGGTAAAAGAGATGAAAAAGTGGCATCATGTATGTAGGGTCGGTTGTAAGAACGATGTCCGTGACTTCGTTTACGTCTTACGTTAGAATTAACACCATTACACAGTGGGCTTGATAGATTGCCTACACTTTGGATATTATCGTTACATCCATAGGGATACTTGTATCGTCTGATTGAACAGATGCTTTAGTTCATCAACCTCTTTTATAAGAATTTGCAGATATTGCAGGAGAATCATATAAATTTGGCAGATGAAAAGCAAAAGCCTTCAACAAAAAAATCAATGTTTCTTTCAAGATGGAGACTAATGCGATTGTTTGATCTAACTTATAAGCAAATAGAATTGTAGATATGAATTAAACTAATTAACTACCAATTCCATTTCATAATATTATGTGATATGTAAAATAAATAAGTAACATGAATTTATCAACTTCAACAAATTCAATTTCAATTTAGGAAAATTTTAATCATTTATTGGTGAATTTCACTCATCGAACATAGTCTTATATACATTAAACCAGTAACGTAATGAACAGTCCAGGTGGCTCAATGGTCAAGACAACTGACCACCAACGCAAAGGGCGCGAGATCGCTACCCGATGTTGGTTGTTAGGAACATTTTAAACATTTTATTTCAGCATACTGCAATATCCTCCATAAATTCCAATATCTTACACATAATCCCCCTTTGTCATTGCTGTCCCCAGCAATGATGTAATGAATCGGGAATAATGATTAAAACATGATATTTACAAGGTAACCAACGTCATTTGTTTACATAATGTAAAGGCACATAAATGGTGAATGTTCGACCACGATTGACTCAAGGTTGCACGCAATGAAGATCCTAGGCTCGCACCTAAATTAGCGATTGCACTTAATTCCTTGAAATCGGTTTGTGCATGCGAACTCATTTGCTGGTTTGACACCACAGCACTTTTTGGTAAGTTATATGGGTTTGAGTGTTTACCTGCTGTCGATCGCTTAGACCTACGCGGATATTTCCTGGTTTCTGTTTCATTTTCTCTACTGGCGTTGTCCCCTCCATCCTGTTCTTGTTCGTCATCTCTATAACACTGTATTTTCAGTGCCATTTAATTCATCATCTGTATCATTAGAGGCACTTTCGATCATTTTCCAGTATCTAACAGTTCAGTTCTCGTTACTTTCTTTACGGGACCAGATCCATCGGCCAATTAAATGTCGTAAACATTGTCGCCACTGTTAGATACGACCTTGTAAGGCGTAGAAAGCCAGGTGTTCCGCCCTTGTACTCGTTTCCTGATAAGTACCCATGTTCATATGGGTATTGGGCATTCTTTGGTGTCTCTATTACGTTGATCTTCGGCATGTTTCTGTGTGGTTTGAATTGCAATATTCATTGCTTCTCTTTGATGTCTTTCAAGCTACTCGTCAATTGAATTAGTGTCTTCCATATCTGTTGTTCCAAGTAAAAAATCAATCGGAAGTGTTGGTTCTCTCCCGAACATAAGGTAGTATGGGGAATACCCTGTTGAGGAATGGACCGTCGAGTTGTAAATATACACTTATTCTGGTAAGTATCCGGACCAACGCCTTTTTGTTCCGGTTGTAATGTTTTCAGTCGAAAGTGCATAGTTGGATTGAACCTCTCATACTGTCCGTTTCCCTCTGATCGAGATTTTTCGATTCCATACATTTTACAGAGTTTCTTCACTATACAGCTCTCGAAATTTCTGCCCTGATCGCTGTGTATTCGCTTAGGTATGCCGAATAGTATGAACCATTCTTTTACGAGTACTTTCGCAAATGTACATGCCTTTTGATCTCTTGTTGGAACCCCTTGCGTGTATTTTGTGAATATGTCCGTCATCACTAAAACGTTTTCGCGTCCATCTGAAGATTTCTCTGTGAAATCGATAGCTAAGATCTCGAGTGGTTTATATGCTATTAGATTTCCAACAGGCGGTTTTATTGCAGGCATTGGAGCTTTGCAACGGATCATACAACGTTCACAGCTTTTGCACCATTTTTGAACATTCTGCATCATACGAGGCCAGAAGCAACGTTTCCGCACCAAAGACAATGTGCGTTCGACGCCTTGGTGACCTGCATGGTTATGAATGTGCTCCAAAACCTTATCGTGTAAGCTTTCCGGTAGAACTAGCTGTCGTTTCTTTTGTCTTTTCATCCAAAATAAAACTCTCGCTAAAACGGGATCACTTTCTTTAGCTTAGAAATATCGGCGGGCACAAATTCCGGTAAAATAGCCGTAGCTTCTACTCCTGCGGATACCATTCTTAGTCTAACTTCCGGAATCTCCTCTGACTGGAGCTGGGAGAGTACCGTGCTTTTGGTAATTACTGACAGAACATTTTCAGGTTCGGACTCCTCGCATGAAACAGGCCTTCGGCTAAGTGCATCTGCATTCCGATTGACCCTTCCTGGTCGGTATTTCACGGTGAAGTCGAATTGCGCAAGCTGAATCGCCCACCTCATTTCTGTAGCTGCTAGTTTTGCCGTTTTGATATGACTGAGTGGGTTGCTATCCGTGTAAACAACACAACCTAATAAATAAACCTTAACTGAACGTATGCAGTTCCTGTATGTGCTGTGTTATACTGTAGTGGTAAATCTAGCCTATAGCAAGTGAATGTGAACATTCACTAGCTCTTTTACTTGATCGATAAAATTTCTTTAGATAGAATTCAAACTAGTAAAAACGGTAACTTTAAAAAACTAGAGAATAAGTTCAGTTAGACCTCTGAGAGCTCATTTGGCATCCGAAGCTTGAAGAGCCAACATGTCAGAAAAAATCTTCTTGTGAGTGTTTCATTTTTTATTTTATATACAGAAGTACAAAAAACGATATAAAATAATAAAGATACTTTTTTTATTGTCTGAACTTTGAAACTTGTTGAAACGATGTAAGTGAACAACTTCATACTTCACAACTTTGTCACTTTGGTCACTTTTGTTACTTGTCACTTTTGTCTCTGTGTCACTTTTGTCATTATGTCACTTTGAGACTTCATAACTTAGAACGTTGCACACGTTGCAAACTTTGAAACAAGAGATTGGTACACAATTGATCTCTTGGCAAACTTTGAGTACGCACACATTTGATCACTTTTGTCACTTTGTTCAATATATTATAAACATAATACCAAAGTTATAATGCTCAAGACGATATCGTTTCTGTCAATTAGACTTCATCAGTTGAGCTCCAATTTGAAAAGTATGTGTATTTTCTAAAGATAAAGTGGTATCATACAAAGCCAAATAATATCTCTAAAAGTATAGCCGAAATCCGTCTAAGAGTAACCACTGTAAAAAATGACTATAGATTTTCGAATTTAAATGGTGTTAACAGTGCCAAATATTACTTTAGTATAAGATGAACAACTGGTACCGAAACACCAGATACTTGGTTTCGTTTCTAAAAATAGATTCACTCTCAACCCAAAATTAGAAAACCCCAACTTTTATTTTTAGCCTTTGACTTCTCGTGAACTCAAGTGACTTCTCGTGACCCCGACCTCTTGTAACGAAGGCTCTCATTGGCTCGTTATCCAAGATGGTTGTCTCCATAACCTTTCACTTCCGGTCATAGACACGCTTTCGAGCTCAACGATTGTCTGTTTCTCCTTATTGCCCTGACAGCATGACCTCACTTTCGGTATGACGCACTTCCGGTATAACGTCACAGGCAGTTCTAAATTGGACCAAGTCAAATTGACCAATCAGAAGCCAGAATTCTGATGACGTCATCAAAAATCGTTAAAGTGCGGCAAATTTGAATTGGCCTGTCATGGAGCTGCCTATTACTACTACTTACCAATTTAATGCAAGTGCTGGTGGTTTTTAACATACGATGACTATTTTTGTCAACCAATCTAGTTATTTCCAGTATTGATCGCCTAACCTTATATTTCTTAATTCATTATCAATTATTAATATTATAATATTATCTTGAGAGTATCAGCGATATATAAAGCTAATATTAGCTTTATATATCGCTGAGAGTATCGTCATTTTTTATTCCGGAACCTCAAACCTCAGTCCGCTTTGGTATTTAATTATATTTTATTTTGTCTAGCTCTTTTAAACGCTTGTCAGTAATATATTACTTGTCTGAAAATAGAACCACGTAAATCAACATTGACGATACATTCGGCATGTTGACGAAAAGTTTTGTAATAGGCCTAGATCTAGCACTTTTCTTTTAATTTGCTTATGCACATCCTATGGAATCAAAGAGTTTAGATTAAACACCAGAACATTTTAAAGCTAAAATGTGCAGTGTTCAAGAAGCTGATAACGAAAATCCTGTACCAAAAGAAAAGTCATCGTAAGTTACATATATTATAGTGTTGAAACTATACTCGTCTATAGTCTGTGTCAAATATTTTTTGTCCGCTGGTTTTGGCTGATTAAAAAAAGTTGATACCTTCCACTTAAATTTACGATTGTTAGCGGTATCAAACTGTGGCATACTAAAGCAGCATTTTATTCTTACCATGTCCATGGAACACATAAAAAATAATCAGTCCATAGCCATGGTACGCAGCCGTTTAACATAAGGATGAAACATCAGTAAGGTATTAATACATTCAAAATAATTTTACATTCTTGGTGTAATGACGCAGCCCCATCTGTAGAAGTTTGACATAAGTCCCTTTTAAGGGGCTGATTTTTTCGACATCGCAAATTTCCGTTTTTATATCGTATTGACTACTTGTTCTCGCTACAATCCCTTGTCAAGCATTCATATTCTTATTTGGGATATTTGAGCTTCGGTGATAACTTGCTTGAAGAGAATTTTAAATAATATATACCTGGATGGCAGTCATAGTCAGTATATTTTTTGTCCGCTATTTGTTTCTAGACATATTTTCCCTTCAATCCGAACATTTTTTTGTTTAAAATATCAAATAGAAATTGAAATATAAATAATAATACATAGGTAAACCTATTCATCAACAGTTTTACATGTTCAGTAAATCCCTTTGGCAGGGCCAAATCAACAGAATTCCCAAAGGGATTAATATTCAGTGTTTTTATTATGTAAATGTCCTGGTCCTTCGCTCATTGTTCTAAATAAAATATTGAGTGACTTACTGTTTCCTTGGTGTTAAAACTTAAATAGAATCTATGTATTATTTATTAGTCATGAATTAAATGCAACATTTTGTTTCATGCTATATATTTTACTCTATCCCAGCATATCTATCACTTCGTGCAGTTCACATTACCCGAATAATGAATGCGCTTACTGATCAGGTTCAATGTACAACCCTAGTCCTTATGGCCTTGTCTCAGTCTGCAAAACGTTTGCTAGTACAGTGCTTTATTACCTCCTTTGCAATGCGCTTTTAACTTATGACTTTGCAATTCCAACATTTTGTTGATGTCTTGCACAAATTCCTGATGTGATTAGAAATTTTACCATTAGTAGTATGGGTCCCCAGATGTAGTAGGAATAAAATTGTGGGCTTCTCTACATATATGAGGGCTTTGCCCTCTATCACATACATGTATTTATTCTGACAAACACATACTTTTGGTCATGAATTTCAAAATGAATTTGTAAAGCAACCAATCATCAAAATAAAAATATTTTAACTGATATAATTTAAAAAGTTTATCCTTTGTCTTTTCTACATATTTTTTTCTTTGTTTGGTCGCTTCAGTTTTTGAAAACACTCTTCCTACGGGATTCTCTGTTACTCATGTGGTGATTGGGTTACATTGTGCATGTGTGTAATCATTAATATTTTTGCACCTCTCTTGACAAAAGAGTTATATGATATACATGTATTACTGTTACAAGGAATTGGTATTTGGTATCAATTTGGTATCAGTGAACCCAGCTAAATCAGTATGACCAATAAACATTCGCTTTCTTTTACTTCCGCTCTAAAACTTGTTTTCATCCTAATGAGTAAAAATGTGTTTCAAGTGAATCCAATCTACCCGGATTTAGTACTTTTATTTATCTATTTGAGGAAAACACAAAATAAAACGCTAAAATAGTCTGATTACTTCGGTGTCTGTTTATAGTATTGCTGGTCGACTCATACCCAAGTCAAACTGACACCAAATGATTTAGGCTCTTTGGAAATTGGCACTTATTGTTGTTGAAGTGGCACCTGGAAATAACAGTTTTGGCATGTGCTGATATTAATTAGAAACTTTGAAAATTTTTATCACGGCAAGAATTATTTAACTAAAGGATGATTTCATATCATGGGAACAAACGTCAAAGTCACAGACACCTAAGTAAACAGAAAATATGATATATGAGGAAGTTGTCTGGAATTATCTAACTAAAGGATGATTTTAAGAAAATTTCAGACCATGGGATCAAACGTCAAGGTCAAAGACACCTAAGTAAACAGAAAATATGGGGGGTTTTTTGTGTAAAAATTTCAACATTTTTTACTATTTCTCCAAAACCATTGGGTTAATTTGAACCAAACTTGACAGAAAGTATAACCATGTAAAGCTGCATAAAGTTTGTGGATGAAAAGGGTCTTGGACCAAAGATGGCTTTCATGGCTAAAAATAGAACGAACGAGTCAGCAGTTTTTTTTTTTAATTTAATACATGTATCTCCAAAATTATGAAAGCTAGAGAAAAAACCGTTACAAACCTTAATATGAGTGGCTTGCAAAAATCTACAATTATTTCATTTTGGTGGAAATTGTCAGGTCGAACTTTATTTGAGCTATTTCCCCTTTTTTGCGGATTTTTCATGTTGTTGGATGTTTTTTTGGCATTATATTGAAAAGTATAATAGCCTGAGTAAAAGTGAAAGAAGCAATGATTTTCAGCATGTGAAGATC
Organism: Atrina japonica; assembly: GCA_030159075.1. NCBI lineage: Eukaryota > Metazoa > Mollusca > Bivalvia > Pterioida > Pinnidae > Atrina > Atrina japonica. The sequence continues at coordinate 427,861 of BROG01000262.1, read as the reverse complement.
TGCAAAAAATTCAACAGGCGTGAAATTGTCAGATCATCCCTTATGGGAGTTATTTCCCTTTTTAAATAGATTTTTCATGTTTTTAGATGTTTTTTGACACAGTCTCAGGAGTGGAAATAAAGAAAAAATCCTCAGGAGCCAAACAGGCTCCTAAGTTTTAAATTCTGGGAGCCCACATTTAAACTTAAGGGCCCATCACATTTACTTGATATATTTTTTTACCAGTTTGTGACCTTAACATTTTTAACAACTTGCTCAGCCGGGCAAGTGCTATAATGATATTGTGCTTGCCTGCCATGAAAATGTGGTTGCCCGCAAGGAAAAAAAATATTTGAGTCAATTTTGTGTTTTATTAATTTATTGTTATTTTAATAAATATATGTAACTACTGTGTTTTTAAATTGATGCAAATTACAAAAGTTTTAAATTTTTAAAACATTATCTATCCATTTCAAGAATCTCATCAAAACTTTTATTCACAACAACTAATTTTCCTTTTATCATTCACCTACATTTAATTAAGATTTTATAACTTTTATACAATGTATAGAATTACAAAATGTACATGTATATGTATCATCATTTTAACACATCCTGAAATTCAGTTCCGTTTGGTATCGCTTCTTTTATTACACACACCCAACTTCCATTTCCTCCATAAACTGCAAGCAAACACAGTCAAGGCACAATGTGTTCTGTGACATTTTTGGCCACGAGTTAAAGACTAACGTATTTACTTGTCAATAAAATAATTATTTCAATTTCTGTTTTTTTTACAATCCATTTAAACTACAAATAGAAGGAAATGGATCATTTTCGAAGCTTCAGCTTTTTGAAATGCTAAATGCAGAATGGTTGTACTTCTACTTTCATTTTGATAAAAGTGGACATTCGAACTTAACATGTCAAAATTTTAGCTTCATCAGATTGGGAATTTTAAGGACCAAAATTGAGGAAAAAACATACAATTTACGACTGGAAATGGGTCGAATTGTGGCCCCAAAAAGTGGCAAAAAATTCCTGAAATCAATTTGCCAAACAGGCAACTTCGTACGTAAAAGAAAATTCAGTCGCCTCGGATGAAAGGGCACGCCTTAATTTCTACCCCTGAGTCTTGAAAAGTATAATAGCTAGAGTAAAAGTGAAAGAAAAAAAATATGTTCAGCATGCAAAAATCTACAAAATAGTCACTAAGGCTGAAATTGCTAGATCACCCCATATGGGAGTTATTTTCCCTTTTAAGTAGATTTTATATGTTTTTAGAAGTTTTTTGACATTTTCATGAAAAGTATAATAGCTAGAGTAAAAGTGAAAGAAGCAAAAACGTTTAACACCCAAACATCTACAAAAAAGTCAATAGGGCTGATATTGCGGATTTTTCATGTTTTTGGATATTTTTTTACATTGTCTTGAAAAGAATATATACATGTAGGTAGAGTAAAAGTGAAAGAAGCAAAAATGTACAGCATGCAAAGATCTACAAAAAGTCAACAGTGTCACATTGTGAGTTATTTTCCCATTTAAGTGGATTTTTTTTATGTTTTTAGATGTTTTTTGACATTATCATGAAAAGATCTACAAAAAGTCAACAGTGTCACATTGTGAGTTATTTCTCCTTTTAAGTGGATTTTTTATGTTTTTAGATGTTTTTTGACATTATCATGAAACAATCTACAAAAAGTCAACAGTGCTGAAATTGTCAGGTCAGCCATTATGTGAGTTATTTCCCCTTTTAAGTGGATTTTTCATGTTTTTAGATTTTTTTGACATTGTCTTGAAAAGTATAATAGCTAGAGAAAAAGTGAAAGAAGCAAAAATGTTCAACTTGCGAAGATCTACAAAAATGTCCACAGGGCAGTTATTGTCATGTCAGTGCTTATGGGAACTAATTACAATGTATGATTTGCTCAGGTGAGCATCAAGGCCCATTGGGCCTCTTGTATAAAATGTTCCCATACTTTGCTTTTTGATGCAGACAACTTTCCATTTCGAAGATCAACAAGCTGTCAGAAATCAACAAATTAAAATTGATTTATTGAATGCACACCAAACCTGACATGTTTTGATGTTATCCCAAACCTGACATTTTATTTGTAGCAACGGTCCATGTATCAAATATCGATATATATATAAATAAAATCAAATATCAATACATATCGATATATTGATACACATAGTGTGTTTTGTTTTTGTGCATGTTTTGTAATGAATCTTGTGTGATTCATGCAGGTGTTTGCATGTCTGATATGAAACTAATTTCTGTGGAAACACTGGGTAAAACAAGACATATAAAATATTCTGGTTTATCCAGTGTTTCCACAGAATTATTTTTATGTGATCTCAAAGAGGCCTTGTACAGAAATACTGGGAGAAATAAAATTTTCTGGTTTTACACAGTGTTTCCACAGATATTATATCAGAGTTTTTGAAATTCACTGGTCTTACCAGAAAAACTGGTAAATTTTACAAAAGTCCAGAGAAATCTATCTAATAAATGGTCCAAATGACCAGTAATTTTTTATTTCATTTCAATTGTGTATATATACATGTATACAGACCAGTAAATTTTTTTTCTTTGACCAGTGAAATTCCTTTATTCTCTGGGTCGGGTTGATCAGTAAATTTTTTTTTATTTCAAAATGTTTTATTAAAAAATTCATCTTTAGGAATCTACGATACAGTAACACTGAACGATGCTAAATGACATTTTATCATTGATGTTTACAATTCTCCATCTCCACCATTATACATGTAATTCAAATTGAAGAACAAAAACAGGATAATGTGCAATACGTTTTTTGACATGCATGTTTTTCTTTTCTTGTAGAACTGGACGAGTTTGTATGAAATGCAAAGAAAAAGCGATTCTCATTACCAGGGTAAATGATGCCTTTTGTAGGTAAGTTATATACATGTATAAACCAATAAGAAACAAAACACACTACAAGTCCAGTGGATTTAATTACTTTTATCACCCTTCCTTAGGGTTTTTATTGGTGTTTCTTTGATAAGTGAGCAGTGTGGATGAAGTACATGTACATATAATTGAAAATGGCACAGATTCATTTTTCCCAAAATATTCCTGAATTTAAAGGTAAGAGCATAAAGCTTACAAGATGGTTGACGTTTTCACGAAAGACAGGGCTTAGGTGTACAGTGCTACAGGACAGCTCACCAGGGCTATTGTGATTACTCCCCGTCCATTGTCCGGTGTCTGTCCATCCGTAAACTTTTCATATCTTTGACTTCTTTTCTGAAACCACTGAAGGGATTTTGATGAAACTTTACCGAAAGCAAGTGCTTAAGGTCCTTTACCAAGTTTGTAGTTCTCAGCCAGATTGACCCGGGGATGGATCTGCTCAAGAATCTTTATCAATTGTAAAGTTTTCAGCCAGATAACTCCAGGAGTGGATCTGGATGGGGCAAAATAGTTCACATACAAATGTACGGTATCCTTCTTTAAAAATCTGCTTCTCCAGAACTGCTACATGAGTTGAAAAACAGATTGTTTTTGAGTGATCTACATGAATGTATGATTCAAGTTTCTATTTTCATAGAAATTGGAGTATTACGGTAATTTTTGATGTGTTTTTGAAGTTTTTTCAGACTTTGTCATTTTCATTTATTTTTGTATGATTTCCTCAGTTATCTGCCTTGCATTCACTATGATGCATTTTAATGTGTTTTCCTTGTATATAGGTGAAAAAATGTTTTTTGCAAAAATTTTGCTGAAATGTAGTTTTTATATATTTTTATGAAGGACAAGATACATGTTTAGCGTTATAGGCCCTGTGAGATCTTAAAAATGAAAGTAGAATGAATTAAAATAGAATTGTTATCATAGGTTAGTCAAGGCTTGATACCATTGCATTATGCCAAATTTCCCCGCCAACACATCATCTTGCTGAATTCTATAATAGACAAAACCGATATCGGACTAGTTTCCTTCAGAAATATCCATTTTTTCCTAATTTGACCATGTTTTTCATATAAAGCACTCCCTCTGATCTAAAAAGTAATTGCAGTCCAGTAAATCCTATCAACAGAATATTTTTTCCACATGAGAATTTTTGAATCACAGTTTGTGCTGTTGATGAAAATCAACATTATACTAAACTGAGGAGCAATCCGAAATGAGCTAATTTACATATGTAAACAAACAAATCACTAGATACTTGTATGGAGCCTGTTCAGTACACAATTTTTACTTGAAAACGAAAAATATCTACATGAAATATGAGAACAGAGAGGTTGGTTTCTTATTTTTTTCTGAATACACAATCTAGAGTCATATGTTTTTCTGTTCCTCAACCTATTTTAGACTAAGCGTAAAATGTCGTCTACAAACTGACATGATCAATCAGTTGGACGTATCGCACCCTCTAAAACATTTAATTTTATTGCCTTAGCTTGTTTTAACACACACTATAAAATAGCATTTTTCTAAATAGACAGACCTAGGTATAGTTAGCAATAGTACATCTATCGAGGTTGCCTCATGAACAGGTTACTGGTTAGAATTTGTAGTATCTTGGCAACCGGCTACTGCAGTGTGCCCAGCGCTGATCAGCGGTAGATCTGTGTTGAAGGCGGATATCCAACTCAGTATACATATTACATGTAATTACATCAGATTGTTCATAAAGCAGGCCATTAATGGAAAAAGAAGCAATTAAACACTGTATGTTTTAATATTGGCAATAAAATGCAGAAATAATTGGAAACTATCAAACGGCATCGACTAAACATGATCTAGATCTAGCTTACTACACAACATTAAGCACAAGTTGGAGTATAACTCATGATAGCGCAGCGGTTGTATGACAAACTTCACATTTGAGGGTCCATGGTTCAAATCCAATCATTGCCAGCTATATTTTTTAGTTCAGTTTTAAAATACCGGTATTGATTTTTTTCCTTCTCCCATTACAGTATAAGGTTATCAGAATAATAATAATTTTGTAACTCTGACGATTTGCAATATTGTAACTCAGCAACAATGTAAATAGGCCTAAATAGATCTTCATTAATTTATGAAAATATCTCATCTCTTCTAAAGTTTTTGTCATCATTTTGAATTAAAAACAAAAGCTATGTAAAAAAATATATCATCATGAAACACCATTCTGTGGCATCCGCATTAGGACCTATGAAGTGAAAGTGAATGCTAACATAAACTCAGTTGAAACACAGAGGATCATCATAATAAATGGAGGCTTTGAAATGCAAAAGAATAAAACCAAAGAAAAATGAGTCCATTGAATCCCTTTAGGTCTTCACATATTCATACTGTTATTTTATTCATGTTTGGTGGTCTGTTGCAGTGCATCCAAAATTTTTCAAAGTTCTCCGTACTCACCTGAGCCAACAAAAAGACCCAGGACTCATGGAAGCTGTTTCCGTGCAATAAATAGATTTGTACATTATAAATGCTACATGATAAATAAATTATGGGAGTCATTTCCCCTTTAAAGTGGATTTTTCATGTTTTTGGATGTTTTTTGACATTATCTTGAAAAGTATAGTAGGTAGAATTAAAGTGAAAGAAGCAAACATTTCAGCAAGCAAAGATCTATAAAAAAAATTCAATAGAGCCAAAATTGTTAGGTCATGCCTTTTGGGAGTTATTTCCCCTTTTAGTGGATTTTTCATGTTTTTCAGACTTAGTCATTTTCATTCAGTTTTGTACATGTATGATTTCCTTTAGTATCTCCTCTTGTATTTACTGTTATGCGTTCATTTCATGACTTTTACTTGTAATTAAGTGAAGAGATGTTTTTATGCAATAATTTTGCTGAAATGTAATTTTTAGGTATTTTTACGAATTTCTTAAAACTGCAATATTTGTGTTTCTTGACCAGATCAACCTGTATATTCTTCTTGGTCTTCTTTTTACATTTTATGATGGTTCTCAAGTCAGCTATTGAGGTCCCCTTGGGGCCTCTTGTTTAATTCATGTTTTGACCTGAAGGTTAAATGACAATGATTGTGATCAATCTGTTGTCATCTGTTGTCAGCTCTTCTCCTCTCAAACTCCTGAAGGGATTTTGACAAAATTATATAGGAAGCATGAACTCAATATCCTCAAGAGCCCTGTTGGAACCTAAGCTGAATTTTGAGAGAGATTGCCAGTTTACTTTTGGAAGGCAGTTGGTCTCTTCCTGGGTGCATTGTAATCAAGTTCAAGGATTTATTTCAAAGACATGTATCCTATATTCCAAAACTCTTCTGTTTAGAAGGTAACATTTTTAGCTACATTTCAATTTGTCATCAATTTTCAATGTAATGACTCTTTATCCCTGCCGATTATCTCAGGCATCCACAGTGGAAGACGGCTCACTTCAATATTTGTTTTCTCTGCTGCCTCTGCATTTAAACCATTAAAGAAAACTTCCTTTTGTAGGGATACACAACAAATTATGTATGTTTCTTAATTATTGTATGTACATATGCTTGTGCGTTAATAATTTCCGTATGATTTGACATTTTTCAAGCTTTTCATCACATTTTTCTACCTTATCACCCAATTTTATTTTGTTTGTGTATTGGACTAAATAACAAAGCAGGCTACCTTTTCTTCATATGGAATTGATATTACATGTGTTTATTTGCTATTTATGTATTTATTTATTTTATCTTTGATGTTGGGACAAAGGTCAGAACCTGTGAAGCTACATTAATAAAAGAGTGTAAACATAGCCTGGCACTGCGTATTACAGCGATGCTAATGCATTTTCCTATTGTTAATAAATAAAACTTCACTTAACTTCATAAATGATATTCCTCATTTGTTTTGTTGTTATTTGTCTATCTTGTGTCGAAATATCACAGTTATGGTGTTTTTTTTTATTGGGACAGACACACTTTCAATCTAGTGACGTTTCAATTTGTGGGTACAAGGGCGGTAATTCAATTACTGCGATATTTTGAAAATTACTTGTACAGCGGCCCAGAAATGATAATAATAAGTTGCACTTGCAGAATTTGTTTAATAAACATAGATTAAATATAGATTGTATAACAGAAGAATAATATCAAAACATGTGTGGATGCAGAGGTCGAATCAGGGCTTAGGACCCCCTGAGGTCAGCCAAAAATTCTATTTTTTGCCTATTTTTTCTGAAAATTACGGTAAGTAAAATTTTGATTTAATCAATGGTTGAACCCCCTGGAGAAATCAAACATCGCCTCACTCAGGTGGGTTGTTTCCACGACCAAAATTTCTGGAACGCTCCAGCAAAAACTATTATTATTTTATGTCCTTCAAGAGATTCCATAAATTTTTGTTTTCTTGCGTATCATATGACTCATTTACCTAGATTCATAAACAGAGACATGCAGACAACCAGAATCAATGAGTATCATTTAAGGTATTTCAGGAAAAAAGGGGCATGGTATTAATGTAGATGCCTAGACCGTTTCATAAACATGGTGGACATAAGATGTTTGATTTGATTAATGATTTTTTACCACGATGTACTTTTATTATCGGTAGTGTTGCGTCAGAATGTAGGTTAGTCTTTCGTCGTTCCTTGTGAATGGTGAACAGGGAAATCTAGGTCATGATGTCATCGCTATTCAGAAAGTTTCGAATGTGGGGGTAATAAGCATGCCGTGGTAATACGCAGTTGGAGTAAACACGTATCACCATCTTGTCTACACTAATTTACATTACACATGTATATCTATATATATGTACATGTAAGATACATGTCTTACAGGAGAATTGGGATGTGAGTTTGTCTTACGCCACACTCAAAAAATGTTCAGTTATATAGTGGTGGCCAGTTTTTAATGGTGGAGATGTATTTAAAAAGCTGACATTCAGATATGTTTCCATTTGTTGTATACAGTGTAATGTATTTCTTTTCACATTGAATTTAAATCTGATGTTTACTCTTTCCAGTTTGTTTACATGAATATGAACGTAGTTTAAATATAATACAAACAAACACAGGTACACTATAACAATTTCCTGAAAGTTCAGTGTGGCAGAATTAAGATTTTCCTTTTAATCCAGATACATGTAACTTTAAATTAAATGAATGCATGAGGTGAAAAATATAAAAAGAAAAGTGATATATTTACTTACACAGTCTGGTTTGGTTATTCAAGGGGATCATAAAATGACAGAATTATACAATGCATTGACTTCATATTCTTGTACATGTAATTGAGTGGCTATAGATTTATGTGTCATTATTTTATAAACTCACAAACGTAACTCTGATTTAAAGAGGTTGACAAGATTTAATTTTGATGGAGAATATCAGGGAGAATTCATTTCAAGTTGACTGGAATTTTCATAAACATTTCTGTGGCTTTCGGTAGGTTGGCTTTTTACACACATACATGTACATTTTTTTTTTTCATTTTGGAAGTCATTTTCAACACAAATTGTCTAATTAATTCAAACACCCCTATTATGGACTGTCAAAGTCATTGATTTACAAAAAAGTCCATTGTTTTTCATGGGTCGATGTGTTAATCCATAAAAATCTAATTTTTATTTGTTTGAATATTGTTTAAATAATTTTCATTTATACATGTACATGTACAATGTATGGTGGCCACTGGTTTTAAATGGTGGAGTAGTGGAACCAGTTACATTGTAAATGTACATGTACCTGGGAAGAGACCACCAGCCTTCCGCAAGTAAACTGGCAAACTTTCTCACAAAATCAGCTTACATGTACATGTATTTCCAGCAAGACTTCATGGTTTAAAGCGCGATACTTTAACCCCTCGGCTACAGAGGATCCCAAATTACATGTGTATGTAATGTTGCATTGTTTGACAGATACATTTTTCCCATACGAAAAGATTGTATTTATTTTTACAGGGAATGCTTTATGATATATGCAACACATAAATTCCGAGCAGCAATTGGTAAATCAAAATTAATTCGGGATGGAGAGAGTGTGCTGGTTGGCATTTCAGGTGGTCAGTCCTCAAGCTGTTTACTTCATCTGATACAAGAGGTAAGATGTAGAGTGGAACCTGTTATGTATGACCACCTGCTCTGTAAGACATCAGGGTCACTGAAGTCCTAAAAATGAAATACTGTATAACAATGGAATTCAAATTTCCTAAAAAATCGTTGTTTTAATTTCTTTATAAATCTGTTTTTTTGTGTGTTTGTTTATTGTTGTTTAATGTCCCACTCAAGAATTTTTCACTCATATGGCAGTGATGGGCTTCAAATTTTGGCGTATGCTCAGCACTAATGGCCATTGAGCAGTGAGGGTTCTTTAACGTGCCGACATCTTCTATGACACGGGACCTCGGTTTTTACTGTCTCATCCGAAGTACAGGAAACCAACCTGCCATCAGCTGGACTAGAACTCGGGTCCACATGATCAAGAGACAATCATGCTACCGACTGAGCAAGACCGGCTCTATAAATCTGGTAAATAATAAAAAAAAAAACAAAGTATGATTCCTTGGACAGGATAGTGTTTAAAAAGGAATGTAAACTGGTAATTAATTGATTTTGTTAAATTGATGGATAGTCAGTTATAGCCATTTTTGAAGCCCTATCCATTTTTCTGTTGAATTGTCTTTTAAATTTAATTCCTTTGAGAGACTGGCATCTGTCTGGAGAGGTCACACTTCAATGAATATGTTATGATAATATGAGAAATAGAGATAGACAGAGAGAGACCGACAGACAGAGAGACAGACAGACAGAGAGGGAGGGAGAAAGAGACTTTTCTCCCGTTGTTCACAGATTTTTCCTTCATTTTAACGGGGAATGATTTCCTTGTCAAACCTTAGGGTATTGACAAGCCACATGCGCTATGACGTCACAATACGATTCCAATGATGCATGGTGTACCATAAGTAAGTGTAAAACTGGTCTACAATAATAGAATCAACCCCAACCTTGAGGATATGACAAAGAAATCTCAATCCTCAGGATAAGATTCTTGAATGGCAAACCCTTGGCAAGCCTTTGATTTGTCATTCAAGAATCTTACACTTGGATTGAGATTCCTTTGTCATACCCTCAAGGTAGGGGTATATTCTATTATTGTTGACCAGTTTTACATTTACTTATGGTTTACACAAGGTAGGGATAGATTCTATTATTGTAGACCAGTTTTACACTTAATTATGGTTTACACAAGGTAGGAGTAGATTCTATTATTGTAGACCAGTTTTACCTTTACATATGGTTTACACAAGGTAGGGATAGATTCTATTATTGTAGACCAGTTTTACACTTACTTATGGTTTACACAAGGTAGGAGTAGATTCTATTATTGTAGACCAGTTTTACCTTTACTTATGGTTTACACAAGGTAGGGATAGATTCTATTATTGTAGACCAGTTTTACACTTACTTATGGTTTACACAAGTTAAGAGTAGATTCTATTATTGTAGACCAGTTTTACATTTACTTGTGGTTTACATAAGGTAAAGGTAGATTCTATTATTGTAGACCAGTTTTACACTTACTTATGGTTTACACAAGGTAGGAGTAGATTCTTCTATTGTAGACCAGTTTTACACTTACTTATACTTTACACAAGGTAGGAGTAGATTCTATTATTGTAGACCAGTTTTACACTTTTTATGGTTTAAATAAGGTAGGGGTAGATTCTATTATTTTAGACCAGTTTTACATTTACTTATGGTTTACATAAGGTAGGGTTAGATTCTATTATTGTAGACCAATTTTACACTTACTTATGGTTTATATAAGGTAGGGATAGATTCTATTATTGTTGACCAGTTTTACATTTACTTATGGTTTACATAAGGTAGGGATAGATTCTATTATTGTAGACCAATTTTACACTTACTTATGGTTTACACAAGGTAGGGATAGATTCTATTATTGTTGACCAGTTTTACATTTACTTATGGTTTACATAAGGTAGGAGTAGATTCTATTATTGTAGACCAATTTTACACTTACTTATGGTTTATATAAGGTAGGGATAGATTCTATTATTGTTGACCAGTTTTACATTTACTTATGGTTTACATAAGGTAGGGATAGATTCTATTATTGTAGACCAATTTTACACTTACTTATGGTTTACACAAGGTAGGGATAGATTCTATTATTGTTGACCAGTTTTACATTTACTTATGGTTTACACACGGTAGGGGTAGATTCTATTATTGTTGACCAGTTTTACATTTACTTATGGTTTACACAAGGTAGGAGTAAATTCTATTATTGTAGACCAGTTTTACATTTACTTTTGGTTTACACAAGGTAGGAGTAGATTCTATTATTGTAGACCAATTTTACACTTACTTATGGTTTACACAAGGTTGGGGTAGATTCTATTATTGTAGACCAGTTTTACCATTTACTTTTGGTTTACACAAGGTAGGAGTAGATTGTATTATTGTAGACCAATTTTACACTTACTTATGGTTTACATAAGGTAGGGGTAGATTCTATTATTGTAGTCCAGTTTTACATTTACTTATGGTTTACATAAGGTAGGGATAGATTCTATTATTGTAGACCAGTTTTACATTTACTTATGGTTTACATAAGGTAGGGATAGATTCTATTATTGTTGACCAGTTTTACATTTACTTATGGTTTACATAAGGTAGGGATAGATTCTATTATTGTAGACCAGTTTTACATTTACTTATGGTTTACACAAAGTATGAGTAGATTCTATTATTGTAGACCAGTTTTACACTTACTTATGGTTTACACAAGGTAGGGATAGATTCTATTATTGTAGACCAGTTTTACACTTACTTATGGTTTACACAAGGTAGGAGTAGATTCTATTATTGTAGACCAGTTTTACATTTTACCTATGGTTTACACAAGGTAGGAGTAGATTCTATTATTGTTGACCAGTTTTACACTTACTTATGGTTTACACAAGGTAGGGATAGATTCTATTATTGTTGACCAGTTTTACACTTACCCATGGTTTACACAAGGTAGGGATAGATTCTATTATTGTTGACCAGTTTTACATTTACTTATGGTTTACACAAGGTAGGAGTAGATTCTATTATTGTTGACCAGTTTTACACTTACTTATGGTTAACATAAGGTAGGAGTAGATTCTATTATTGTAGACCAGTTTTACATTTACTTATGGTTTACATAAGGTAGGGGTAGATTCTATTATTGTTGACCAGTTTTACATTTACTTATGGTTTACATAAGGTAGGGATAGATTCTATTATTGTAGACCAGTTTTACATTTACTTATGGTTTACACAAGGTAGGAGTAGATTCTATTATTGTAGACCAGTTTTACACTTACTTATGGTTTACACAAGGTAGGGATAGATTCTATTATTGTAGACCAGTTTTACACTTACTTATGGTTTACACAAGGTAGGAGTAGATTCTATTATTGTAGACCAGTTTTACATTTACTTATGGTTTACACAAGGTAGGAGTAGATTCTATTATTGTTGACCAGTTTTACATTTACTTATGGTTTACACAAGGTAGGGATAGATTCTATTATTGTAGTCCAGTTTTACATTTACCCATGATTTACACACGATAGGGGTAGATTCTATTATTGTTGACCAGTTTTACATTTACTTATGATTTACACACGGTAGGGGTAGATTCTATTATTGTAGACCAGTTTTACATTTACTTATGGTTTACACAAGGTAGGAGTAGATTCTATTATTGTAGACCAGTTTTACATTTACTTATGGTTTACACAAGGTAGGAGTAGATTCTATTATTGTAGACCAGTTTTACATTTACTTATGGTTTACATAAATAATGTTAAATATTTACTTCTATAGGGACTAAGTGGAAGAGCTCACAAGAAGCTGAGATTTAGGCCAGCATTGTTGTTTATTGATGGTGAGTTGCCACTGGAAGATTCTATAGCATTTATAGTTCTTTGAATTTATCAGTTCAGTAGAAAAAAATTTTTTTTATTAATCTAAATATTCTTTTTTTTCACTTATTCATTCATAAAAAGTGTTGTATTTAATTTATCTGCACATGTATAAGCCATCTCACTTTATAAGGTGCTTTTTAATCAGACGCCTGTCATATTGTTTTATTATATATCCTACATTTGTATCACCATCAGTTAACTTTCATTGTCATCACTGTAACACTTTAATTCCTTCACCGATAATGATGGAACATGGACTGTAGATTCGATACCAATATAACTTAGACGAGTTTAACAATTACCAGAGTCAGACGAAAAAAAAAATGGATTCTTTTGCCCAATACATGTCTGATATTTCTAAGGAATTCAAAATACATTGTGTGACTTATTTGTCATGTTAATTTGTGTAATCACCTACATGTATAACGTATGTTCCATGAGTTTTTGAACACTTTGTCATTTTTGTTACACAACAATAAATCTTCAGTGATGAACTTTGAGACATTTTAAATATTAAAGGTTAAGGTAACATCAAAAGTCATGGTAATGTTTGACCCATGATATTGCGAATGGATGCAGCACTTTACAGAGTCCTTGTTAATAGTTTGTCTTAAAGGGGTCGTACCTGTGTTTACCAAAAATATTATTTCTACTTTTACTACTTGTAGATATACTTGATGCACAATGGCAAATAAGAGCTATATGCTGGCATAAAAAATCTTATATTCCTATATTGTTTGTGAAAATAAGGTCAGGTCCAGTGTTGAATTAATTAATTGCAAGAGAATAATTGCTAAACTAGGTTTCTCAAGCAATTTTCACAAAATATATAGGAATTTAAGTATCTGTATGCCTGCATGTATCTGGACTTTTTGTAATTGTATATCAATCTAAGTAGTAAAAAAGGGAAGAAAATTTCTGGAAAAAAACACAGCTAGTGCCCCTTTAAAATTAACTCCTGATGAGGTTGAAAGGCATCAACTACAACATGCTTATTTATTTAGCTAGCAACTACAGTACCTTTTAACTAAAAATGCAAAAAGTTCAAGATGAGCATATCTTGTATTGTTTGCGATACTCATTGTTTCAGCCTAAAAAACATATTATTGTGCATATAATTTTATACTAAATTTAGACCTACATCTGATAAGATCAGCCTGACTATTTCATTGATTGACAGTTGAAATTTGTTTTTTATGTGTTTAATTATTCAGTATTTTTCATTTTATAGAGGGAGCAGTCATTGGTATGTCGGCAGCGGAGAGGTTGGATGTTTCTACACAGGTCATTGAAATAATGGAGGCAACTGGCTTTCCTTGTTATGTTAGATCTCTAGAGGAGGTAATTCGACTGGCTTTCCTTGTTATGTTAGATCTCTAGAGGAGGTAATTCGATAATTCTCTAGAGGAGGTAATTCTAGTTAGGATCTCTAGAGGTAATTCAACTAGAGGAGGTAATTCGACTGGCTTTCCTTGTTATGTAGATCTCTAGAGGAGGTAATTCTTTTCCTTGTTATGTAAGATCTCTAGAGGAGGTAATTCGACTGGCTTTCCTTGTTATGTAAGATCCTGGCTTTCCTTTTATGTAAGATCTCTAGAGGAGGGTAATTCGTTATGTAAGATCTCTAGAGGAGGAGGAGGTAATTCAACTGGCTTTCCTTGTTATGTTAGATCTCTAGAGGAGGTAATTCAACTGGCTTTCCTTGTTATGTTAGATCTCTAGAGGAGGTAATTCAACTGGCTTTCCTTGTTATGTTAGATCTCTAGAGGAGGTAATTCAACTGGCTTTCCTTGTCCTTGTTATGTTCGAAGATCTCTAGAGGAGGTAATTCAAAGGAGGTAATTCGACTGGCTTTCCTTGTTATGTTATGTTAGATCTCTAGAGGAGGTAATTCGCTTTCCTTCTAGAGGAGGTAATTCGACTGGCTTTCCTTGTTATGACTGGCTTTCCTTGTTTATGTTAGATCTCTAGAGGAGGTAATTCGACTGGCTTTCCTTGTTATGTAAGATTCTCTAGAGGAGGTATTTCCTTGTTATGTAAGATCTCTAGAGGAGGTAATTCGACATGGCTTTCTGTTATGTAGAGGTATCTTTAATTCGACTGGCTTTCCTTGTTATGTTAGATCTCTAGAGGAGACTGGCTTTCCTTGTTAGGTAATTCGACTGGCTTTCCTTGTTATGTAAGATCTCTAGAGGAGGTAATTCGACTGGCTTTCTGTTATGTAAGCTGGCTTTCCTTGTTATGTTAGATCTCTAGAGGAGGTAATTCCTTTTCCTTGTTATGTAATAATGTTAGATCTCTAGAGGAGGATCTGGCTTTCCTTGTTATGTTAGATCTCTAGAGGAGGTAATTCAACTGGCTTTCCTTGTTATGTTAGATCTCTAGAGGAGGTAATTCAACTGAGGTTAGATCTCTAGAGGAGGTAATTCAACTAGGCTTGTCTTCTAATTCGACTGTTATGTTGTAAGATCTCTAGAGGAGGTAATTCGACTGGCTTTCCTTGTTATGTTAGATCTCTAGAGGAGGTAATTCGACTGGCTTTCCTTGTTATGTTAGATCTCTAGAGGAGGTAATTCGACTGGCTTTCCTTGTTATGTTAGATCTCTAGAGGAGGTAAAGGAGGTATGTTAGATCTCTAGAGGAGGTAATTCGACTGGCTTTCCTTGTTATGTAAGATCTCTAGAGGAGGTAATTCGACTGGCTTTCCTTGTTATGTAAGATCTCTAGAGGAGGTAATTCGACTGGCTTTCCTTGTTATGTAAGATCTCTAGAGGAGGTAATTCAACTGGCTTTCCTTGTTATGTAAGATCTGAGGAGGTAATTCGACTGGCTTTCCTTGTTATGTATCTCTAGAGGAGGTAATTCGACTGGCTTTCCTTGTTATGTGTAAGATCTCTAGAGGAGGTAATTCGACTGGCTTTCCTTGTTATGTTAGATCTCTAGAGGAGGTAATTCGACTGGCTTTCCTTGTTAATTCAAGGAGGTAATGGCTTTCCTCTAGAGTTAATTCAACTGTTTTCCTTGTTATGTTAGATCTCTAGAGGAGGTAATTCAACTGGCTTTCCCTCTAGAGGAGGTAATTCAACTGGCTTTCCTTGTTATGTAAGATCTCTAGAGGAGGTAATTCAACTGGCTTTCCTTGTTATGTTAGATCTCTAGAGGAGGTAATTCAACTGGCTTTCCTTGTTATGTTAGATCTCTAGAGGAGGTAATTCAACTGGCTTTCCTTGTTATGTTAGATCTCTAGAGGAGGTAATTCAACTGGCTTTCCTTGTTATGTTACTTCTTTAGAGGAGGTAATTCAGTTTAGACATTTTTGACAATTATCTTTCGTTTTCTTGTTTTTGCTTATCAGTTTTTCTAAATTCAAGAAATGAGAAGGAATGGGAGGGGGAGAGAGGTTGCCAAAATGAAACTGATTCTATGGAATTTTAGGCAGTTATAAAGTGTGTAAAATTAAAGAAAATAAATTTAAGTTTTATTGAAACTGATTCTTTCTAGAATGTTCTCAGACTAAATTTAGTAGAATGAGTGATTGTGTTAGAAAGTTTACCAGTTTACGTACGAAGGTCAGTGATCTCTTTTCAATTATATTGTAACAGGGTCTTCTTCTCCACCATCAGAAACTGGCTGCCACTGCATAGTTGAAAAATTGTTGACTGTGGTATAAAAAAGGAATTTGACTTTTCATTTATATATTACTGTCAAAGAAAAAATTGTTGTTTTACAACTTTCTTCTATGTTTTTTTAAAAGGCTGTGGAGTTGGACATTGAACCACTGGGTGCAGATCTTACAAAGTCATCAGTTTCACTAGATTCATCAGTTTCCCTGCCATCCTCCGTACAAAGCAATTCTAATACAGAACTTTTGTTATCAAAATTTAAAACTTACGATTTAAAAGAGGATAAATTAACAAAGTTACTGAGTGCCATGAAGTCAGTCAGTGCTAAAGAAGAATTACTTCGGAATTTGAGGTACAAAAATATACAAGTTCATTTTGTATATTGTATAAAATGCCTTTAAAATGTACAGTTTCACTTAACAGGGATTTTCCACCTCATCATATGGGGTCACATTTCCTGTGGTGAAAAATTGCAGTTTTCCCCAGTTTACAGTCAAAATTTCACAACTGAATTCAAATGACAATGAAATTGATGAGATTGGTGTATTTGTGTACTTTTAGATTTACCAGTTTCTATAAAATATTGCAAAATTCCCAAATCAAATGGATCAGGCCCCATTCCTAAAAGAGTGAAAAATCCCTGCTTTATCATTTTGCTGTAGAGGTCTTAGTAAGGTACAAAAAGGGGAAAACCATTTTCTTTTCAGCACATCTGGTGAGCTATTGTCATCACTTTGCCTCCATTGTTTGTGTCTGCCATGTTTCGTGATAACAATTTGATCTTTTATATGATACCCTTTTAAATGAAATACGGTACAGATTTATACAGATGGCGTATTAATTCAAAATTGATATGACGTTTTTTGTTAAAATATATCATTGCTCGCTGGGACGAAAGTTCAAAGAGCTAATGCCATACCGATGGCATTGTCAGCATCCTTAAACAAAACTTTAACCTGGCCTATAACTTTTTAACTGCCAGGTACAGGGCTCTGATATTTCACATATAGATTAGAAATAGAGTTTTCATTTGGTACCTTGTCTTTTGGCCTAGCTAGTGACCTTGATCTAGGACTTTGTTCTACTTTTCAAAAACTTTAACTTTGGCTATAGCTTTAAACCATGAGGGATAGGTCTTTGATATTTTGTAAATAGATTTCTTATGACCAAAGCTTTCATTTGGTACCTTGTCTTTTGGCGTAGCTAGTGACCTTGATCTAGGACTTTGTTCTACTTTTCAAAAACTTTAACTTTGGCTATAGCTTTAAACCATGAGGGATAGGTCTTTGATATTTTGTAAATAGATTTCTTATGATCAAAGCTTTCATTTGGTACCTTGACTTTTGACTTAATGACCTTGAGTATGGACTTTGACCTACTATTAAAAAAACTTTAACCTTGGCTAGATCTTTTAAACCATGAGGGATAGGTCTTTGATATTTCACATACATGTTTCTTATGACCAGAGCCTTCATTTGGTAAATTTACTTTCGACGTAGTGAACTTGAGCTTGGACTTTGATCTACTTTTAGACATTTTTAACCTGAGCTGAAGTAATACCAGTCCTTTGACCTTAAAACTTGTCAGCTGTTGGTCAAATACCTATTTTGAAAATTGACATGCATTTTGGTGAGCTTTATTGTCTTGTATATTGTTACTTTTTATGTTAGGATAAAATCCAGCTTTATTGACATATATATATATATATAACATTTTTGTTCAGCATCTTAAGATTATTATATCATTCTTTACAGACAGAAACTATTTGTTGAGGTGGCAAAAGAACACAAATGTACTAAAGTGATGGTCGGCGAGAACAGTGTTCGTTTATCAGTTCGTCTGTTATCAGACATGGCTCAGGGGAAAGGAGCTCATGTGTCGATTGATACGGTAAATATACTATTTCTACTATTTATATATTCTTATAAAGTGTTGCTGAATACAAGGAAAGTTATATGATATACAGCATCATGCCATAAGTAATCGCAGAAATAGCAACGCATTGCAGTTGAGATGCACCATTGCTGCATTATTTTTATGTTTTCTCTATGAAATACACAACCAATTTTTACAATGTAGATATCTACGTGATCACATTACATCAGCACATGTCATTACATCATTATAACTTGGTTTTCTTCTTCCAATACACAAATCAGTGAATGTTTATAAACATGGGGTGAAAATCAGCTGAGCTTTCATCAAGCACAAAACAAATAGTTGTGAAGTTAAAAAGAGAAGGACAGTGAATAAGTGAAATTGCCAGACTGTTAAATTTAACTGAATCTATATGCAGATCATTTATCAAAAGATTTAAGGAGTGGGAAAGCGCCCAAAACATGAGGTGCGGTGAGGCAAAGATCTACGAAAAAGTGAACAGAAATTATGACCCTTATGGTAGTTATTTCCCCTTTTAAATGGACATTTTGGTCTGTATTCACTATTATCCAGTGATCTTATGGTAGTTATTTCCCCTTTTAAATGGACATTTTGGTCTGTATTCACTATTATCCAGTGACCTTATGGTAGTTATTTCCCCTTTTAAATGGACATTTTGGTCTGTATTCACTTTTAAATAGTTATTTCATGGACATTTGGTCTGTATTCACTATTATCCAGTGATCTTATGGTATTATTTCACAAAATGGACATCTACAAATTATCCAGATCATGTGCATAAATATCAGATATTCACCCCTACAAAAAGATATTGAATAATCCATGTTAATGATATAAAGATGGGTCCATTGATGTCAGGGGTGCATCATTGATTTTTATTACATGCATGTGTAATCATACAGTTACAATACAGAGTTCAATACGCCCGTGCAATATGTAATGTCGTATTGCACATAGATGGATACTGAAATTTTGTCAGATCTACTTTTCTAACTGGCATTCATGTCATCCAAAATATTTTCGCATACGTATGATGAATAAGGGACATGTAATAAAAACAAAACCACACAAATGTTTCTATCCATATCATCAGACTGCACTTGATCGCTGTAGCAGATGATTCAGCTATGCTCTGCTGAATCTTTCCGCTACAATCATCTTGTGCAGTCTGATGATACGGATAGAAACATATGTGTAGTCTTGTCTATATATTCTGATGTAAATCAGGTTATTATTGTAGCATTGTGTATCTAACTAGTATTTTCTGATTGCAGGCGTTTTCTGACACACGTCACAATGGCATTACCTTTGTTCGGCCTGTCAGGTGAGTTTTCTGTACAATGTTTGGGGCATGTGGGTCTTACAAAACTTCTCGTTTTCTGTATTTATATTCCTCCAATATCAAAGATCAGTCATACTGTTTTAGTCCATCTGTATGCAACAGTTGTCTCCCGTCAAATAACTCAAATTTCTTTCCTCAGATTTTAACTCCTTCACCCCTAAAGACACATTTGGACTGGTCTAACTCATTGATTTACAGAAGAATTCATTGTTTTTCAGGGGTCACTGAGTTAACAAAATTTCACAATACTGAATGTGGTGTTATCTATTTCAGGGATTTCAGCAGCAAAGAAGTTTCTCTATACAATGTGTTAAACAATGTGAAATCGGTCTTTATTCCAACTATCACAACAAAAGTAAGTCAAGTAATTTTGTACAGTTCTGTAGTTGCTTTTTTTAATGTGTTAAACAATGTGAAATCGGTCTTTATTCCAACTATCACAACAAAAGTAAGTCAAGTTATTTTGTACGGTTCTGTAGTTGCTTTTTTTAATGTGTTAAACAATGTGAAATCGATCTTTAATCCAACCATCACAACAAAAGTAAGTCAAGTTATTTTGTACGGTTCTGTAGTTGCTCTTTTTAATGTGTTAAACAATGTTAAATCAGTTTTTATTCCAACTATGCCAACAAAGGTAAGTCAGGTTTTTTTTGTATAGTTCTGTACTTCAAATTTGTCCTCATTCTAACTGTCACAACAGAAGTATTTTTGTACAGTCCTGTAGTTGCTCTGTTTGATGTGTTGAACAATATCAAATCAGTCTCTATTCCAACTATCACAACAAAAGTGTTCAGTATTTTTGTACAGTTCTGTAGATTTTGGTACAATGTCATAGGTTGTAGGTGTTGCATGATTGTATATTGTTAACATTTGTAGGCTGGCAGGGACAAAATATTCAGAGGACAAAGGTCATCCCAACATTCCACACTTCTGGGATGACAAAGACTTTAACTTGGGTTGTATCTTTTGGAATATAAGGAGTAAAACTTTAATATTTTGTGTATATATAATCCTTATGATTAGTTCTTTCAGATGCTACATCTTTGACCTTGTGACCTAGTTAATTCTATTTGGCCTACTTCCAAAAATCAGTTGTAATTTCAGTATCTGAGACACAATCCCGCTGTCTTCAAACAACTCTTGTTATGACTTTATACAATTTTCAAGGTCATGTGAAGGTATAGTACTGTCTTGAGATACCACTGTTTTGGAAGACCACCTTTCTTTTGAGACCACATTTTGAAAACCATTCAAAATAAATACCTCTGTAAATAGAACCTCTTTTGAGATACCACCTGTCTTGAGAGACCACATTTCAGAGGCAAAAATGGTGGTAGTGTTTTCTAGATGTACAAGGCTTTTTTATGCAAAAATACAGTAAACACACCACAAATTTTTGGCCCCTTGGCCTTTATCTATATGAGTTACATAGTAGGCTATCAAGGCTTTTTTCCTTTATCTAAGTACCATATAAATTTAAGAGCTATCTAAGAATCTTTGCTATGGATATTACAAATTGATATTTTGGTGTAAATAAAAGTAGCCAGTTTACATCATCATATAAACTGTGTCTTTTTCAGGCACCAGACAATACAAGTATAGAACACTTGACAGAGAAATTTGTTACGTCTTTACAGGCCGATTATCCTTCAACCACAAGTAATATCATGAGGTATGTTTGTTACATATTGAGATATTTCAACTTCTCAAAGTTTTCTCTATTTCACTTTCATCAATATTCAGCATAGAAAATGTAAATGTTGTTTCTTATTAGGTGGAAAAGAACTTAAATAAAGTTTTGATGATTAAATGTCCAAGGGTCTGCTCAGAAAAACTTGAAACATCAGGATGAACTAAGTGATTGAAAGGGGCCCTGTGAAAGGGGGCCCAGTGTAAAACATGAACATGGACCCAGAGCATAACTGAAAATAAGATATAATTTTGTTGTGGTTTATCTTTATTATTGCTACCAAATATGTCAAAGAATGGCCAACACTATATGCCCGTACCTGGTAATTTTCACCCACATTAAATTTTCATCTTGAGATGAAATGGCAAATTTATAAAAACAAAAGTGAAATTTTTACAGTTATGATGGCAAATTTAAGATGGGGTGAATATGTTTTCATTCATAAAAAGATGAAAATATCCAGAGGCGAAAATTTTCAGGTAATTAATGTCAAATCTGTTGATTTTTATAGAACAGGTGAAAAGTTATCAACAGAAATAAATTGCAGTTCTGATACAGTTTGTGCAATATGCCAGGTAAGACTAACACCCAAGTCAAATGTTTATTTTCATGTTAACTTATGTAATTTGGTTATCACCTGATCAACATTGTCTTATAAAATACAAGGAATTCAAAGTATTTTAGATGGTGTTTACCTGGAAATTTTGCCCGTAGATGTGATGGAGAATTTGATGTGAAACACGGACATACATGCCGCTTAGGAAACTATGATAGTTTCCAGAATTTGAGACGAGGTGAATGTGTTTTCTGTTGGAAAAGGGTAAAAATAACAAGGGCAAAAATTTTCGGGAACACAGTATAAGGAATGATATTTTTACAGTCACAGAAAATATTTAATTTTTGTTGTGAATTCCCATTGTTTTGTTTTATATTACGCATGAGTTCAACAGGATACAAAATTTTAATATCTCTTTTTAATGTCTGTAAATAGAGCATTGTGACAAAAAGAATTGATTTTTATAGTCGTCTATGATGGACATATTATGGTATTCTGTTGTCCATCCATCTGTCCTTGTCTCGCAATAATTTGAGTTTGCCTTTATTAATCCTGAGAAAATTTTCACTCTATGTTTGGTTTATTGAAGACTATTCATTTTCAGTCTTGATGAGTTTGATTTTGTTCATTACCAACTTATGGGACTTCAATCATTATATAACATTAGACAAATGTTTCACACAATGTATGGTTTTCTGTAGACTAGGCAAATTATTTCTATTCTTATGATTTTTACTTAAATAGCTGTTACAGAGGTATGGGACTTTATTCTTTAAAATTCAATTAAAATTTGAAATATTTGACAATAAGTCAAGTTTGCTTTCACAAATCCTTTTGAAATTTTTACACAATATTAAGTTCCATGAAGACTAGGTACCCTTCTTACAAGTTTTATTTTTGCTATTACAGAGTTATGGGACTTATTTGTTAAAATTCAATAAAAATTTGACCCAACAAGTGCATCTTGCGTCATTAGTGCAGTTGCTTATTTTATTTAAATTGCTGAATCTTGAATGAAGGATTCTTGAACACTATGACCAAATACACAAAGAATTAGATATTTTGAGTTTTGATCATTTTTATGGTGTATACATCATGCGCATATAAAAACAAAATGTTTCTGTAAATTACACTCCTGCAAGTTGCTATGATTATGAGTAATATAAGTGTTAAAGTAATAAACAGCTATCAGTGGGTACTAGATTTAAATTTCCATACTCCTTTACTTGCAAACAATGCAACATGTGAGGGTGTAATTTATGGAAGTTTTAAATTTTTATATAGGCATAATCAATTTAAAAGAAATTGACACATTAACTGAGCATAAATGGGCAATTCTGGGGCTTTAATATTTGAATACTTTTTTGATTTTTTTCTATTCTCTTGAGATTACTCATTATAATGCAGGCACCACTGGATACAGATGTAGGTCCGTCTTCTGCTCTAAGTGCCGTGGAGTTTTCACAGAGAGTATCAACACCTAAAAGTGTGACAAACATTTCAGATGTATCTTGTAATTCCTCGCAGTGTTGTGGTAAAGGTGATGGAGGTTGTCATACAACAGATTACAAGTAAGTCATAAGATGCATAAATAGAGAGTATCAACACCTAAAAGTGTGACAAACATTTCAGATGTATCTTGTAATTCCTCGCAGTGTTGTGGTAAAGGTGATGGAGGTTGTCATCATTACAAGTAAGTCATAAGATGCATAAATAGAGAGTATCAACACCTAAAAGTGTGACAAACATTTCAGATGTATCTTGTAATTCCTCGCAGTGTTGTGGTAAAGGTGATGGAGGTTGTCATACAACAGATTACAAGTAAGTCATAAGATATATAAATATAGGAACTGGGAAGGTGGGGGTGGAGGCCTTGCACCCCTCTTTTTCACATAAAAGTGAAATTCTGATGTTTAAAAAAAGTAAGAAAATTGTTTCAAATGAAATTGTAATAATAATAAAAAAAATTGCCCCCCTTCACTTTTGATTTGGTTCCAACAACACTGTGATATAGATATTTATGTTCATCAGAAGCTTATGTGTCATACAACATATGGTTCCAACAACACTGTGATATAGATATTTATGTTCATCAAAAGATTATGTGTCATACATCTTATACACCTTTGATAGTAATTTGTTCCAGTCACCAATAGTCCTAGGATAGAATGACTGCTGATGTACGTCTATCCTGGTATGAGGTTGTCAGAAAATCTGACTGTCTCTGGTCTTTGTATTACTTGCAATCAGGACCAGAGGCACATTTTTGTACATCTCTGTAGTAGCATTTCATTTTGAAATTCATGACTTTTGTGTTCAGATGTTGTGTAGATTGGAAGGTAATATGACAGGTGACCCCATGGACTTAATTGGTTATATTTGAGTCATTGACCAAGAGAGTGTATCACCTCCTACCAATCTGTTTCTTTTAGTTTTTGGGAATAGGTAGATATGTGTTTTTTCTGTAGTATTCATTCTATAGTAAAATTCAGATAACCAGGCGGGGTGAAACCTTTCTTGACCCGGACAAGTTTAAATATTAGGTAAATAAAGCATAAGATTAAAATTACACAATTTGTCACCATACATAAGACCGTATCCGGTCAGGAATAAAATGTTTTTCCCATGCAGCTTGTCATCACCGAAAAGTGAGTAGATTCATTTGTATGATAATCAAAAGGTTACACTGCCCGCCAAGTTATTTGAATGTGACAATAGTTATTTTCTGTTAGGATGCATCAAGTTGACAATTTTGACTTGTCCTACAGGTTGACGAGGGATGATGTTTTGACAGCACTTTGTTATGGATGCCGACTTATAGTTAAAGATCTAGTAAGTACTATAGTTAAAGATTTAGTAAGTACTGCAGTAAAGATTTTGTAAGTACTGTACATATGTAATTAAATATTTAGTAATTCGCCCACCTTTCACTTAGTGATGGATTTCACAGTTGGGAAACATGAGTCGGGTATTCTCAATGAAAGCCTCAACAAAGTTACTGATAATGTATAATACTGATCGTTTAATACACCTGTATAAGATAATTGTTATTACATAATGAAAAGAAATGACGGTATGAACACACAGATTTTTTGTTCTTCCACAATGCACATACCTTATTTCCAGAATTAACAACACACAGGTGGACTGTGTTATGTAAAACAATTGTGCTCCTCCAATGCACATGCCCTATTTCCAGAATTATTCCGATATGCTAGATTTACTTGTCAGGGTCATTCTTTATCTAAGGTCATCACATTTGATGCAAGTACAAAGTCAGTTTAAACATGTTTTTATTGAAGAAACATGTAATTTTACAATGCAATAGGATCAGGCACAAGTTGTCAAACTTTGATTGACAAAAGTTTGATGTAGATTTACAAGGTTTAGACAGATTGCATAGACATATGATACAGAGCTGTTTATTTAACACACAAACAAAAGTTTGATGTAGATTTACAAGGTTTAGACAGATACAGAGCTGCATACAAATTTTTCGTTCATATGAACCTTATTTGTAGCGTTATTTTCTTGACTTTATTCTGTCTTGTTTATTTAACTACATACACATGTACATTGATTTTAAATGTTTTGGAGATAAAGAATGACAATAGTTCTTTTTATTAAACTTGACCTTTTTACTGAACTTGAGAGGCTTCCATGTAACATTTGTAATGAGTGTGACATGCTGGCAGTGGCTGGATTCCTTTCTGACACTTAGGCCCTATCCCATTTGTGATTTGGGATTGTTTTTCATGTTGAGACCTTTTGTATATCTAATTTGTCATATTTTAAAATGGAGTTGGAGTTTCGATTTTCACGTGGTATATCTTCATATTTACTCTAAAACATTCTGAAACATGTTGACCCCAATACATTTACCATGGGATCTATAAAAAATAAAAAATAAATGTGTTGAGTAAAATATGCACGTGAGAGGCACCTTTTAGTGATTATGACGTTTTGGTCTAGACCTAATCATTGTTTTATTCTTATTAATATAAATGTTTGGACCATAATTCTTTTACTCCAACTATAAGTTAAACCTATTCCTATGAAGTTTTCCACTTTTTTCAGAACAATGTCGACAAATTACCGGATCACATTCTTCGAGAAATTGCATACAGAAATAGACGGTAAATATTTGTTATGGGGAAACTCTCGTAAAAGACCAATTTCATTTGTCATTGAAATGTAATCTCTCATTATAGTTGCTTTCTAAATATAATTTCCTTTTACTGATACAGATGGCAAGAATCCATGTTTCCTTTAACTATATCCACGTTTGACACATTGCTAAGTTCTAATTATTGGTTTTTGAATTGAAAATGGGTGGTTGGGAAGGCAGGGGAAATTGGATTCTGATTTCAAGCAATCAACTTCCCTTAAACTTAAACTTCAAAGTTTTTTAACGTTCAAGAAAGAATGTAATTCATATTTGTAAGAATATTATAATCACAGACTTATAAAATCATAAATTATATATCTTTTTTTTCAGGAGCAAAATGAAATCTGATATTGAAAACTTTTTGTTAGAACCAGACAATGAAAATTGAGAATGTTTTGTTTTACGATATACAAGACATCAAGGCAATGTTTTTTTCTCACTGATTGACACTGTAGATATTTGTGTATGTTTACCAGCTGTGTTATCTACACGATTCCAATAAACATGAAATACACGCAATGTTTTGTTATATAATTTTTGTTTTTAATGTAAAAATCACAGATGCCAATATCTTCAGGATGTCCAGGAGAAAAATGTACAAACTTGGTGAAAATTGCACAATCACGGACCTGGAACTTCAGAGGGGGAAACAGGTGTCATGGAGGAGTAAGCACCCCCTGTTGACCTGTCACACCCGCCAGGAGTCCACATTCAAATTTAAATAAAAAAAAGTGAGGAGCAAACCCTTGTCACAATTAATACAGACCATTCAACAACCGCTATCGAACAGATAACTCAACATTTCACATAGTGAAACAAAGTACTTGCAAACAAGGCCATTATAACGACCCTAACGGTTGTGGAACATTGACATCAAACCAATAATTATTCTCTTGTATGGAGACACACACGAGCCTCAGTTGAAGTGTCACAAATTTTGTGCTAATATCTAATGCCAATATAGTGTGGGTTCTTTAATGTTAAACTTCCAGGATACTATACATTGGTTTAAAATCTCATGGACAGACCCACTTTGCAAGAGAACAGTCTCTAACATTTTACACATTTCAAGGAATCAAATATGTTCTTGAAATTTGAATTTATCATTTTCACTATAAAACAGTAGACAAAGAAGCGTCCGTCCTGTAAATGAAAACCATATAATATTTAAAGGTATCATTTCACAGAAATTGATATATAACAATTCTGTTATTTTTATCTCTTTTACTTTTATGTACCTTTATATAAAACACCATTAATGGCATTGCTTTACAATAAATATCGAATTAAGAGGTAGAAGGTTGAAAAAAGATTCATATTGTATTTTTGCTCATCGAGAGTTTCTTATTTAAATTATATAAAACCTATGCATAAAAATGTCAAACTACATACGTTTTGGTGATTTAAATGGTTTTAAATTTTATAAAGTGATGGTCAGCCAATCTTGTAATTAACAAAAACATAAGGTTATGCAATAAATGACACTTCAAGGGAAATAACTTGAGGAGTTAACCCTTTCAACCCTAAGTATCAAGATGGTATGATCTTTTCTATTGTTTAGACCAGTCTATTATTGGCCTGTAGGGTTTAAAGGGTTAATATTCGCATTGCTCATGGTGTTGATAAATACACGATTAATAATTGTCTTGTAGTAGATCTACAAATCACAAACTCAATACTCTTTGACAGGGGATTTTGGTATGCAATAGGTCAGAGAGGATACCATCTGGCATAGAAAGTAGTTGTTCTTGATTTTGGTGATTTAAAAACTGAGAAACGCGCAACTCTGCGTCTCGTCCGTCAAGGTTTATATCGAGTTTGTTGTTGGCATTATGTGCTTATGCATTTTTGCTCCTGTTACATTTTCATACGAACATTGAGTCTTCACATCTTTAATTTTTCCCTATAATACTACAATTGACTTTTATTAGGTCTTTCAGATGACCTTTTGCGATTGGTTTTCGTCCAGCATCGTCCATCAACAATTGAACATTTTAAACTTCTATTTAAAAACTACAAGGCGAATTGTCTTCAAATTTGGTATGAAGTATTTTTAGGATAAGGGGAACTTAAATTGTAAACTTTACAATTGTTGCACCTCTGATGCCCTAGGGTTGGGGCTAAAACTGCCCAAAATAACAAATCTTACAAAAATTTCTCAACTCCTGTACACCTTAAAGGAAAACCGAATGCATGGTTACAAATAGCATTGAGCCCACTACCAAAATTGTAAAATTCATGACCCTTAGGGCAGGGTTAAATTTGCTTTATAGTGAAAATATCCTAATCTTCTTCTCAACTCCTGCACATCTTAAAGGAAAACTGAATGCATGGTTACAAAGAGCATGAAGCCCTCTGCCAAATTCATGATCCTAAGGACATCGGTTTTGTCACCAGGTGGCGCTAAATTTAGTATATAGTAAATATGGCCAAATAATTACAATGTACTTTAAACCAAATATTTTCTTGTATGGCATAAAGTAGGGGCTCATTGCCACATAAGGCTTTATCCCAAGGGTCATTCCCTGTCCTTTTCATATCAGAAATATTCCATTATCTTAAAAATAGGTGAAATCCCAAGCCCTTAACCATATATTATATTATTACCCATGACAAGACAATTTGTATGGTGGTATTTTGGGATCTCCGAAGTTATTCCCCACACCTTATTTCGGAAATTATCAATCATCTCAAAAACCGTTGAGATCCCCACCCCTAAACCATATATTTTCTTATTCCTCATGACAAGACAATATTAATGACGATATTTTGGCGGTCACCAGGGTCATCTCCAACACTTTATTACAGAATATTCAGTTATCTAAAAAAAATAGTTCAGACCCCCACCCCTAAACCATATGTTTTTTATTACCCATGAGAGGACCATTTGTATTGTGGTATTTTGTTGATCCCCAAAGATACAAATCAGCGGTACACATACATAAAATTGAATAAAAAGCAAAGAAACAATTTCATTTTACACATCTGGATCCTATTAATAGATACAAGTGTCTCTGGATCTAATAATGCACTGTCTTCAACATCTATTGAAAACTGTATAATGGATTTAGAGTACTGTATACAGGGTTATTTTCGCCCTAATGCACTTGCAAACGGTTTTGCCGCGTTTTAAATTCTCCTAGACTTTTATTGTTAAAAATAGATGAATTTAGCATTTCGAATTTTCCCACTGACTGGCGAAAATAAAACGGGGACAGTATTTAGATACTGTGTCAAAATCTGTAAATATTTCAAATCATTCCCTAATCTTGGCACTTGCTGTGAAGTTGAAGTATTCAGTCAGGACACTGCAAGCTAGGTTCATTGGAATGTGACCTTCAACTGATAAGAATCATGCGCCAGTCTTTGAAGTTGAGAAGGTCTTGGAAAAAGTGTTATACACCCAAATACACTCAATTCTGAGGAAAATTGTTTTATAATCACTGACATTGTTTACAAAGTAAGAACAGGGCACAGGGAATTGACATTGCTGTAGTGTTACCATCAAAATGACAACATAAATGATAATATGATAAGCGGCCACTATGTGTGAATGCACATGGCGTGTTTTGTAATGAAACTGGTGATTCATGCAGGTCTTGGCATGTCTAGGAACACTTTAAGCCTTCTACTAAAATTTGAAATTCATTGCAGGGACAAAATGGTCATATTGTGGAAATAAACATAATTGTAGAAAACTTTCTTCACTTTTGTGCATTATGAAAAAATATTGAATGCATGAGACAGCAAAACGTTTTACCATAATTGTGACAATTCATGAACATTTTGGTCGGTAATGTACAAATAATGATTGGGTGTTTTTATTTTTGAATACTGAACGATAGTTAAAATCAATATATTATGAAGAACACAAAGTTGACACAATGATTTCTAAAGAAAAAAAAGTGCATACTTAGGTGACCGTTGAGGCCCATGTGCATACTTAGGTGACCGTTGAGGCCCATGTGCATACTTAGGTGACTGTTGAGGCCCATGGGCCTCTTGTTTAACATGACATAGGACACAATTGACATTTTAAGTTGTTCATTTCCATCACGGTTCTTTATATTAATAGTTACATAGCAAAAGATGAGGCAATACCACTTCCGGTTTAGCAGATTATATCTATATATGACCTGGAATTAAGATACCATTCAGTGATAGGTTCAAGATTTGTAAAACGTCCTGCAGGAAATTAATGACACGTCATTTTTACAAAACAACATTTATCAAACCCTATTCTTCGCAAATAAACTGAAACCAGATATTACAGAATGTCATGGATGTACATATTCCGTAATTCGAAGTGACCCTGTCAGACTTACAGTTGAAGTCACGTGATCTCAGTACAAAATATTCACGATAAAACCGAACGGGTCAGAACAACACGTAAATGGTCTATTGACATTTATTGAACGTTGCATACGGCCCCGAATGTTGTCGATTAAAGTAACAATAAACTTTAACATTAGTTATAATTACATCAGAGAGCACACATTAATCATTAGACTTTCAGCTCTTTCCACGCCCGACTCATAGACTTAATCAGTTTATTCTTATACGTCATAATTCTTCTATCTTCCAATTTATCGATGGGATCGGATGGATCTGAAAATTGTTTATAATGATGCAATAATGCGATCTCGGCATCCACATTGTATCCAATATAACTTCCACTGTATGACCAAACAAAATGAATGCCTGCAATGTCAACTCTATCTGGATTAGCGATATACTTTGATCGACTTCTAGGAGAAAAGATGTAATTTTCTCTTGTTTGTTTAAGAATAGTTATGGATTTAAGGACTTCGGCTGCCTTTTTTCCTGTGAAGGAACTGTTCACACTCGGCCAGTCTGTCCTGAAATACGAGCTTCTGAACAAGTACGCGCCTTTGTCAATCGGTAATGATGTCATCATTTCATGCCAAGTCATGTGATTTCGAGGAATGATATATTCGTCCAAATCTTGAAAAACAATATATTTGCTGACACCTCTGTTCCTATACACGCAATCATTTAAGGCAGCCAGTTGACCGTAATAATGTATTTCTGGTTTGTCATTATATTTTGAGTTTGACTGAACTTTTAATGGTATTTCCCATTGTAAAACTTCAATTTCATCTCTTTTAATGTAAAAATTCAAAACTCTATCCACATTAGCTCCTGTACTGTAGTTGTAGAATACGAAATGGTCTGCACCAAGAATCTTATTGAGTTCAATCATTTCAACTAGATTATGAGAGTTATCATACTTTGAATGAAAGGGGCTAACACAAACGGTGAAGTTTCGAATTGCCTTATTTTTGTTCGAGACTGCAATGAAGTTCTCCGTTGTTTCACAATTTTTGCATGATACAGAAACAGCTGTTGGTGCCACGTCGTTCGGTAGCTTGCATATGATTATCGATGCCGAAAATCTACAATAGAAAATGTTGTAAAATAAAACACCACTTCCTTATATTGATGTACTGTTAAACTAAATGCCTGAATTTTTTGTTTTGTTTTCCGCAACACAACAATTTTTCAGTTATATGGGGGCGACCAATTTTTGACGGTGAAGGAAAGACCCCACTTACATTGTACCCGGGCATCGGCTTTCCACAAGATATCAGCTTAAGTTCCAGCAGGACCTGAACCTGTGCTGATTAGAGTTGAGGGGCTTCATGGTTTTAAAGTACTATGTTCTAACAACTCGACCACAAAGCCCCTAACTGATCACATATTTTCGTTTTGGTTATAACTTCATGAGTTTAACAACACCACATCTAAAGTCAATCAATATTATTATTTTGTAATTTCTTTTTATTTTAACAGGTACATTTAAAAATTAATTATAGACAAGATAATTTGGACATTATTTGTCTCCAAGTAACTGGCAATTTAAAGCTTTCTTCGTTCGTTTTTCTTTACTATATAATATACTATGAAACTGTACAGTTTTAAAAATTAAAGGGTGTGGATACTTTACCTTGCATACATTCGAAGTAAATGACAAAGATAGGTTTTCTATATTGAAATATGCAATCTAAATTAACTCCGTTTTGCTAAAATATTCAAAAATATTTACATAATTTTGAAATACTTACCGACGGCTATGAGCTTCCAGTATTGGCCAGATTTGCGCATCAACCGATGTAAAATTCGAGTTTGCAACGCTATCGTTGTATTTTACACGACATAAAATTTGGGATTTTTTCGTATAATCCCTTTTCCTTGCTCCTATGATAATAACTTTTTGTCGTTGATAAAATGCAGAATATGTGTAGATATCACCACCAACACAACGAACAGGAGACCAAGTGTTTGATACTATTAATGGTCGAGATTTGAAAACTTCACAGCAATATTTTTCCACTAACATCATTTTCATCAGCAAATAATTCAAACAAATGAATACAGTAAAAATCAAAACCAGACATTTTCCGAATTTAGTCATATTTGAATTTTGAATTTACGAACCATATTAACACTGTGTCAGTATACATCTCACGGATCAACATGTAATAATAGAGAAGTTCATGGTTCGTCTGCTGTTATATTTTATATGTTAATAAGGTACTTATCATATTACAGCCTTGTATGTAATTGTAGAACAAGTGTCGACATATGTGTTCTAGACAATTATTATATTTCCTTCTTCATCCGCAGTATGTATATGGTGCGATCTAGAGCAGTTAAAAGGTGCAGCTTTTCAGTGACTTCCGTCGAATTTTGAAACCACATAACTACTGTCCATAATTTCCTGTCCTTCCAGTCGTGTCATCGTGGGAAATGTGTACAAATGAACGGATGTTGTACACTTATATTTGTATACGTCTGTTTGATGTGATGTTGAATTGAAAATTATCCTTATGTAATAAATAGCCAATGCTTTAATTTCGCGCATTTAGTCGGCTGTTAAAAAATAATTCATTGCAATGAGTAACATGAGACTGATATCCAGACCGACTTTCAGTGACCAAGTGAGAGATTAATTGCTCGATTTTACAACTGATGCCATTTCCCCATAGTTTTCTATGTTAAATGGACGTTTCTTTTTTCAGTAACTATTACTAATTAATGTTTTCATCAATTCATGCGAAATTTCATATGGTTAGAATATAAAAAATCTCAGATTCCAAAGTATAAATCTTTAGGATGTCCAGGATATAGATACAAATCTGGTAAAATGGACAAACACGGACCTCTAGAAACCAAGATGTGGGATCAGGTGCCATGAAGGAGTAAGCATCCCATGTCGACGGGTCACACCCGCCGTGAATCCACAGTCAAGTGCAAATAAAATACGTGAGGAATGAATCTCGTCACAATTGGTACAGACGTCTCAACAACCGCCAACGAAAAGGCAACTCAACATTTCACTTAGTGAAACAGAGTAATCACAAACAAGACTAGTATACCGACCGTAAAATTTCCGGAAAGTTGACATCAAACGCGGTTTTCGATACCCCTGTGTCAATTATTTGTCAGTGAGTAGTTTACATCTGTATATGAAATGTTCATATGTTGAACACGCGCTGGCATATCGGATCATTTGTGAAATATAAACTCCATATGCGGGTGACTGTGGGATGTTACTACTTAAATGTGGAGAATTTACGGTGGGAAAGCCGAAATCGTCACGCTTGTCGTAAAGCTTAGTTGCAAATTTCCCGTCTGTGTCTATAGTAAGTAAAATGTCTAAGTATGAAGCGTGTGTGCTTGATTCTGTTGTATCTTTAATTTCTAGTTCGCTGGGATATATCGCATTGACATATGTATAAAAACTGCCATTGTTAATTGACAAAACGTCGTCAATATATCTAAATGTCAAATTAACAGACACCGCTAGCTTTTTATTCTTTTGATTCAGCAGTTTCTGAATGAAGTCTGCTTCGTATAAATAAAGGAACAGGTCGGCCAATAAAGGGACACAATTGGTTCCCATAAAAATGCCGACAGTTTGTTGAAAGACCACGTCTCCGAACATTGCAAATATATTGTCTATTAGAAATTCCAGCATGTTTTTTATATCAACTTCAGTGTATTTATGTGTAGAATCAGAGTGGTGTTGGACAAAATAAATATCATGATAAGCAATCACTAGATATTCAAAGTATCGGGTACCACCTTTAGTGAAAAAACAAGTGTCTATGATGCTAAAAAGCCTTTCTTTTAATTTTTTAGGTGGAATACTTGTGAAAAGATTAGAGAAGTCGTATGTTTTGATACTGTGAATTTGAGAAAAATTGTGTGCCTTCAAATTTTCTAAAAGTTGTTTAGATTTCCACATCTGATTTACACAGCTTCTGGAATAAGCAACTGTACAGTTTTGCTGAAGTTTCTCCTTAACGGCTGTCAATATCTTGGTAAGGAGTAAAGATAAAGGTTTGATATAACATTTGCTGGATCCTGCTATGTACCTCTGCTTATATGGGGTTTTATGAAGTTTAGGTATCCAATATAAATATGGTAGCTCAAAATCAGTATCGGTTGTAGGTACATCAAAAGAGCGTAATACGGGATTTTAAAGGATCTCGAACTGTGAAATTGAGCTATGCGTGTATGTAGGATCACTAGAATTTGTGTTAAACCCTAGTTCTTCTAATAAACAGTTATAGTAATGTGCCTTGCAAACAAAAACTATATTATTTAAGGCTTTGTCTGCTTGTATATAATGGTCATGTAATATATCCAGTTCAGTAACTACTTTTGGATCACTAGATACAGAGGAATAACGTGTTTTCATAAATAGATTGCCTACACGTTGAATATTATCGTTACATCCATAGGGGTATGCAGTGCCAACTGTGTAATCCAAATTCTTGACGTTGTCTACGGAAGGGGGCACTCAAGGTGGGATTGTTGGTCCAGTGTGACATTTTTTCAATTAAACGCACTCTCATAGACAAAATGGTAGATAGAGTATCTGGTTACCCCCATTATTAACCTCAAATCGATGACCAGATACTCTTTTATTTAAGGCCCCTTTAGTATCGCCAACATAAATCAAACCACACAAGGTACACTCAATTCCGTAAACAACGTCAGATAATTTACAATTCAGATGATCCCAGCTTCTGGTATTGTAATGCTTATTTGTCAGATTGCTGGTAAACCCCTGATCAGTTATTAATATATAAAAACTTCAGATACCAAAGTGTAAATCAATAGAACGTCCAGGACACAGAGACAAATCCGATAAAAAATGGACAAACACGGACCTCTGGAAACCAAGAGGTGGGATCAGGTGCCATGGAGGAGTAAGCATCCCCTGTCGACCGGTCACACCCGCCGTGAGTCCACAGTCAAGTCCAGTGAAACACGTGAGGAGTGTATCCTCGCCATATTTGGTACAGACGTCTCAACAACTGCCAACGAAAAGGCAACTCAACATTTCACTTAGTGAAACAGAGTAGTCGCAGACAAGACTATTATACCGACCGTAAAACTTGCGGAACGTTGACATTAAACGCGGTTTTCGATATGACATGTTTTACAATTTTTGTTACATAATTTGTTATCTTTAGACTGTACAAATGATAAGTTAGTAATTTCGCTGAGGACAGCCCGAGGAGCACCAAACAATCTCTGTGTGTCTGTGCTCCCGGTAGACTCGACAGAAGGAATCTCCAAGATTGTTAGAATACGACAACCACAAAACGAGATAGGATCAGGTGTCGAAAAGTCTCTTTTCATCTGTGTTTTGGTTTAAATTTTTTTGAGACTTTTTTTCTGAGATTCAACAATTTGTCTTTGCAATTTTTTTTTGGTGACGCCATTTACTATGAACAAAGAGTGAAATGACTCTATAAATTTTATTTGCCACTTATAAATCTTTGCAGTTTTCATAAAAAGAAATTTGATACATTCTAATCCAATTTAGAAAGATAGTTCATGGACTTCCACACAAATGTGCAAAGTTTTGAAGATTGCATTGAATATTTGTGTCAGGTCAATTATTTAAAAGAAATCATTTAACAAAGAAAGCTATGGGAAAATGAAATTGGCATACTTTTGGCACTGATTAAGTGAAAAAATGTTTTCGCTTTTAACAATGTTGAAGTAAAACAGTGGCGATTAGTCTTTTAGTGGTGGACGGAAAATAATTGAATAAAATGTCTCAAGAACATGACAACCAGTCTAAACTACACGTGAACTTCTAAGCAACATAAAATCGGCTTCTAAGGTCTCCGACAACGGAACTCAAACCAGCACTGACCATCTAGTGATGAAATGATTAAAGCTTTAATGTGCGATGTTCTTTCCACTCTGCCGCGATGGCCCATCCAACATTTTGCTTTTGCAGTTTTTGTTAATCTTTAAAGCCACATTCCGAGTATGTTATTATATAAACTTTTCTTTACTCTTTTAATGCGTATTCGCATGAACATTCGTCGTATTTTTAAAGTCCTATTCCAACTAATTAGCTGCTAATTCATCGTGTGAAACACCCGGCAGATCAATCTATTTATAAACTCTTAATACAATTTGATAGTGACACGAAAACGGTGTTGCATGAAAATCAAAACAAACTCTTCACATGGCCAGTTCCGACAGCAACGTATTGGTAAATGAAAAGTATTTTTACTCACTGAATTATGCACAGCTTACGTACCAATAAGCTATATATGCTATACGGACCACCAAATTAAAGTGTTCCGATGCAATTAAGCGACTGTCGTAGCAAAGATTGTATAGTTTATCAAAATGTGGATGACCACGAGGGAGTATCAACACCACGAGGGAGTATCAACGACGTCGACGCACGTACAAGTGGTCGAGTACAATGGTTGCCAATTTCTTGTCAGATTTCAAATTCAGCTCCGTCCTTAGCCCAAGTGTAATCGTTTTATGCTCCTACGCATTCTACTGTTTCCTTTGCTTTTTTCCGTGTCACTTTTAAACGGTTTTTCTCACAACAATTCTATGCATTTTTGTTTTGCTCGCCATATTGCTGCTGAATCACGGACCACGTGTCGGCGGTCACGTGGTGGAGCTCTCCAATAACTAGGGCGAAATTTGCATGTCTGACCACCAGAGTAAACTGAAGAATTCCTAGACATCCCCCTAATAACTTCATTAATACATAGAAATTTTGTATTTTTCTTTTTATTTTCGTCGTTTAGGAGTGGTTTTCTAAAGAAAATGTCCAAAATTACAATAACGTCCAGAAAATTACAATAACGTCCCCGGAATGTAACTTTAAAATAGAGAGCTACTATTCTCTCGCCACACGCTAGGCTAGCTAAATCAAGCGCTAGGCGTGATTAAATAATCAGGGGTCATTAGAATATATTCTTTTTAAACCAAGGTCAAAGTCTCTTGTCACGTGAATGGACCCCCAACTGCAACAACGTAAGTCAATGTCACAGTTAAAAATTAAAATTTTAACAAGTTACATATTTTGGTGGCGTGTTAAACAATTACAAAACGAACTTTAATTATCATATTACACATTATAGGGGACTGAGTCATTTTCTGTGAAGCTATTCTAACTGCAGTATATTGCTTAGAGTGTTTGACAATCATATCCGGGTTTTGGTAGCACTAACAGTTACTTTCCACGACTTTTCACTTCCTGAATCCTTACTCGAGAATTCGATTCACCACATCAAGAGGTGCACATTACTTTATTATATATCTCTCTTTGTCACACACACACACACACACACACACACACACACACACACACACACACACACACACACACACACAGAGAGTTTGATTGTTATTTTATTTCCTCACAAGAATATCTGACATATAAATATGTCGATGTCACCAGCTTTAGGGAAGTACTGTCACAAATATGAATTATGCTATGAAAAGATGTCAATGCAATTAGGTTACGTTACGTTATAATGTACCCAAGTTTGAAGTCTCATCCAAAAGACTTGTGATTCTCACTTCCTATGCTGACCTCCTGTCAAAGTAACAATCACTACCTTTTCCAGTCTTTAGTAATACCCTATATCCTGAATTGAACCCAAAACCTTCCGCATAACAGTCGAATGCTCTATCATTAGACTACTACAGTTGGTCAATATAAATATTAATATAATATATATTATATATATAATGAATTCATTCTAGGGGTTGCTCATCTTCAATGTATACAAAATTGTTTTTGAAAGTTTAAAGGTTATACATTTAAAACAGTAGGTGAGGTTGATTACACAAAATAGATACCCTCTATTGAAAAACCTTCCGAAAAAGTTACAAACCCCGAAAATCCACAAAAATGTTTGGAATAAATCCATAATGAGGTACGCATCTTTAATATATATATATATATATATATATATATATATATATATATATATATATATATATATATATATATATATATATATATATATATATATATATTCGAAAGTTTTTTGGTTGTACATCTTAAACTGTAGAAGGAGTTGACTACGCAGATAGGTACCCTACTTTCGCAGCCGACCCGCCCGACATTCTCATACTATAACCCGGTTTACACTTTGTGTTACCCGGCCATATAATATAAAGGAACATAAACACTATCTAATCATTAATTTTATTTGTACCAATCCAAATATATATCAAAATCAGTGCAAAACTTCTGGAGTAATATTTGATGTAACACATTGTATGATTATGAGTAATTCTATTCCGGAAGATTCAAATTTAAGTGTGATCGTTGGTACACAACAAAGCTGTATTGCTTTGTCATCATGAAATATGATAAGTACGTAAACCTTAATGACTTGTTTGTTTGTTTATTGTTGTTTAACGTCCCACACAAGAATCTTTCACTCATATGGAGACGTCACCAATTGCCGGTGAAGGGCTTCAAATTTTGGCCTATGCTCGGCACTTACGGCCATTGGACAGTGAGGGTTCTTTAACGTGCCGACACCTACTGTGACAAGGGACCTCGGTTTTTATATGAAAACACAGGAAATATATTTAGAAATAGTAATCTTAAAAGCTTTAATAAAATAATAATTAAACTAAATTCAGAAAAAAATCCTAGGCCGAGTTGCATAACAGGTAGTTAGTTTTAACGTGAAGTTAACCAATGTTAAACCGATGGGCTAACTGTTCGTTAAATATAATAATATGCTGTACAACCGGGTCCAGAAGAACTGTGAACATGAAACAGATAAAATATAGACTTACACCAATTGTAAAAATATAATATTTAAGTGTTTGAGTGGAAAATGTACCCGTAAACGGAAATGTACCTGTTTGGCACATATAAATGAATTAAATTTAGTTGCTAAAACAACACATTGACCTTGTAACATCTATAGTTCACTAGAGTGGTAGAAATCTTATTTTTTAAAAATGTTGCAATAGGAGTAGACCTACTAGCAGTCACTTGTGCAAGACTACTTATTATCAAATACAAGTATATTTCATGCTGGCTGTTAAACGTATGATAATCACATATAAACTTCAGTTTACATCACACA
Organism: Atrina japonica; assembly: GCA_030159075.1. Lineage (NCBI taxonomy): Eukaryota > Metazoa > Mollusca > Bivalvia > Pterioida > Pinnidae > Atrina > Atrina japonica. The sequence goes on along the minus strand of BROG01000262.1, from coordinate 388,295 downwards.
TTGCACTCCAATGTAACACATGCCTTTACAGAAGAACGAAATAAAACAAAGAAACAACATACATTTATTTTTATGAATAAACGTAAAAATAAGGCTCTAAATACAGTAGGTTTAACGTGTGTTGTGTAAGTACAACTTGGCGTACCTTAACTTTTAGCGGTCATTTCAAACAACTCATGTGTTCTGGGTCTAGTGCTACCGAAATCAGCAAAAGCTAAACTTTTATTACATATTTTGACTACATAAATATAGGTTGGACTATTCATTGGTACTTCTTCATTTTTACTCCTAAACTTCTAGGGAAGCCCCTGGTCGAGTTGGCGCTTTAAACTATAAACACTCATATCTAGTCAACACAGATTCGTGAGAAAGTTTTCCAGTTTAACTTGCGGAAGGTCAGTGTCTTTTTTCGGGTAAATTGAGATTAAGTTATCTCCTCCACCATTAAAATTGTCTGCTACCATATAACTAATTTTTTAGTGTGGCGCAAAATACATTAAAACAAATATAACAAATATTCTAAATAAAATTGATGTAAAAAAAACCAACACGTGTAAAAATGTCCAGCTACAGCCAACATTTTGCTTTTCATCCCAAAATCATAAAAATATAAAAACTTCAGATACCAAAGTGTAAATCAATAGAACGTCCAGGACACAGACAAATCCCATAAAAAATGGACAAACACGGACCTCTGGAAACCAAGAGGTGGGATCAATGGAAGTAAGCATCCCCTGTCGACCGGCACACGTGAGTCCACAGTCAAGTCCAGTGAAACACGTGAGGAGTTTTCGCATATTTTTCTCAACAATGCCAACCAAAAATCACAGTCGCAGACAAACTATTATACCGACCGTAAAACTTGCGAGTTGACATTAAACGCGGTTTTCGATATCCCTGTGTTTAACAGTGATAGCTGTATATGAAATCTTCATATGTTGTGCACATATCGGATCATTTGTGAAATATATACTCCATATGCGGGGGTGACTGAGGGAATTACTACTTAAATGTGGAAAATTGACCGAAATCGTCCGTTTATCGTTTCGTTGCTAACTGTGTTTATATTAAGTCTAATTCGCCGAATTTACATTGTCTGGTCAAATGTTATACCCGATTGAATCTATTCTTTCATTGTCGTCATTTTAATTGAGTTTTACAAAAAAAAATCTACAAAGTATTTTTACAGGATTTATTAACAAGATAATTCTATAGCACAGAGGCTATTACTGGAGCAGTGTGTAAGACGATACATCATGTAAGTGAAATGATGGCAGTTCACTTGTATCTTCTTTCCGTCAGGTACACTAGTATGCAAACAAATTTCTAATCAGTCAACTTTTATCTATTATTTTGGTGATGAAATTTAAGGATTTAATGTATTATTTGGTAGTGAGATAAATAAATAAATTCGCTAAAAATCAACGGAAACTGTGTTATTTTCACTCTACCAATCAAAATACTTTTCAGATTTTGGGACTACCTTGCTTGTATTATGAGAATAGTGAATAAATAGAACATCTCCTAACGTACTCGTGTTAAATTTGTATTCCCCTGTTTCACAAATGAAAATCAAATTATTACTTATCATAATTTGTCAAATATTCTTTATCTACCAATTAGATAAACTTGACCTTTTTACCGAATTTGACCTGTTCATCAAACTAGAAAGGTTTCCATTGAACATTTGCGACGGGTGTGGCATGCCAGCAGAAGACACTGACTCCTTCCGGACACCTGGTCTTATCCCGTTTGGGATTCGTAATTGTTCTTCATGTTGAGACCATTTGAACATCTAATTCGTCGTGTTATAATGGACTTGAGTTTTGATTATTGATTAGTACTTCTTCAATTTACGTTGTAAATACCCTCTATTTATCCTACTGTATTTCAAATTGATACTGCGTAAGTAAAGAGGACATGTTATAAGGAAATATTCACTTCCATATAGATTTACCAAACACGTACCTGTAGGATCAATTACGGTCACTATACTATGCACCAAACCGTAAGGTAATAATCTACGTTACAACTTCATCCTGAAATACTGCATCACTGGACTAGATTTAAATCAACAAATATTAAATGTTCAAGATGAACAATTAAAACAAAAATCATTAATTTAATAAACAAATCATAAACAAAAACCCATGTTCTAGTAGATTAATTCATGTATTACATGGATGTGTAATCATATAGTTATCGTGTAATACAGAGGTCAATACGCGTGTGCAATACAAAACTTCGTACTGCACTGCAGTTGGAAACGGAAATTCCGCCGAAACCTCCTTTCTAAATGAAATCCCATTTATCCAAAATATTTCATAACATCGTTAAAAGAGGAATGAATTTTAAATTAGTGTACACAATTAAATATATAAGGGACATGCAATAAATACAAAACCACGCAAATGTTTCTATACGTATCAGACTGCACTCGATTGCTGAAGTGGAAGGATTCAGATTAGAATGACATTAGCTGTATTTTTTTTCAAACTTTGTTTCTTCTGTTTTACTACTTAGATTGATATACAATAACAAAAAAGAGATAAACACAGGCATAAAATTCTTAAATTCCTATATATTTTGTGAAAATTGCCTGAGAAACCAAGGTTTGGCACGTTTTGACTTCAAATCGATTAACTCAACCTTACTAAGAATATGACACGGGACCTTATTTTCGCAAAATATATAGGAATATAAGATTTTGTATGCCTGTGTATAGCTCTTATTTGTTATTGTATATCACGTACGAGCAACAAACGTAGAAGAATCGAAATATTTCTTTGGTAAACACAGCTAATGTCCCTTTAAGCTACACTATTGTAGTTAGAATTCATGTGACTAGATGTAACGTGAATATGATTAATCATCGGTGCTATACTGTGAAAACAACAAAATATCCAAGCTTACAAAATGGTTGTTATTGTAATAAGTAGATGAGAAAAGTAAAAATATTGTAATATAAAAAGAAAATCTAGTTAAATATTATTATTACTGTTAACTGATGCCGAATTCTCTAAATGATAGATATATAGTCAACATTGTACCCATAGTAATTAGAATCTAGGTAACAATAAAAAGCTGACCATTAACTCGTATTGTTTCATTCTTGGTATTTTGGTACCAGCTGATTACTTTATACATTAAGTAATATATTGTATGGATAGCACTGTTAAAATTCTAAACTACCCAAAAGTTTTGGTTTTTGTTTTGTTTTGGTTCCTTTTGTTGCAAAACTATAACTTTGGTATTATGTTGATAATTATCGTCATAAAGCCACGATACGGAATTGCTTTGCTCTTTTCTAGCCGTGGTCTCATGCGACCAAAGTCTGTCCTACTCTCCTACATATTTTTACTATTCATCAAGTCTCAGCAAATGAGAGTAAACCATGCTCGCATTCGCTGACCAATCGATGCTTTAAAACAATATCAGAACTGTATTGGATCAACGATCAACAGACTATTGGATAACTTCCGTTGCCAATCACAACTACTGTGATTGAATAAATTGGACAACAGCTACTCGATATAAACATTTATTACCTACGATAGATTTCGGTCGCATGAGACCACGGGTTGGAAAGAGCATAGCAATTCCGAATCGTGCTTTTACGACAATGGTTAATAATATTCATACATTCTATAAGAGCATTTAGTATAAACACATATTCAGTATTTCAAATTTAGATATGGAAGAAAATGAATTTCAAAATAGTTTTTGTATAAAATAATAATGTCATGAAATGAAAGGCGCTTCATTTAAATGTAACTACGACGTATAACAATATCTGCTATTTCTAGCATATATGATACATATGTATCTGCTTTGGCCAATAATATTAGAAAAACACATTTTAATCCATGCTACAGATTCAAGTCAATGGTGAGGAATAAATACCATACCAAAAGATGTCTTGAATCCATCTGAATCTACACCATACTGGATTCTGGAATCCTGGGAAAAGACATTCACTTATCATGCAACCTTTATAAATGCTACATAGCGAATCTGAACAGAATTAAGTAAGTTGGTTTTGAAAGAAGTTGTAATACTTGTATGTGTGACACACACCTGAATCACAACAGATTACAAATAGTTACCAGTCCTGATTGAATTTGATGCCTTTAAAATGTCCTCTGAAAACGTCCTCTCTAACAAAATGTTTGCCGCATGTCATCTTTTTACTTACAATATACAATAACAAAAAACTTTCTTACTGGGATTTGAAATGACTTTCATTGACAAATTTGAATTTTTCCAAGGTTATTTTTGTTGAAATGTAAAACCCTCTTCAGCTAATTAAAAAATCTGGTAATGTGCTAAGTAATCATGTTACAGTTTGGATGGTGATCGAAGACTCTCCTTTACTAATTCTGCTGCCTCCACGCTTGTACCCCAACTCAAGGCTATACCATTGGACCCATGTCCATAATTGTGAACAACCTATGGAACAGAAAGTGACAAAATGCTTTACATGGTGTATACCCACATTGATGAATTTGTAAAAAGTGTGACAGACATTAACTCACCAGCCCCTTTGGTCACATTTAGACTCGCCCAAATAAAAAATAGTATGGTTTATTGTCATAATTTAGGTGTGAACAAGCTAATATTGCCTGGAAAATTATTTAAAATTTAGATTCTAAATCATGCTCCAACATCATAACAATGGACTTAACCATTCTTTGAAATGGGTGAGTCAAAATGTGGCTGCAGGGGTTGATGAGTTAAGTGGCATATAGCAGTTCTGTCAAAAAACAAGAGATCCTTTGTACACATCACTCACCTGAGCTGATTTGTTATCTTAAAATATATGTGTTGGAGAATCTCAGTTGTCACATTATTATAACATCCATTTTGAGTCGAATGTCATTGAACTCGTCATGATGGTGACACAGAAAATATGCATAACAGCTGTTTTGCAACATTTCACAACTATCCAATTCACATGTCCTTTTCATCATGAACATTTCATAGATAACCAGTCAATAAACCCATTTATTCCTAAAGACACGTTTGGGCTGGCCTTTGTCATTGATTTACAGAAGAATCTGTTGTTTTTCAGGGGTTGAGGAGTTAATCGAGAATACTTCATTTTAATCTAGATCAATGAAGTTTACCAAAGTCAGTAAATGATTCTGTACTGTTAGTAATTAGAGTCTAGTGACATGTTAGCAATTAGAGTCAAGTGACATGTTAGTAATTAAAGTCTAGTGACATGTTAGTAATTAGAGTCAAGTGACATATCAGTAATTAAAGTCTAGTGAGATGAAGTTTACCAAAGTCAGTAAATGATTGTGTACTATTAGTAATTAAAGGCCAGTGAGATGAAGTTTACCAAAGTCAGTGAATGATTGTGTACTGTTAGTAATTAAAGGCTAGTGAGATGGAGTCTACCAAAGTCAGTAAATGATTGTGTACTGTTCGCAATTAAAGTCTAGTGACATTTTAAAAAAGTGAAAACGTGATGATTTTGTTTTAAATAAGATGTATAAAGTTTTAATGTACCTTTAATTTTCCCTTTGGAAAGGTGATTGTTTCTTTTTCAAGACGGAGTGGAGTACGGTGAGGTCTCAATCCTGTCCAAACATGATCAATCTTGGCTCCCTGATTATATTAAAGAATAGCTTCAACGCAGGAAATGTTAAGTCATATCAACTTCATTATACAAACAGGTATATTACTTCCATAGCTATCATTTAAATACTATATACCTGGAATTTTTCAGCCCTGCTTATTTTCACCTTTTTACGACGGAGATAACATTTTCACTTGATCTTAAATTTGCCCTAAATAAGCCAGTCTCATGGAAGACATGTATGTCTTTACTTCAGTTATTTATAATGACATTTTCACTTTCATTTTAAACTTGCTCACTCATCTAAGAAAAAAAATTAAACTTCAGCGAAACTTTCCAGGCATACAGTAAAATATTGTCATAAATATTTGTTAAATAGTTTTAAATGTTCCTACATGAGGCAGTATTTCACATCAGTTAATATAGAGCATTTGAAGCAGTTAATCTTCATAAATTTCAATAAATACATTTTTAAATACAAATTTAGGCATGTTAAATGAATCCAAATGTACGAATCAATTCATAATATCTAACTTCATACAACAAGTATGAATGAATGAATTCACTTTAACCTATATACAGCAACCATCCAGCTTAAAATGATCAATTGATGTTAACGAACCCTTTACACAAACACAACACCATTTTCTATATAAACAATAATAAAAGCCTACTTGACTGACCAATAGTTTATATGCAGATGACATGGATCTACCGAGATGTGCAAAAAGTATTTGGACACTATATTGTTTTTACTAAATATTGGATATAACACGACATTTTAAAAAAAATATATTGTAAAGCCATTTCTAACTGCATTACAATAAAATTTTCACCATTAAACAAAGAATTAAATACAGTTTCATAATACAATTTGACTTTTAATTTTCTGAATTATTTATTGAAACAGAAATTTTCGTTTTTTTAAGATGAAAACTCCCAATATGGGTAAGTGAAATTAAGATTTCAACCTTTTGTTTAAATTGTCAAATCTTTGAAATTACAAATTAGAAATTTATATCCAAATAAGCAAGGCGACTTCGAAATATTCTCTGTTTATCAAATAAAATTCTCTTCAAATTGAGAGAAAGAAATCATTATGGCTTTACAATATATATTTTTTTTGGGGGGGAATGTGGTTTTATATAAAATATATAGTCATGAAAATAAACATTTTATGTCTCTGTATACACTAAACCTCTTTAAACAGCTAACCTGTCTTATAATGCTCCAAGCTGATTCTTGTCAATCTATATGTATACATATATATGTAGTTCTTTTCATCTACAACACATCAAACTAAACAAGATTTCATTATCAATGTGATGTCCAGTTCTGCAGTGCAAACATGTGGGATAAAAAATACAACAAACCCTAAAAACCTCATTCACTAACGGTGAAACTGAGATCCATATGGATAGGTTTTACTGACTAAAGTCACCTGTATCCAATCATACCTGCAGAGCAGGGCAAATCTTATAACATCGTTCTAGAATGCCAGCTGTATCTTCAGCTTGTATTTTAGTGTCAAAATTATTTTCTTGTCTACATCCACCAGCACAAAGAAGATCTCCGCTATAAAAAATGATAATAATAAAAAAATAAAATGAAATAAAATAAAATAAAAAAATAAATAAATATAAGGATTCCTAAGGAAAAAGTGAATGTTATGCAATATAATGTTTAAACATATAACATGACGTCAGAATGTATACTTTTATTTTTCAATCAAGACTAACATATAAGATTTTATTACATTTTTTATATAACTCAACATTTTCATTTTTCCAGAAACGGCTTCAAGTTTTACTGTTTAAAATGAAATTACACTGTAAACCAGATAATTTATCATATTGCACTGTTATGACATCACGGAACTGTTTTAGTGAAATTTCATTTAGCGCCAACTTCTCTGACTACATGGAAAAGTGAGAAAAACCAGAGGGATTAATAGAACTTGCCATATCCCCTTCAGTGGTCGATGGTGTCTTAAATTAAAATGGAATAAAATGATTATTGCACTACTTTAGGTTTGACATGAGAATTTATGCAGTACAAAAAACAATATCAACCTCTGTTTTCAACCTCAGTCGATATTTTTTGTACTCCATAAATTATCATAACAAACCAAAAATAGTGCAATAATTGTATAATATATGATGTTTATGCTATATATTTTATATTTTTAAATTATATTTTTCTTACTTTATCAACTGGAATACCAATAACAGAAATGATTTCATATACTTTGACCTTATATCTTGATCAAATGATTTAAACACCTATGACATACCGTATATCGTTTGATATACCGTATGAAGCGAGAAGCAAATTTAGCGTTCGTCGTTTAAAAGTGATATATTTTTAGCAAGTAGTAATTTTACTATTCCAAATAACAGTAACACATGTTTGCGTAGACCCATAATACTGGCCAATTTGAAAAAAGAAATAAAGACTGAAACTGATATTGTATATCAGAAATAAACCTGTATTTATTTAATGATAAATCTTTTAACAATTTTGCAAGAAATAATTGCGGATTATTAAAAAAAATGTGCGCGTCAAACCATTTTATTTCTTACTACATTGCAAAATTGTTAAAGTTAATACTTATAATTTAATTCAAGACAAGAATAAATTGGGTTCAAAAAGCAAAAGAATATATCGCTACTGTCGGTTGCCATTAGAAACCGACAACATAAAATGTTGCCATACTGAATCAGTGGAGACGACACACAATGTAACAAAGGCTGATTATTGAAAGAAATTTATCTATTTAGATTTAAGTAAAAGAAACAGTTGGCAGATGAAGAGTTAGACAGAAGTCCAGCAGACAAATTATGAGAGCTTAACATTAAATTAGAAGGCTTGGGAGCTTGATCTGTGTGATTTTGTGCAATGACAGACTTATCATGACATCAGAGAAAATTTCAGAAATGGGCGTGTCTAAGGAAGCTAACCATTTTATCGAGAAATATAATTATTACAAAAACCGATCATATTTGCTGTCTTATACAAAAATTTAATTATTTGAAATTGTACGTTTAATGATAGAATCTTTTCTAATGACACTTGTGACAATCAATGTTGAAGTTTGTCGGCAGTAGTACAGTTTGCATTGTTTTATCTCAGATCCCCCATAAAGGCTTAAACTGCGCAATTATTGAAAACATAAACAGATTTACAGGAATACTGATGCTATATCAATCACTAAGAACAATGACAGGAAAGTTTTTGAAACTGTTATCAATGATTTTACAAAATGTACATCTGAAATTATTTTAAAACATATTGGAGGATATATCATTAGTCTGTACTCTGTACGAACAAAATGTCTGGATTATTAGCTGAAGGCATCGGGATAATCAGCATTAGACTAGCTCCTATTGCTGTGTCAATTCAACTACTTGTCATTTACCTTTAAACACATGTTATACTTACTTTGGAATGATATAGGCCCCATCCTCCGTGTATATCCAGTACTTTATCCATGGAGCATGTACCTAGAATGGTAAAATACCTGTGACTAATAACGAATATAAAAGAAATTCAGATACCAATGTATATATCTAGGATGTCCAGGTATAGATACAAACCCAGCTAAAACTGGACAAACACGGACCTCTGAAAATCAAGAGGCGGGATCAGGTGCCATGGAGGAGTGATAATAAATCTAAAAAATCAACATGTAAAATAACTTGTCACTAATATACAAACTGAAAGTATTTTAAAATCAGTTAAAGATTTATTTGAAGGGGCTATAGCTTTTTCCAAACATTTTCTTTCTTTTATTTTAATACTTAGATTGATGTTTGACAAAAATGAGATACACACAGGCATGATTAAGCTGAGATGCTGAACTAATCGTGTTCATATCATTTCTGGTCGTGAAATATAAGTATTTATTATTGAATAAATTTATTTTTATTGTTATTTTTCACGATGTGAAAAATAACACTCCAAGCAAAATTCAATGTAAATTCATTCAATTCATGCAGCGGTTCTGCAGAAGAAGATTTTTAAAGAGTGGTACCTTTTGAAAACTATTCTGCCCCACCCTGGATCACCTTCGGCTAAGGTGAGCTAACAAAAGAAATCCACTTGAAATAGAAAATAACTCCTATTAGAAGACATCAGATAATTTTGGTCACGTTTAAATCTTTTGTAGATCTTTACATGGGAACATTTTGGCTTCTTATACCCTTCCTGTTACAGTTTTCAAAATAATTGCCATAAATAGAAAATATAATGTAAATAGACAGGGAAGGAAAAGAGAGACAGAAAAGGAAGGGAACCATACACACTCTTAACAGCTGCCCTCTCACTGGATAAACAGATTTGTCACCAACTAAGGATCTACTTCCCAATGCGGTACTGTTGACAACCACATCATATTGACCTACAAACTAAACATGGAAACATTTAGTATTTCTGACCTATAAACTAAACATAAGAACATTTTGTATTTCTGACCTAGTGGTACCACACTTAGATGTTTGACATATTAATTGTTTTACAATTAAGACTCAGGGGTGAAGATTTCTTGGTGTAAGATCCAGGGCTTACATATTACAAGGTCATATTTTACTGTTGGATCTTGTCATTTTCTGGGAGCTACATATGTTACTGATGGACCGTGTTATTATCCAGCCATTTGAGTCTGAGACTCTTACAACTCTGAATCAGTGAATGTCTATTCTGTCACTTTAAACTTTATCTGTTTCCTTCATAAAGTCCAATAGCCTGTAATTTCTGCACAGTCTTTGTCAAAGGTAATCGTCAATGCAAGCTATATCATCAATAAAGAAAACCGTAAGATTGGACCAAGAATTGAGAGGACCAGTCCTATGCAAAATTGAATGAGAAGGTACTGAACTCAAGCAGCTAAGAGAAAATTTTCAGCCCCTATGTCTAAGCTACTTACATTTGATTCTTTTGTCACATGAAATGCCATTGTTAGTAATTTTTTTAATAAAAGAAAATGATCAGCCTCATCTTCGTTAAACCACAGTCCGGAATCGCTATGCTATTTCCTATTCGTGGTCTCATGCGACCGAAATCTCTCGTAGTTAATGAATATTTATACTGTGTATGTATTGTTAAATTTATCCAATCACAGTAGCTTTCATCGGCAACGGAAGTTATCGCATAGTTTGTTGATTAAATACAACTCTGAAATTGTTTAAAAGCCTCTTTATGCCGAATGCGAGCACGGTAAAAATGTACAAGAGATTTCGGTCGCATGAGACCACAGGTAGGAAAGACCACAGTGGTTCCGGACTGTGGTTTTACGACGATGGATTAGCCTTAACAGACATAAGAAATGTATAAACTGAACTCTATTTACCTCTTCCAAACTTTCCACTTTCCTCTGAATAATTTCTCCGCCATTTTCAATAAATCTGAAGGAAGAAGAATAGTATTTATAGAAAACTTTTTATTTATTTTTATTTAACCTCTACATTTTTGTTTTAACACACCTTTATTAAACTACATTTTAGGGGAAGAAATTCTCATTTTAATTCTTTTTCTGTATGTTTTTTTTCATCTCGGTATTCTTTTCTGCTTTCACCCGATAGTTACTACAAGTGAATGATGACGTGCCCATATTTTGGACCTATGCTGATTAGACCTATGCCAATGTAGAGAGGACAATTTTACCTACATGTTGTATACTATATAGGTATAATAATGTAGAAAGGACAACAATTCGACCTATGGCTATCCTATGGCAAGTTACTCACTGTTTTGTAAGCCAGGGTAGGTAATGTTTTATAATAGTTATAACTGTTGTCACTTCATATCCATATCTGAAAAAAGAATTACATGACGTTTAAATATCTTAACTTTTTATTTGGACCTCGGCTTTATGATAAGAAAAAAGTGACAGAGTTGAAATTGATAAACTTTGTTTCTCTTATTACCTTTGAGATTCTAAATTTGTAGAGAATTGACTAAATGTTTGAAAAATGTTCAAATGTTTACACATAAAGCACATGTACAAGATGTATTGGATTGTCATAGATAGCAGATACTTGAATGACTCAAAGGAATTAAAAAGGAAAACCCATTCACCCCTAAAGACACATTTAGAATGGTCTAAGTAATTGATTTACAGAAGAGTCCATTGTTTTTCAGGGGTTGATAATTAAGCATGACTTACTCATAGTGATCCAAATTTAACTGTCTTAGTTGTTCTGTAGACATTTCATGAAAGCTGAACACATATTCTGCATACAAAGGATTCTATAAATAAAAAGAAACCATGTTTGTGAGATGAGCTTGAATAGTTTTAGTGTCTGATGATTCAAATTATACAATATAAGCACAAATTATTTTCTCTTTGACAATTTTCTTGCCAATTCTTACAGATTAGAAATATTATTTTTTACGAGAATTTGCATCAAATACAAAGGCCTTCCTTCTCAATTTTGAGCTAGAAAAGACAAACAATTTGACTTGAGTTTCTCAGTAACACCTGGAGTTAAAGCAATGGGAGTTACAGTATAAACTCCTGCCATGGTCACCCGGACCAGACCATATGAAGGGACCGAGGCCAGACAAAAAACAACATACATGTACGTGTCCTCCAAGTTGGGTCGGGTATAAAAAAATACTTCATCGTAAAAAAATCCTTTTTGTTCTGTCAGAGAATGACTCTTCTAACCAATGAAAATGAGAATAAGGAAAGGAAAGATTTCTAAAACAGGTTGTCAACATCATTCAGAGCATTACAGTACAAAAGAGACTTTGCAAATGCAAAAACTGACAGCGGCAACAGTGGGTATGAGCGAATTATGGGTAGATTAGCAGTGACAACAGCAGGAATAAAGAAACATTGTGTAAATTGGCAGTGACAACATAGGGTATTAGCAAATGGGTAGATTGCAGTGATAACAGAGAGTATGAAGAAATTATGGGTACAATGGCAGTGACAACAGAGGGTATGACCAAATTTGGGGTAGATTGGCATTGACGACAGCAAGGAGAAGAAATGTTTGGTAGATTTGCAGTGATAACAGTGGGGATGAAGAATTTTTGGAAAGGTTGGCAGTTACAACAGAGGGTAAGAAAATTTTTTGGGAAGATTGCCAGTGACAAAGAAGAGTATAAAGAAATTCCATAGATTCGTAGATTCGCAGCTAGTGACAACAGAGGGTATGAAGAAATTCCATAGATTCGTAAATTCGCAGCTAGTGACAATAGAGGGTATGAATAAATTCCATAGATTCGTAGATTCGCAACTAGTGACAACAGAGGGTATGGAGAAATTCCATAGATTCGTAGATTCGCAACTAGTGGCAACAGAGGGTATGAAGAAATTCCATAGATTCGTAGATTCGCAACTAGTGACAACAGAGGGTATGAAGAAATTCCATAGATTCGTAGATTCGCCGCTAGTGACAACAGAGGGTATGAAGAAATTCCATAGATTCGTAGATTCGCAGATAGTGACAACAGAGGGTATAAAGAAATTCCATAGATTCGTAGATTCGCAACTAGTGACAACAGAGGGTATGACGAAATTCCATAGATTCGTAGATTCGCAGCTAGTGACAACAGAGGGTATGACGAAATTCCATAGATTCGTAGATTCGCAGCTAGTGACAACAGAGGGTATGAAGAAATTCCATAGATTCGTAGATTCGCAGCTAGTGACAACAGAGGGTATGAAGAAATTTCATAGATTCGCAGCTAGTGACACAGAGGGTATGAAGAAATTCCATAGATTCGTAGATTCGCAGCTAGTGACAACAGAGGGTATGAAGAAATTCCATAGATTCGTAGATTCGCAGATAGTGACAACAGAGGGTATGAAGAAATTCCATAGATTCGCAGCTAGTGACAACAGAGGGTATGAAGAAATTCCATAGATTCGCGGCTAGTGACAACAGAGGGTATGAAGAAATTCCATAGATTCGTAGATTCGCAGCAAGTGACAACAGAGGGTATGAAGAAATTTAAGAATGTAATAAAAATGATGATTATATTAGAACATTTTACCAAAACATCCTTTTTTGCAAATGCAAAAACTGACAGCGGCAACAGTGGGTATGAGCGAATTATGGGTAGATTAGCAGTGACAACAGCAGGAATAAAGAAACATTGTGTAAATTGGCAGTGACAACATAGGGTATTAGCAAATGGGTAGATTGCAGTGATAACAGAGAGTATGAAGAAATTATGGGTACAATGGCAGTGACAACAGAGGGTATGACCAAATTTTGGGTAGATTGGCATTGACGACAGCAAGGAGAAGAAAATTTTGGTAGATTTGCAGTGACAACAGTGGGGATGAAGAATTTTTGGAAAGGTTGGCAGTTACAACAGAGGGTAAGAAAATTTTTTGGGAAGATTGCCAGTGACAAAGAAGAGTATAAAGAAATTCCATAGATTCGTAGATTCGCAGCTAGTGACAACAGAGGGTATGAAGAAATTCCATAGGGTATGAAGAAATTCCATAGATTCGCAGCTAGTGACAACAGAGGGTATGAAGAAATTCCATAGATTCGCAGCTAGTGACAACAGAGGGTATGAAGAAATTCCATAGATTCGTAGATTCGCAGCAAGTGACAACAGAGGGTATGAAGAAATTTAAGAATGTAATAAAAATGATGATTATATTAGAACATTTTACCAAAACATCCTTTTTCTTCTAATGGTTGATAATTTATAATGCTTACAACTATTCTCTCGTGACTCAAAATATACCCTGGAACCACCTGCATACCAGTTTCACAAGCTTTATCTGATAATGCTAGACTAGAATAAAACGTCCATCCTGCCAGAGACCATTGTCTACAATAGACACAGAAAAAATATATAGTTAACTCATTAACCCCTGAAAAACAATTAACTATTCTATAAATATATGACTTAGACCAATCCAAATTTGTCTATGGGGGTGAACGAGTTAATACCACATACTGTAAAGTCTATATTTAACACGAAATCGAATGAGCCTTAACCCATTGACCCCTGTGACCACATTTGAACTCATCCATCTCAAAGAACAATAAAGTCCACTGTCAGTATTTATGGGTGTATGATTTAGAATCCAAATTTTATAATAATTTCACATGCAATGTTGACTTGTTCACCCTGAAATATGACAGTAGACCATATTATTTACTGATTATGGTGAGTCTAAATATGATAACAGGTTGATGCGTTAATAGACAAGTAAGTACAACATAGTTTCGGTGAAAATATTCTCATCATTGGCGCATGAGACCTTTTTTTTTAAAAAAGCATAAAAGGTTACAATTGGTCCCTTACAAAGAAGTGTTAATGTGCTTAAATTTATGAAAAAATGATATTTTCTGTTACTTAGGTCCCTGTAACCTTTAACCTTGAACCTATGACCTTGAAATTTTATCACAATGACCATTAGATAATTTCTAACAGCTTTCTGATTATCTACATTCTTTGTATGTAAAAGGTCAATTAGTTTTGAGTTAATAATCATTTTGTATAAATCTGTACCTCGTCTTTTGAAGTAGTCCCTATTGGCTCATATAAACAGATTTCACTTTACTTTGCAAACTTTAAAGATATTTACTTAAGAATTATATATAATAAGTTTGAAAAACATATGATCATTAGTTCATGAGAAGGTTTTAAAGGATTACCAAGTTTTAACTTTTTAGCACCTTTTGGTTAAACTTGACCTACCGGTTCTTAACACTGAGAAGAAATCGGAAATACGTAAAAATTGACAAATAACCTGAAATTTCATGTTGACTAAGGTGTCTGTGAGAGTGGTCCTTCATGGCAGGTGATCATTTATAACAGTTGTCTTTCATGAAGGATGATGTTTTATTACAGTTTCATGAAAAGTGATCTTTTATGACAGTTGTATTACAGGATAGGTGATATTTTATAACAGGTTCATTTCTTTTATAACAGTTGTCTTTCAGGACAGGTGATATTTTACAACATTTGTCTTTCATGAGGAATAATCTTTTATGACAACTGTATTCATGAGGGGTGATCATTTATGATAGTTGTCTTTCATGAGGGGTGATCTTTTATAACAGTTGTCTTTCAGGAATGGTGCTATATTACAACAGTTGTTCCTTTATGACTGATGACTTTTTTCGACAGTTGTCTTTCATTATTTATGTTAAGTCTGCTCTCTTTCATGAAAGGTGATCCTTTATAACAGTTGTCCTTCATGATAGGTGAACCTATGTGAGAAAGATTGCCAGTTCTTTTGCAGAAAGTCGGTGGTCTTTTCTCGGATACATTGTAACCAGGTTCCCACCTCCAGTTATAAAAACTACACGCCACCATATAACTGAAAAAAATGTTGAGTGTGACAAAAACCACTATTCAAAACTTTAAAAAATATATCTTAGGACAGGTTATGTTTTATGACAGTTGTGCTTAATAACAGGTGACAGACGATCTTTGATAACAGTGGTCTTTCATGACAGGTGAACTTTGATAACAGTGGTCTTTCATAACAGGTGATCTTTGATAACAGGTCTTTCATGGCAGGTGATGATCTTTGATAACATAGGTCCTTCATGACAGGTGATTTTTAATAACATTGGTCTTTCATGACAGGTGACCTGATAACAGTGGTCTTTAATGACAGGTGATCTTTTAATAACAGGCATGGTGGCCGCTTATGTACAGGAACTTCAAGTATCAACATACTGCAGGTCAAAATTCTGTCCCAATTTTAGATAGATTCTAACTTTTTCTTGTAAAATAAGGAGTTTACCAAAACAAAAGTAACTTTTAAAATCAGGGCAGAATTTCTGCCATATATCTCTGATTTCAGTGATATTTTCTTGGAGGAATCCCAGGCCGAAATTCTGTCCCGATTATAAATTTATTCTACCAAAAACAAAACAAAGAGTAGGGCCTTACTTAAAATCGGGGGTACATTTTCGGAATAGTCGATCGGAAATGATGACAATTATGCAAAATAATATTCAACAAAAGTATTTCATTAGACAACTGTCCTATGACATATTTCAAATATTAAATACAATATTTAATTATGATGCAAATTTAAAATCTTATTTCATATTTGTAACATGTCATAGGACACAACTTAGTCCTTTCTCCGTCATGTTGAGGACTGCAAACGGCCTCTGTCTGTACATCCATTGGGTTAGATGAAGTTCCAATGAAACGACGACATTTCAATAGAAATTAGGGTTGGATCCGCCTCTGCAAACGGTTGTAAGACTTCTTTCGGAACACTCACCTCCTTAAGTAGATCTTTGTAAAATACGTAGATGACAAGATATTGAACAAATATTCTGGAAGCTGCTCCTAATTCCAACTGAAAATAAAAGTATGAAATGTGCAATATTTCTGATAGTTGTAATTTCAATTGTCCTTCATTTCTATTGATATAGACCTACATGCTGTCGTCAGGAATCTAGCCTTATTTGTAGTGCAAATCATATAGTACAGCACGTAAAGGCCGATCATCTATCTTGTTAACGTCAGTGTTTTAACCTGAAGTCTATTTATAGAAACTAAATTAAATCCGTGTATACATTGTACTAGAATTTGAAGAGCAAATATACGCGGTGCAGATCTAGTTTGTTTGCGGAACTCCGGATCGGTATTTTCATCATACCGTTATATATTTATTTATCTATGTGCTTGCTTTCAGCAATCTGTACTCACTGAATCCAAAGTCTAAATGAATAGACCATTTCCGAGTTTCGTTTTGTTCACGTCGGAAATCGTAATTTTGTTGCTTACTATTTACGTAAACATTATATATTTGTGCCAATGTCGGCGGCAGATTTCAACTAACAGGTGGCCGACATTATGTATTTAAATAATATGACGCTCATATGTATTCTTGTCATAGTTATCTATGTCAGCGGTCCGTGTTTCGACTGTAAAAGTGCCCCTCGTATCCACATATCGTCCTCTTGATTGTATACAGCGTAGGCTACAGTATCCAAGAGACACCATTTTTCGCGCACTATGTATGAGTTCTAGCACAATAGACCCTTTAGCAGTAACTGCGGCCCAGTGACTTTGCAAGTCTTCCAGTTGGCAAAATAATACAGATTCCCTGAAAATGACGTCGAGATACAATCAGTTACTATAACGACGTCTATGTTTTTGCGGGAATCTGTATCATTTGGACAACCGAAAGACTAGCAAAGTCAAAGGGCCGTAGTTACTGCTAAATGGTCTATAGGTTTATATGTAAACAAAACATACCATAATTTACAATTATCAGCATACTTTTATCCATTATTGATTGTTTTTGGCTAGTTTAAAAATCATCTGCAAATAGCAAAAATACCGAAGAATATCGGGAGCAGGATACCGGAATGCGCGATTATTGATGTGCGTGAAAATAGATGATGTATACACGTGTGTGGTCACACAATACATTCGCAGCGGCATCTGATGCATGTTGATTTTCACTTGAGACACAATCAACAAGCCACGTATAGCCCAATCAGTTTGGGTGGTCTCAAGTCTTTCAAACAACAGGTACTTGAGGACAGAGTTGTGTAGGCCTATATTTTTTAATACAGAAGATATATAGAAATCTAGATTTATATATCAGAGCTGTACATTTTTAATATATACATGTATAATCAAATTGATTTATCAGCGGATTGCTCTGAGGCATAGCCTAATTCTGGGCGGGGAAAATGCAACTATGGGCTGCCAAATTGCAAACATTTTCTGAGAGATGCATATAACCTGATTCTCGAACGAAATATAGCCTCAAAATTAATCCAATACTTAAAATTATGTGCAATGACTAGGGAGGGATACAGGCAGTCCTAGCGCAACGAGAGTGCACCCCTTAAACTGTATAAAATTGGTGTAAAACTTTTAAAGTTTTAACTGATTTCCCAAAATTTCCTCCAGGATATTCTTAATTTACACCCAACTTTAAATCCATATAGTCTGTCTCTCATGCCTGTTGTATGGCAGTTTTAAAAAAGTATAATTAAATGTCACTAGCCCCACCCTAACCCCCATTGAAATTTTTCTAGATCCCCACTGTTGTATATGGTTATCGCAAAATCAAAAAGCATACGAAAAAAAATTTTTATCTGGAAAAATATTTTTTTTTATTTGCTTCTTACGCCACTGATTTTACGTAAGATAAATTATCTTGTATAATACGTAACTGCTCAGAATTTACTACAAAAATCTATTCACACGATTGAGCAGCTGTACATATAGAAAATCGCCACAATGGTTTTTAAAACGATCGACGGAAATGCCTAAATTACCTACATTTTTGTCGTGTGAACACAAGCCGAAACGAAAACTCGGAAATCGTCTATTGACATATGTATGTTTAATTGTCAGCGAGAGAGAAAGAGAGAGAGAAAGAGAGAGAGAGAGAGATGTAGAGAGATGTATACATGTAACGGTACAGCAGTAAAGGCTTTATCAGAAATCAAACATTGAGTCGTGTCAAAAAGCAAAATACCCCCCCTAAAAAAAAAACAACAACAACAACAAAAAACATCCAAAGTTAACTTGACAATGGATTACTTTCTCACTGGAAAACTAAAAGTGTTAAACTTGAGCACTGGATATTAAGTTTTGTTCAGTGATGTTAGCAACGGAAATATATATATATATCTATTATATTTATGAGCTTTCATCGTTCAGTGTCATGTTTGATAAAGGTGATTGTGTTCAAATGAAAACGTAAGCATCATCGACAGCAAAAAAAATTATTTATAAACATTACTTGATAAAGTGAAGTTAAAAAAATACATCCATATTAATAGACAATAGCTTTAAAAAAAATTAAAACGCGCAACAGGCCCAGATAAACATCATGGCATGATAAAACATTAACGATAAACATTATTTAAGTCTACGGTTCCGTATAAATTACAGATGTTGATCTACTTTTTTTAATTTGTTGACAAATGTCTCCATGTCATCATCTTTTAGGACAAAACAACGACCACTTCTACCAAAGAGCCCCGGTTCCCTAATTTTACAAATAATCTGATGTGATGAAACATCAAGAATGTCGTCTGGTGTTGGCCATTTAAATTTCCTGTAGATTTTACTTTCGTTATTCCCATGAACTTAACGTAAAAATCCCCGGTAGTTTCATCATACCCGATAACCTGTCTTACATGCCACTACCCTTCATATGCCACTGAAACACAGTCATTCATCTTGCATTCCACCGTTTCTTTTATTTCGCCTTATCGTGATTAGTTCTTCGGCTTTGTTTCTCCTTTCAATGACTTTGTTTTCTTCAGTTTCCACATTTCTCTTATTTTTTGTATTATTTTTCATCATTTTGGCCTGGATTCCGTAGTGGAATTGTTTCCACTTCCACAATTGTTTCGACATTGCAAACTGGAGCTGTACAGTAATGAATAGTACGCTATAACTCTTCTCAAACAATAACTTTAATTTCCACCAACAGTTTTTCCAAGATGGCATACACCATGCTTATATTATGGCCAAGGTCATCGGACACGATCAGATAAATTTTGTGTTGTAGTAATCTTGTTCACTGTGTTGTCTTAAAGTAGACAACAGCTAGATGAAGTGTTACTGCTGAAGAATTCCAGTGCGCACTTTGAACTTCATCGGCAGAAGAACAGATCAAATTTTCTGCAAAGTCCATCTGAACTATTACATTATGGCCAGGGAGATTTTCTTTCAAGTTGTTTAGTGCTTTGTATTGACTGCCATTTTACTCTACTGCAATGTTCCAGAAATCCAGCTGTCTGTTTCTGTGCTTTTGATGCGAATTTGTTTATATATATTTTTTTCAACTATCCTTGTCCTCTTCTTGCCATCTGATTGCCCCACTTTCTGCCACTGCTGCAGACTGACATAGTTGTTAATTTGATTCAAATACTCATGCATCCTCTCGTTGTCTTCATGTGAAGAAATGCCATAGTGTCGTTCAAAACACATTTTTGTAGATATCAGACTATGGCTTTGACTTTATCCTTTTTGCCTGACATGCAACGGCTATTGTCATATCACCTCAAAAAGTTGTTAACCTGCCGATTGATCATTTCAGAAAATAAAAATCCAGAAAAACCAGCTTTTTGAAGTATTTTCTTGTATTATTCGAAAGCATTGTAATTTTATGTTTTAACTGTTAGATCATTCGTCTTTTACCATCTGTGCATGCGTGATTATATGCCCACACAGTCTTATTCTGCTAGATCCACATATCTTAACATCGACATAATCGAGGAGCGCCGAAGTAGGCGAAATGTCCAAAAGCAACAACAGTACAGTAGTGGGACAAAAGTGAGTTCTCAAAAATGTATTACACTATATAATCTTAGTAATTCTGCATTTGTTTGAATTTGTCCTCTGAATTAAGTAGACATCCAAAATAAATGAAAAATGGCACGTTTAACACTAGAAATCTTAGCCTAATTTTAATATTTTCGTTAACTTGCATCCACAAATTACTAAGGTGTCAATGGTTTTATTTTGGTGTTTATGAATTACGTCATTAATCCATTCATTATATTTGTAATAAACATCGAAATGGAGTCACTAGAAATTTACTCTGATGAAGAATGATGTATTTGTTCTGAAATAATAAATACATTGCAATTACATTTGCAGCATATGAGAACCAGAACCTATATTTCCTTTGGATCAAGTTTTGTCAAAATAGGATAAACGATAAATTCTAGAGGAGTTACTGAAAAAAACGTGGATTTACTAATAATACATAGTGAAAATAAACTTTGGGAACTCACATATGTCCCACCACCGTACGATGTAGTAAAATACCCATAACATGCCAAGTGCACGTGATGTGGACAGAGGCCGATATTGGAACTGAGAGAAGGACAAATGATCCTTGATCTATGCATCTTTACGGAGAGATTTGAGGCCGACATGATGCGAGGTGTGCCGCTCATTTGCCCAAATTAAAAGAAATCTTAACTTCAAGACATTAAGGTACGATAAACTTATAAGTTATGTGGGGAAATAGTGATGTGAGATTTTACTCTGGCACTCTTTTAATTTTATCTTACAAAACCGAACGCATTCAATAAATCACGTTTGTCTCAAAAACAATTATTACAAATTACCTATTCAGATGATCACTGTGCAATTACCATTAAACTAATTATAAAAAAATGGCTTTTCATCGATTCGTGGGGTACAAAAAAGTTTGCACATGTGAGAGATACATGTAATATGCAGGTGTGTACTGTACGTAATATTATTTCATTATTTATACGACACTTGTGTAATCTTGTTTTATTCTAACCACCCACGTCATATAAGCCACGGGCCTCTGTGGCCAAATGATTAGACTGAGCATAGCAATAAACCCCTGAAGTCTCTCACTTCTGATCGTCGCAGGTCCGCACCTCGCTTGGCTATGTAGTATGAATAGCAACATCTCATTTTATGAAATGGCCAAATAAAATGGCCAGTACTTTATCGTTGATACAAAACATACTCACATATACACACACATAGATAGGAACATATACAAAGAAAGAAAGAAAATGTCAGGTACACAAATGCATCAACATTCAAATTATACTACAAGATGAGTATCGTAAAAATTAACTTAATACTGTTGATAAAAAATATTTACATGAATTCATTCAATTATTAAATTACCGAAATTTCCTCAATTGTTTAAAATGCTTCATATTTCTAATTTTTCGTACAGTTATATTTGTCTATCCGGATGTTATATTCTACTTTTTAGCATCATTAAAGTTTGGAATGCAATTATTATACTTTTTTTGTAAATATATTTGTAACAAGACATAATCAAATCGATTGGTATGTTTGATTTTGATATTTTACCAAGAATAACATCAGTACAGTTTAAATCCAAACTCTATTTCTAGTCGGTTTTTCATTCATTTGAAGTTAAATTCCAAATTTGTGTTATTATAGGACAAGACCAAAATAAGTGTATTATAGTTTCAGAACGTTCTATATATATATATATATATATATATATATATATATATATATATATATATATATATATATTATATATATATATATATTATATATATATATTATTGCTATTTCTTGATAATTTGACCATAACTATATCAACGATATATGGTACATAATATCGACTTAATGTGAATAACTAGAAGCATATAACATGTACCAATACACCTATGGTCTAAGGATTGAAATACAGTACAATTCTACATCCCTCGTCTAGACGATACTGGGGAAGAGTTACATGTCAATCATCGTATGGATTCATACTTGGCTTACAAGTCAAAGTGGAATTTCTTTAAATTTACATAGGGAATTACTAGTTTTTGTGTATCTTTTATTCTTCTTTTTTTAATTTCGAAAATTAAGTCTTATCTTTAGAATTAATCAGTATTTATACTTTCATATTCTCAAGTTATAATTATTATATTAACATCTTTTTAAGCATTAGGACTTTGAATATTCGATGTCAACACCTTCACATTGCAACTATCCACAGAACAAAAATAAAAAAAATAGATAAAAAATACATGCATGTATAATCCGCTGTAAAACCAATAAGCTCCTGTATATTAGTCTATTTTTTTTAAACAACCATGTGTAACAATCATGTGTGATCACTTGTAAACATATACAGCGTCAGCATTACAGTTAATTACATGCTAAAACACTTAAATAAAAAAGTAATTATAATTTTCCTAATTTATTGAAACTTTTTTTTCTAAATGTTCACTGGCTTAAATAAGTAAAGCAATGATCAGGTAAGTTATCGAAAAGACAACTCAAGTCTTCACGCTTCAGCAATTTTCACACCTCGCCCCGTTGAGAAAGATTAAATACGCCGACAAGAGACTGTATCTTTATATCTACCGCTACCCATTGAATTCTTGTGAGAAATTGTTCTCATGTGACGTCATAAGACAGGCGGGATAAACCGCATAGCGTTTCTCGAGGACTGTAGAAACTTTGATATAAAAGGCGACCAAACAACCCTTTATGATGAGATATTTTTTAAAGTGCACATATCTTTTTAAATAGGTATTTTCTTCATATTTTTCCACATTACAAAAATTTTATCAATTTCGTTTCCTATGACCTTTAAATTTATATCAGTAAACAATTTGACAAGATTATTTTGTTTTTGTCACCAAAATGGCTCATAATAAAAATTCAGGTCACGTTCCCAATTCCCTTCGTGTTTTGGTCTACTACTAGAATCATTGATAAAGGTATCATAAATGTGGTTTAACCCTTTTGAAGTTTTCAAAAGAATTTGAATAAATCTAGGCCTGAATGGAATGTTTGTGTGACAGTAGGTCATGTCAACTACACCAATTATATTCCTTACACAATTCACAATACCATGGTATAAAGTAAAGGGAGTATCTAACATAAACTTATCACAATAATTAACTTAATATTTCACCATTCTCGTCAAATAAATTACAGAGATATATAACACCTTTTTCAAACCATTGTTTATAATAAACTACTTCATTATTTATTTTTATATGTTCATTAAACCGTATAGGGTGAAATATGAAATTTTCATCTACATCAATAATATTTCTAAAATGATAAAAAAGATATATTTACATACCGACTGCAATTCCCTTCATTGCAAGTATGTAGAGCGATATATTGCATATTCCGGTAAATACAGTCGCTTGCCCCGAGTATTAACCACTTTACTTTTCAGCGTAAGAATACATGAACGAATCAATAAAGAATAGAATATCACATGTTTATTTCTTATATATTTAATCTTAAAAGCCATACATTAGGCCTACCACAAAACAAATAAAAATCACAGAAATAAATCGGAAACACGAGACTACATCTGTAGCACATTGTACAGCCTACAGGCCCATATCGCGATATATCTAGGTCATGTTATGACCAGAACCACAGACCACCGTCTGGCTTCATAGTTACAACAGAAAGAAAGAAAGGCCTAGTGCAACTTTGTCAAGCATCTCTTGATAAACAAGTCGATTTGTTTGCCTTCACTGGATATTCCTATCAGAAACAATTCGTCACCCGCATCGTGTGAAATTAGGTCGTGTGAAATGGGCCTACTTACGTAGGTTACGTACCAATCAGTCATCGTGGTTCCCAGCTGCTTGGTAAAAAATGTCACATAAAATGGCTACTTTCAGTTGTCATAAATTAATATTAGCTGTCTCACTTCTTGTAAGTCACACTCAAACTTTCTATAGTATATCCCTTTAATAATATATCAGAATTCAAACTCAAATTCGTTGTAAATACATTATTCAGCATACTCATGGGCGCAGCCATTTGCAATTTAAATTCTCTTCTGACACATTTAACCTTCCGGTTACCAAGCAGACGAATATTCTAAAATAACTTAAAAACAAATCTGACACTTATTCAAAATTTTCCATATCACAAGTTTCTTTCAAAATGATATGAAAATAAGAAAATAAACCTTAGTTCCATTTAGTATTTCCGGACAGAAAAGGGGAACTACTTCTTGTCTCACACAGCTGTTTAACTGTTACATCATATGAAAAACCTCCTATCGCAAAGCCAATTACATAGAATGAATTTCATAACCAGCTGACTACAGATTAAAAGAAAATGGTAATATATATAAATATAAGGATTGTTTTTCATTGTTTGGACTTCATCGAGTATAAAGACTATGGATTAATGAAAAAATTCAATGTGCAGCACTCCGTAATTAAAAACATCACACCAAAACATTTTGTTTTTGTTTTTAATGTTAAATGCATAAAGTAGGAAGCATCAAAGTTTAAATGATATTTGAAACTGTTTGGTAATGTGTCACACAAAAGAGTGTACCAAGACGATTCAGTCGAATGCAGTACTATTCGGTGGATCCATGTAATTTTCAAATTTTCAATGAAAGAGTTAATACAATTCAAAATACAACTTAAAATAATAGAAATAGTCAATTAGTTGTTGAAAATTGTTGAAAAAAGGACTTTGATTTGATTGACCCCTGAAGAATATATAACCCTGAAAACTGTGAATATACATGGCAAACAAAAAACCCTATCAAGCAAGCAAGACTTGGCTTCTTTTTAATTTCTCAAGAGCTTTTGTCTCTTGTCAAAAACGCAAAAATCTTACCTGGATATCGTACCGATCATTGTTGTATTGAATTAGAAATAAATATATCGAACTTTAAGAGGTTAGGGGGCTCTGGAGATTTAATAATTCTCTGTTAAAGAAACCTGATTATGTTAAAAAGGTAAAAGAATGTTTTTTGCAAAAAAGAATACTCTCCTGTGCCAGCCATTCAGACCATAATTAAAACTATTCCAAATGAAAATTTACAACTTACAATTGATGATGATTTATTTCTAGAGACAGTCTTAATGAAGATTAGAGGTGTTACAAGTTCATTTGGTTCATGGAAAAAAGAAGACATAGAAAAAACAAATATTGAAAATAATATTAAGTTAATACAAATGATTTTAATACCACTAATAGCCCAGATAAATTAGAAAGACTAGCTGAACTAAACCTACGTCTAGAAAATATAAGAATTCAGGAACTAGAAGACAGTATTTTAAGATCTAAAGCCAGATGGATAGAAGATGGAGAAAAACCTACCAAATATTTTTGTAATTTAGAGAAAAGAAAATATATTAATAAAACCATTACTAAAATAATTGATGATAAAGGAATATAAAAATTTCAGATACCAAAGTATAAATCAATAGAATGTCCAGGACATAGATACAAATCCGGTAAAAAATGGACAAACACGGACCTCTGGAAACCAAGAGGTGGGATCAGGTGCCATGGAGGAGTAAGCATCCCCTGTCGACCGGTCACACCCGCCGTGAGTCCACAGTCAAGTCCAATAAAAGAAGTGAGGAGTGTATCCTCGTCACAATTGGTACAGACGTCTCAACAACTGCCAACGAAAAGGCAACTCAACATTTCACTTAGTGAAAAACAGAGTAGTCGCAAACAAGACTATTTATACCGACCGTAAAATTTGCGGAACGTTGACATTAAACGCGGTTTTCGATATCCCTGTGTCAATAATTTGTCAGTGAGTAGTTTACCTCTGTATATGAAATCTTCATATGTTGTGCACGCCCTGGCATATCGGATCATTTGTGAAATATGAACTCCATATGCGGGTGACTGAGGGATATTACTACTTAAATGTGGAACATTTACGATGGGAAAGCCGAAATCGTCGCGTTTATCGTATAGCTTAGTTGCTAATTTCCCGTCTGTGTTTATATTAAGTAAAATGTCTAAGTATGAAGCGTGTGTGCTTGATTCTGTTGTATCTTTAATTTCTAGTTCGCTGGGATATATCGCATTGACATATGTATGAAAATTGTCATTATTAATTGACAAAACGTCGTCGATATATCTAAATGTCAAATTAAAGGACACCGCTTTTTCTGAATGAAGTCTGCTTCATATGAATAAAGGAACAGGTCGGCCAATAAGGGAGCACAATTGGTTCCCATAGGAATGCCGACAGTTTGTTGAAAGACCACGTCTCCGAACATTACAAATATATTGTCTATTAGAAATTCCAGCATGTTTTTTATATCAACTTCAGTATATGTATGTGTAGAATCGGAGTGGTGTTTGACGAAATAAGTATCCTGATAGCCAATCACTAGATATTTAAATTTTCGGGTACCACCTTTAGTGAAAAAGCAGTTGTCTATGATGCTGAAAAGTCTTTCTTTTAATTTTTTATGTGGAATAGTAGTGTAAAGAGTAGAGAAGTCATAAGTTTTGATACTGTGAATTCGAGAAAAATTGTGTGCCTTCAAATTTTCTAAAAGCTGTTTAGAATTTTTAAGTATCCACATCTGATTTACACCGCTTCTGGAATAAGCAACTGTACAGTAGTGTTGAAGTTTCTCCTTAATGGCTGTCAATATCTTGATAAGGAGTCAAGATAAAGGTTTGGTAGAACATTTGCTGGATCCTGCTGTGTATCTTTGCTTATATGGGGTTTTATGAAGTTTAGGTATCCAGTATAAATGTGGTAGTTCGAAATCGGTATCCGTTGTAGGTATATCAAATGAGCGTAATACGGACACGTGATTTTGAAGGATCTCGTCCTTTTGAAAGTGAGCTACGTGTGTATGTAGGATTTCCAGAATTCGTATTAAACCCAAGTTCTTCTAATAAACAATTATAGTAATGTGCCTTACAAATAAAAACTATATTATTTGAGGCTTTGTCTGCTGGTACCAGTACATATTGGTCATGTAACCTATCCAGTTCAGTTACTACTTCTGGATCATTAAATACAGAGGGATAACATGTTTTCATAGTCCCTTTAAGTTTCGAATACGAGATTTTATCAACCATCGTATGGCTTTCAGCCATTCAGACAAAGTGTCTGGTTCTACGTCTTCATGTTTGGCCCATCGTCTGGCATAATCTTCGACAGAATCCATAACTAAACTGAAATTCTGACGAATGATATAACAGATAAAAAATATATATCAAATGAAATTAAGATATTTTACCAAAAAGTATATAAATCAAGAGTCGATGTAATAGATATAAACACTGATTTGAGTACAATATTTAATAATAACGATGTTCAAAAGTTATCTGAAGCTGACAAAAATACCTTAGAAAATAAGATACTGAAATCAGACGTTTTAGATTTACTTAAACAATGTTAAAATAACAAAACTCCTGGATCCGGCACCATTAAAACGTGAGAATTTACTCAAGTTTGAGAATATTCTCAACTTGGCCTGATCAGCCAATCAGATTTCAGGATCAAGTAAAGTTGAGTAAAATATTTAGACTCAAGTACTTCCTAAGTTTCATGGTGCCAGGCCCTGGTTGTGATGGTTTTAGTGCTGAATTTTTAAATTCTTTTGGATTGACCTTGGTGATTTTGTCTACAGATCTTTTCGTAGTAGTTTTCATAAAGGAGAGCTATCACCATCGCAGCAGTTAGGTGTAATATCTATTATTCCCAAAGGTAATAAACCTAGAGAATACATAAAAACTGGCGACGTATATCTTTATTAAGTGCAAGTTTTGTAAATGAAATCAGTTTTATCTAAAATTATTTATGAAAACCAAAAAGGCTTCTTACCTGGGCGAGATTTTATACGATATAATGCATACATGTAAAGAAAATAACATTCCAGGAATTACATTAATGGTCGACTTTGAAAAAGCTTTTGACATTCTATCTTGGAAATTTGTAAGAAACATTCTAAAAATGTTCAATTTTGGAGAAAACATTCAACTTTGGATAAACATTTTTTTCACGAATTTTAAATTATGAATATTACAAAATGGTTTTACGTCCCCTTACTTTAAAATAGAGCGTGGCTGCAGGCAAGGTGACCCAGTTTCTTCTTATATTTTCTTGCTATGTGTTGAAATTATGGAAGCAATGTTCATATATCAAGGGTATAACTATAAAAAATAACGAGTACAAACTCCTTCAATATCCTGATGATACAGCAATATTACTTGATGGAAGTGAAAGCTCTCTGAATTCTTCATTGTCACTTATCGAGCAATGCCTAAATATTACAGATGACTTTTGTGGGTAAGGAAATGGAGTGAGTGTTCTGGGATTGAAATGAGAAAATTCAGGGGACAAATTCCAAATTGACACCTTCTTGCAGTTATTGCTTCAGCTTTATGTGACTGTCAACATGTTCAAACCAATCTGATTTCATACTAACCCTTTTCAAGCTCCTATACTTTGGACTTGAGGGATAAGTATATGTAAATTTATTGAGCCTACTAGGATGAAATCCTATGAAATGTGAAAGGATAATACTATTCTTAAAATTTGTTTACCCTTTTCCAGAACATGGTAGCCTGTAGAATAAACTTTTAAAATCTTTACACAGAAATGTATCATTCATAGTAAAAGTACACATTCTTTAATGATGAATATAATTGAAAATTGAGTTCTGAATTTGGTATAATGGTAATGAATGTAGATTTAACTGATGTTTTCACTTGAGTTATATTTGGAAATAAGGACAATTGTCTCGAATTATAAGAACTACAATCCTATATTTTCTTGGTCTCATGGAAATTAATACAAATCCGGCAAAAATGGACAAACACAGACCTCTGGAAACCAAGAGGTGGGACCAGGTGCCATGGAGGAGTAAGCATCCCATGTCGACTGGTCACATCCGCCGTGAGTTCACATGAAATATATGAGGAACGAATCTTCGTCACAATTGGTACAGACGTCTCAACAACCACCATCGAAAAGGCAACTCAGCATCTCACCCAGTGAAACAGAGTAATCGCAAACAAGACTATTATACCAACCATAAAATTTAAGGAACGTCGACATAAACGCGGTTTTCGATATCCCTGTGTCACTTATTTATCATCGAGTAGTTTACATCTGTATATGAAATGTTCATATGTTGAACATTCCCTGGCATATCAGATAATTTGTGAAATACAAACTCCATATTCAGGTGACTGTGGGATATTACTACTTAAATGTGGAACATTTACGATGGGAAAGCCGAAATAGTCGTATAGCTTAGTTGCTAATTTCCCGTCTGTGTCTATAGTAAGTACAATGTCTAAGTACGAAGCGTGTGTGCTTGATTCTGTTGTATGTTTAATTTCTAATTCGCTGAGATATATCGCACTGACATATATATGAAAATTGTCATTAGTGTCACGAGTTTCACTGGTCATACTGAGCGCATGGCAAAGTAACAAGCGCTGCCTATATCGAGAACTGAACTCAAAACCTTCTGCTTTCCAGTTGAACACTCTGTCAATAGACCACTACAATTGGTCCGTATAAATATTTTCATAGTACAAAAACACTTCATGATATAACCCATTACATGCTCTACTAAATATGCCATAAAACCTTAAAAATGGGTCCAAGTCTCAATTGGTCGGGATGCTGGAATGAACTAATTCTGCGGTGGACAATTTTGAGGAAGCGCATAAATTGAATGAAACAAATAACAACAAAGTTACAACATAAAAAATCTCAGATACCACAGTGTAAATAGAATGTCCAGGACATAGATACAAATCCGGTAAAAATGGACAAACACGGACCTCAGGAAACCAAGAGGTGGGATCAGGTGCCATGGAGGAGTAAGCATCCCCTGTCGACCGGTCACAGTCAAGTCCAATGAAATATACAGTTCTACAAAGTTTCAAGGTTTAACACCTGACACTTTAGGAAGAGTTGATTACAAAGAATAGGTACCCTCTGCTGAACAAAAAATTCTGAAACATGGCCAACACCTGGAAAATCTAAAAAATGGAATGAATTCATTCTAGGAGTTGCTCATTTTAAATGTTTAAAAATTGTTTTTGAAAATTTCAAGCTTCTACATATGAATCTGAAAAATCTTAAAAACCTTCAAAAATATGTAGACACCCCGGAAAATCCACAAACATGTTTGGTATGAATCCATAATAAGAGGTGCACATCTTTAATGCATATATAAAAGTTTCAATGTTCTACATCCTAAACTGTAGGAACTGACTACACGAGACAGGTACCCTACTTTCGCTGCCCACCCGCCCGACATTTAACATACTACAATCCGGTTTACACTATGTGCTACCCGGCCACAAAATATAAAAAGGAACAAAACATTATCTAATCATTTTATTTGTATCAATCCAAATACATGTATATATAAAAATCAGTACAAAACTTCTGGAGTAGTATTTGATGTAACACATTGTATGATTATGAGTAATTCTATTCCGGAAGATTCAAATTTAAATGTGATCATTGGTACACAACAAAGCATTATTTCTATGTCATCATGAAATAATAAGCACGTAAACTTGAATGACTTAAATAAAAATCGTGTTGGGAAGACTATACGATCCAAATTGTAACACTGTTTAAACACATTAAAACATGTACATACGAAAACATTAAAAGTATTATACAGGCAAGATGTTTAGAAATAGTAATCTTAAAAGCTTCAATAAAATAATGTAACTACTTTCAGAAAAAAGGCAAGAATTGTGTACATAAAGCCCATGTAGTAAAATATAGACTTACAATTGTAAAAATATTAAAGTGTTTTAGAGGAAAACTCCTTTAATTTACCCGTGTACCAAATTGGCACTTGTAAATGAGTAAAACATAAGTTGCTAAAACAATACACTGACCTTGTAACATCTATAGTTCATTGGAGTGGTAGGAATCTTATTTTTCAAATGTTGCAATAAGAGGACTACTCGAGGACAAATTATTTATTATCAAATACAAGTATATCTCATGCTGTACTAAACATACAATAGCAAATAAATGTTAAATAAATATCTACATAGTGGATCCGGGTTCAACAAAGTCAACAAATTATTCAAGGTCAACTTTAATTTCATATTTTGACTGTATAAATTTGTTGCTGTTTCTAAACTTCTAGGGAAGTCCCTGGTCGAGTAGCTGGAGCAGAGCTCTTAAAACTATAAACACTCAGATCTAGTCAACGCAGATTCGTCAGAAAGTTTTCCACTTTTATTTGTGGAAGGCCAGTGTCTCCTTTCGGGTAAATTAAGATGCTCCACCATTAAAATTACGTGCTACCATATCACTAGAATGTTTTGAGTGCGGCACAAATCACAATTTAAAATGAAAAATTAAGATTCTAAATGTAATTGATGACAATAAACATTAAAGTTATTTTCATCATTTTTATCTTAAAGTAAATATACAAAAATCTTGATGCCAAAATTTTGCTAATTTTGCTTTTCGTCTCAAAAGCATAAAAGATGAGTTCAAGTATTCGCTGAATTTACATGCGCTGTGCACTGGTACTTCAAATGTAACTACCTACCCAATGTTTGAGACAATCTATTGCTTTTATTGTCGTCATCCGGAGTTGTACAAAACATCTACAAGCTATTTTTCAGGATTTATTAACAGTACAATTGTATAGTGTAGAACGATACATCATGGTTTGATACATATTTGAGTGCAATGATGGCGGTTCGTTTCTTCTTTCCGTCAGGTACACTAGTATGCAAAAAACTTCTAATCAATCAACTTTTATCATTACATTTTGGTGGTGAAATTTAAGGATTTATTGCATTATTTGGTAGCGAGATATAAGGATTTCTCAATACATAAATTCGCTATTTTTAATTGCTATTTTTCATACCGAGAAGAATATTACTCTGCGCAAAATCAATGTAAACTCTGTTATTTGCACTCTACCAATCAAAATACTTTTTAAATTTTGGGCTACCTTTTTCTTGTTTTATGAGCATTATTTTAATGAAAACTGTAATAAATAGAATACTACCCAAAGCACTCGTGTTAAATTTTCATTCCTCTGCTTCACAAGATGACAATAAAAATAATAAAAATATCACTCATTACAAATTGGCAAACATTCTTTATTTATCAATTAAATAAATTGAGTTTGTAAATACCCTCCATTTATCCTACTGTATTTTAAATTGAAGCTGCAAAAGTAAAACGGACATGCTATGATGGAATATTCACTTCCATATAGATTTACCAAAACACGTACCATTACGGTCACTATACTATGCACCAAACCGTAAGGTAATATACTGCGTTACAACTTCATCCTGATATACTGCATCACTGGACTAGATTTAAATCAACAAATATTAAATGTTCAAGATGAACAATTAAAACAAAAATCATTAATTTAATAAACAAATCATAAACAAAAATCCATGTTCTAGTATATTAATTCATGTATTACATGGATGTGTAATCATATAGTTATCGTGTAATACAGAGGTCAATACGCGTGTGCAATACATAAATTCGTACTGCACTGCAGTTGGATACAGAAATTCCGACGAAACTACCTTTGTAAATGAGGTTCCATTTATCCAAAATATTTCATAACATCGTTAAAAGAGGAATGCATTTTAAATGTATGTACACAATTAGATATATAAGGGACATTCAATAAATACAAAACCACACAGATGTTTCTATCCGTATCATCAGACTGCACTTGATCATTGTAGTGCAAGGATTCATCTTAAGCTATGCTATTGCAGTTAGAATTGATGTGACTAGATGTAATATAGATAACGTGAATATGATTATTCAACGGGGTTATACTGTGAAAACTACAATATATCCAAGCTTATAAAATGATGTTTTATTGTAACAAGTAGATGAGAAAGGTAAAAAAATTGGACAAATATGAATTTTTCAACAGATAGTTTTGTTGAATTGTAAAACCTTCTCCAGCTATTAAGTTCATAAAATCGATCAGAAATTAATGGTCATTTTTATTTTGGTATAAATAATAATAATGCACTAAGTATTCATGTTACAGTTTGGATGGTGATTGAAGACTCTCCTTTACTAATTCTGCTGCCTCCACGCTTGTACCCCAACTCAAGGATATACCACTGGACCCATGTCCATAATTGTGAACAACCTATGGAACAGAAAGTGACAAAATGCTTTACATGGTGTATGCCCACATTGATGAATTTGTAAAAAGTGTGACAAACATTAACAAACCAGCCCCTTTGGTCACATTTAGACTAGCCCAAATCAATAAATAGTATGGTCTATTGTCATAATTTAGTGTGAAAAAATCCATATTGCATGTAAAATTATTGTAAAATTTGTATTCTAAATCATACACTCCTATATTATAACAATGGACTTCACCATTCATTGAAATGGTTGAGTCCAAATGTGGCTACAGGGGTTGAAGAATTAAGCTGCATATCGCAGTTCTGTCTAAAAACAAGAGGTCATTGGTCCACACCACTTACCTAAGCTGTCATGATATCTTAACAAGAGGCCCAAGAGGGCCTCAATTGCTCACCTGAGAACCATCTACAAATATGGAAAGAATACCAAGAAGGATATGTACATGTACATGTACATGTAGGCTGATCTGGCCAAGAAACAATATTGCAGTTTTAAGAAATTCATAAACATATCTGAAAAAAATTCATTTCAGCAAAATTCTTGCGCAAAAACATTTCTTCACATATATACAAGTAAAACACATTAATTAATAGAATGCATCATAATGAATGCATGGGGAGTAAATTGAGGAAATCATGCAAAAATGAATGAAAATGACAAATTCATAAAAAACTTCAAAAGCATGTCAAAATTGAACATTCCGATTTCTATGAAAAATGCAAAGATGAATCATACATTCATGTAGATCTGTTTTTCAATTCATGTAAGGGTTCTGAGGAAGAATATTTTTAAAGTGGAGTATCTTATGTGTCTAATTTTGCCCCAACCTGGATCCACCCCTGGGCCAATCTGGCTGAAAACTACAACTGGTAGAGGATCTTGAGTCCTTCCTTCTTGTAAAATTTCATTAAAATGTAACAAAAACTGATAGTGTTAAAAATGCACACTTACCCTTTTATTTGCAGTCTTAAAAACTGCATACAAAATTCTAGAAATTCAATTTCGACAAAATTCTTGCACAAAAACATTTCTTTGCCTAATTACAAGTAAAACACATTAAATGAATGCATCAAAATGATTGCTAGGGGAGTTAATCGATGAATTAATGCAAAAAAGAATGTAAAGGACAAAGTCTGAAAAGACTTCAAAAACGCATAAAAAATTAATATTCTGATTTCTATAAAAAATACAAACATAAATTATACATCCATGTAGATCTCTCAGAAACAATTCGTTTTTCAATTCAAGTACTGGTTCTGGAGAAGAAGATTTTTAAAGAGGGGTACATTATGTGACCTATTTTGCCCTACCCTGAATCCACCCCAGGGCCAATCTTAGTAAAGCATCTTGAGTACTTGTTTTCTGTAAAGTTTCGTCAATATTTCTCAAGTAGTTTTGAAACAAAAGCTGATAGTATAAGCTTAGGTTACAAAATCTTAGACAGGAAAAGATGAAAGGGATTTTACTTAGATCTAGAATTAGATGGATTGAATGTGGGGAAAAACCAACAAAATATTTCTGTGCTCTCGAAAAAAGAAATTATGTAAATAAAACTATAAACATCATAGAAAATGATAAAGGTAATCTTATTCAAAACCAAAAAAGCTATTCTAAATGAAATCCATAACTTTTACTTTAATCTCTATAAATCTCGAGATGATACACTTGATGATGTTAATTTAGAAAATATTTTAAAATTTGATGAAATACCAAAACTCAAAAAAAACAACAGCTCAAAGCTTAGAGGGTTTAATAACAATATCTGAGGCAGCAAAATTTTTAAGGAACATGCAAAATAATAAGAGCCCAGGATCAGATGGATTCCCTTGTGAGTTCTACAATTATCAATAACACAGAGACAAGGGATTATAACAATACTACCCAAGCCAAATAAACCCCGCACTAATCTAAAGAACTGGAGGCTTATTTCTCTTTTGAACGTATCATATAAGATTCTTTCTGGATGTATAGGAAATAGATTAAAATATATATTGCCAAAACTCATACATGAGGATCAAAAAGGATTTCTAGCGGGTAGATTCATAGGGGAGAACACTCGTCTTACGTATGATTTACTACATTCTGCAAAAGAAAATAATATCCCAGGAATGCTTTTAATTATTGATTTCGAAAAAGCCTTTGATTCCATTTCCTGGAAATATATTATGAAGGTTTTAAATTTTTTTAAATTTGGACCTGATTTTATGAAATGGATTCGTATAATGAATAATAATATTTCATTATGCGTAATTCAAAATGGAAATTTCTCAAATTCTTTCAAATTGGGAGGGGCTGTAGGCAAGGCGATCCTATTTCGCCATATATATTTAACCTCTGTGTGGAGATTCTAGGACTATTGATCCGTCAGGATAAAAATATTAAAGGTATAAATGTTAAAAAAACCTGAATACTGTTTATTGCAATATGCTGATGACACCTCTATTTTCTTAGATGGGACAGAAAAAAGCCTTAAAAGTACCTTAGATCTATTATACCAATTTGCCAAATTCTCTGGATTAAAGCCCAATATTGAAAAAACGAAAGCAGTATGGATTGGTGCTAAAACGGGAGAATTACAAGTTTTATGTCCAGAATATAATTTAAATTGGACAACAGAAAAATTTAATATTCTCGGTATTAACTTTAAAGCCAATGTTGAAAATATTTTGAATGATAACTACTCTAGTAAAATTAAAAATATTGAACAAGAAATATTAGCTTGGTCAAAAAGGGACATAACTCCTATTGGAAAAATTACTGTTGTTAAAAGTATACTCCTACCTAAACTAACTCACTTATTCACTTCACTTCCAAGTCCTGACAAAAACACTATAAACCAAATTCAAAATACTCTATTTAAATTTGTGTGGGATAATAAAAGAGACAGAATCAAACGAAAACAACTAATTCAAGATTACATGGATGGGGGATGCAAAATGACCCACATAGAAACTTTCATAAAAGGTCTAAAACTATCTTGGTTTAGAAAATTTTTTAATGACATACAATCAAATAAATGGATTAGGCTCTTTTTGGACGCTACAAATATTGAAATAGATAAATTATTAAAAATTGGTGGAACTTATGAACAAAAGATAATCAAAAATATAAAAAAATCCATTTTGGAAGGAAACACTTAGCTATTTATCAAAATTAAAAATGTTGGAAAACATTTCAGATCCGTCAGAAGTTCTGAATACACCAATATGGTGTAACCCCCATATAAAAATTGGAAGATCTGAAGTCTTTTATAAGTCTTGGTATGAGAAAGGAATTATTAATATTGGGGACCTTTTAAATCAAGACGGAGAATTTTTATTCTTTCGAACAATTTAAAGTAACCTATAACCTGCAATGTCCTTTCACAACATTTATAGGCATTAAACAAGCAATACAAGCTGAATGGCCAGCAATTTTTCAATACCCCTATCCAAGTAAAACTCTGGGCCCAGAAAGACCCAATCATATTAAAATTTTTGTGTAAAAATAAAAAAGGCACCAAAGCTATTTACAACTTCTTTATTCACAATTACATATACACTGAAAATAAAAACTGTCAATCAAAGTGGGAGAACATATTACAACAAAATATAGAGTGGAAAAAAAATTTAAATATTTTTAAAATAACAATAGATTCCAAATTAATATGGTTTCAATACAGAGTGGTACAGCGCATTATTGCTACTAATAAACTTTTATTTCATATGAATATTAGAGAAGATGCACTATGTTCTGTTTGTAAAATATATCAAGAAACCATTACACATCTATTTTTTCAATGTGATAAGATCAGAAACTTGTGGAGAAAGTTAGAATTCTGGATAAATGAGAATAACACCTATAGCTTTTAAATATACTCTTTCTGTTTGATGGATATAAGCACAAAGCAATTAATATTTGTATTATTTTAATCAAAAGGTATATCTATAAATGTAGAATCTCAAAAACAGTAGTTGTTTTTGATGATTGTAAAAAATATCTTCAGGACTATTATGTCACGGAAAAACTAAGGTACAGTATTAAGGGTGAACATGACAAATTTAATGAAACATGGCAAGTTATGCATAACAAACTATCTGTGCCACTGCTGGTGGACCGTTTGAGTCCCCGAGGGTATACATAAACCTAGTACCTGGTATTTCGGTACCAGTTGTTCATTTTTTACTAAAGTAATATTTGGCACTGTTAACATCATTTAAATTCCAATTTTTTTCTAAAGCTAAGATAGTCATTTTTTACAGTGGTTACTCTTAGACGGATTTCGGCTATACTTTTAGAGATATCATTTGGCCTTGTATAATACCACTTTCTCTTTCGAAAATAACTTTTAAATTGGAGCTCAACTGATGAAGTCTTATTGACAGAAACGATATCGTCTTGAGCATTATAACTTTGGTAGTATGTTTATAATATTTATAACCACTAGGTCGTTGCCACTGCTGGTGGACCGTTTGAGTCCCCGAGGTATACATAAACCTAGTACCTGGTATTTCGGTACCAGTTGTTCATTTTTTTTACTAAAGTAATATTTGGCACTGTTAACATCATTTAAATTCCAATTTTTTTCTAAAGCTAAGATAGTCATTTTTTACAGTGGTTACTCTTAGACGGATTTCGGCTATACTTTTAGAGATATCATTTGGCCTTGTATAATACCACTTTCTCTTTCGAAAAATAACTTTTAAATTGGAGCTCAACTGATGAAGTCTTATTGACAGAAACGATATCGTCTTGAGCATTATAACTTTTGGTAGTATGTTTATAATATTTATAAACCACTAGGTCGTTGCCACTGCTGGTGGACCGTTTGAGTCCCCGAGGGTATACATAAACCTAGTACCTGGTATTTCGGTACCAATTGTTCATTTTTTACTAAAGTAATATTTGGCACTGTTAACATCATTTAAATTCCAATTTTTTTCTAAAGCTAAGATAGTCATTTTTTACAGTGGTTACTCTTAGACGGATTTCGGCTATACTTTTAGAGATATCATTTGGCCTTGTATAATACCACTTTCTCTTTCGAAAATAACTTTTAAATTGGGAGCTCAACTGATGAAGTCTTATTGACAGAAACGATATCGTCTTGAGCATTATAACTTTGGTAGTATGTTTATAATATTTATAACCACTAGGTCGTTGCCACTGCTGGTGGACCGTTTGAGTCCCCCGAGGGTATACATAAACCTAGTACCTGGTATTTCGGTACCAGTTGTTCATTTTTTACTAAAGTAATATTTGGCACTGTTAACATCATTTAAATTCCAATTTTTTTCTAAAGCTAAGATAGTCATTTTTTACAGTGGTTACTCTTAGACGGATTTCGGCTATACTTTTAGAGATATCATTTGGCCTTGTATAATACCACTTTCTCTTTCGAAAATAACTTTTAAATTGGAGCTCAACTGATGAAGTCTTATTGACAGAAACGATATCGTCTTGAGCATTATAACTTTGGTAGTATGTTTATAATATTTAAAAAATATGACAAGGTTATTATTATTATATTGTATATCTGTAAAACTTCAAAGTATTTAATATCATAACAGAAGAATGTCGGTGAAATTAATAAATTATAATACAAAGGTTCGATGTCGTGAGGTAGTTAGGTATTTTGTCTGTTTGAGTATAATCAGTATACATGTATATGGGTGTGTATGTAAATGTATGTATATGTATAGTAAATTCTTATCTATGTAAGTATGCAAGTATGATTGTACAGGAGTATGAATACATTGTATATGTTAAGGTACACACGTTGCACAGTTTAAATAATATGTTATCTCAGAATAATATTTATGTGTGCGTGTAATATGCCTGTGCTTGTGCATATGTGTATATTCATGTGCATTCATCTCCAAGTAATTGGTATACATGTTTATGGATGTGTATATAAATGTATGTATATGTATCTAGGTGAATACTTATATATTTATGTAAGTATAGAATTATGATTAAAACAGGAGTATGAATGCATAGTATATGTTCAGGTATACAGGTTTCACAGTTTTAGTAATATGTTGTCATAAAATAATATTTTGGTGTATACAATATACCTGTGCATATACAGGTGTGTATACACAAGATTTATTCTTAGGAATGAAACTTGTCTATATCACAGATAATTAGTATTACCTGGAAATAGTACAAATATTCGATATATATTACTAATCAATATGTACATGTATGTGTAAAATCTGAAATAAAACTAAAATAAATTCATAAATTTTATACATACATAAAAATCTTTAAAGATAGGTAACTGAAAATTACAATGTTATGTACATGTATAAATAAAATCCTTGAGGGATAAGCTGAGAGCAAAATCTGTTTACGTTTGAATATGTACGTATCATATTGTGAAAAAAATGTGAACATTTAAGTTGGACACAGTGTATTCATACATTGTATGTGTTTAGTGTACATGTATGTTCTTGTCTTTTTGGACCTTGCAGGGAGCCTGGACCTGTGAGGGTATATGTAACAGGCTCGTTAATAAACATTTAAAAAAAAAAAAAAAAAAAAAAAAAGCTGATAGTATTAAAAATACATCCCCCTCTTTTTTGCAGTCTTAAAAATTCATAAAAAATTTTAGAAATATAATTTCGACAAAATTCTTGCACAAAACATTTCTTCACATAATTACAAGTAAAACACATTAAATGAATCAGTCAAAGTGAATACAAAGGGAGATCATTGGAGAATAAAAATGACAAAGTCTGAAAAGACCTCAAGAACGCATCAAAATTTAATATTCCGATTTCTACGAAAAATACAAACTTGAATCATACATTCATCTAGATCACTCAGAAACAATCCATTTTTCAATTCATTCTGGAGAAGGAACATTTTAATGAGGGGTACCTTCTGTGACATATTTTGTCCTGCCCCACATCCACCCCGGGGCCGATCTGGTTGAAAACTACAAATTTGGTAAAGGAACTTGAGCACTTGCTTCCTGTAAAGGTTCGTAAAATTCCTTTCAGTGGTTTCAGAGAAGTCGAAAATATGAAAAGTTTACGGACAGAGGCAGGACGACAGAAAAGTGATCACAATAGCTCTCTTGAGCCTTCAGCTATGGTGAGATATATATATATATAAATAATAAATTTTCACATTATTATCACACTCCTTGTTAGTTGAAATCATTGAACTTCTCTTTTTTTTTTTTTTTTATTGGTACCCAGACAATAAATAGCTCTAGAAGGTGCTAGAGTTGGGTTGCACTGTTTAACTTTGCCCATTGTTGGATACCTTTTTATAACATATATTAAATACAAGACAAGACTGATACATCCACTTTCACCCCCCTTTCACACTATTTTACATATTTATCATACATATTGTACATTTCAAAAGTATCTATATATTTTCAATTATTGAGCTAAAGAGTTTAATGAAATATAGTTTACTCCATCTATCATATCCATACACATGCACTTGTACATTATACATACGCATATATAGAGATATACACATACACACCCATACACATATACTTACACGCATAAACATTCACATGCATATACTTAGACCATCATGCATATATTTATATATATACATGTACATGTATATATATACCCACATGCGTGCATCGCTCATATACACCCATGCATGCATGTGGCTGTGTATTAAACCTTATATTTAATAATTGGTGATACAAACTATATGATAATATAATTATTATGAATGACAGAAAACTTTATTTTATATAAGTTTTTGTGCAAAGCACTTGTAATTACTATTCACATGTATGGATTATCCACAAATAAATTTTCCAGTGAAGCCCACTTTTTATTAAATTTATCCATTTCTCCTTTAATTTTATACACATATTGTTCTAATTTATAATATGACATTAAAAGACGTTTTATTTCATCAAACACCAACACCTTGTTATGAAATCTTTTCTTATAAATATAATACTAAATCAGCATTATACAGGTATTTAATGCTTTATATTTTTTACCTGTTTTAAGAAATAGTATATCCATTAATGTAAATGTAAAATGGTCTTCGACAATATCATTAAACCAGTTTTTTATATCATTCCAAAATCTACTTACACAGTGACAATCGTAAAAAAATGTTTTATAGTTTCTATTTGTGTGTTACAAAAGCAGCAGTTAGGATCATTTCGAATACCCAGTTTGTGTAGTAATTTGTTGGTAGCTAGGATATATTATGTACAATTCTGTACTGAAACCATATCAGTTTAGTATCATTTGTATTTACAAAAACATTATTATGTATTATTTTCCAATCAAAGTTATCATCAAAATTCAATAAGTTTTGCCATTTTATATCAGCTTTCACTTTATACTCTATATGATTACAAAAAATATTATATATTGATTTATATCCTCTTTTATCTTTACAAATACTTTTAATAAATTTTGGTTGACTTGGTCCAGTTTCTTTTTCTACAATGTCCCTAAGAATTGGAAATTTAGTAAGAAGGAGATTTTTAATCCCTAAAAAAATTGTAAAGGGGACACGAATGTTAAAAATTTTTACAAATGTTTCATAAGAATATATTTTTCCAAAGCAATCAATCATGTCTTTTACATTGACTATACCTTTATTAAACCATTCTTTGTAGAATATTGATTTTCCATCAATTTTTAGCTTTGGGTTCATCCATAATGGTGTATTTAAGTAATCTGCTTCTGAAAGTTGGTAAATAATATCTTGAAACTCTGTTAAATATTGAAATACTTCTTTCCAAAATAAATTTTGAGTCTGTGTAGCACATTTTTTAGTGTAATCATTACCTAATAAAATTATTTTTTTTATATCTGCATTATTAGTATCGAAAAATAAGGTACACCATTTATTATTGTTTTCTGCATTTAAGATTCTTCTTATCCATGTAAGTTTTAACTTTTGATAAATGTCTTGGTGTGAATCATTCTACATCCCCCCTTTTCGTGATCTTGAGTAAGTATTTTTCTTCCTATTCTATCGGGTTTATTATTCCATATAAATTTGTAAAACATATTGTCAATTTTTTGTGTGTCTTTATTTGTGTTTCGGTAGAGCTATCAAAAGATGAGTTAACTTTGGCATAAGTAAAGTTTTTATAACAGTTATTTTTCCTATCGTTGTAATATTTCTCTTAGACCAATGATTTATTTCTTTTTTAATTATATTGATTTTATCTTCAAAATTTATTCTTTCAATGTCATTTAGGTTAATATCTAACTGAATTCCTAATATATTAAAAGGCTCATTACTCCAATTTAACTTATATTCTGGACAAAGTATTTCATTATTATTTATTTTAGCTCCTATCCATACTGCTTTTGTTTTGTCAATATTCGGTTTTAACCCTGAGATATAGAAGATCCAAGGTGGATTTCAGACTTTTCTGTGTTCCATCAAGAAAAATAGTTGTGTCATCTGCATACTGAAGTAAGGAGTATTCTTTGTTATGTATATTTATACCTTTAATGTCTCTATTTTTCCTTATTAAAATTGCCATAATCTCTACACATAAATTGAATAGATATGGAGATGCCGGATCACCCTGCCTACAGCCACGCCCTATGTTAAAGAAGCTTGAAAAAAAAACACATAAATTTACATTGGTATTAAGAATGTGTATCCATTTCTTGAATTCTGGCCCAAACTTAAAGTATTCTAAAACATTATACATAAATCGCCAGGAAATGGAATCAAAAGCTTTTTCAAAGTATATAATTAGTAGCATACCTGGAATATTATCTTGTTTGACTGTATGTAGAGTATCATAGACTAACCTAGAGTTTTCTCCAATATATCTTCCTGCTAAAA
The DNA here is from genome assembly GCA_030159075.1 of Atrina japonica. NCBI lineage: Eukaryota > Metazoa > Mollusca > Bivalvia > Pterioida > Pinnidae > Atrina > Atrina japonica. The sequence continues at coordinate 344,547 of BROG01000262.1, read as the reverse complement.
AAACCTTTTGATCTTGGTGAATTAAGTATGGTAAAACTAATTTTAATCTATTCGCTATACAGCTTGATAATATTTTATAGGAGACATTAAGTAATGATATTGGTCTCCAATTCTTTAAATATTCTCTTGGTTTATTTGGTTATATATATAGTATATAGTTATAATTCCTTGTTTCTGTGTAACTGATAATTCTTCTTTTTGAAAGCCATAATTAAGTGATCTTATTAAAAAAGTGCCAATATCTTTCCAAACAAATTAAAAAAATTCTACGGTATACCCATCTGACCCCGGACTTTTATTATTTTTCATATTTTTCAATGCTTGTGATGCCTCAATATAATTTATCTTTCCTCAAGTTTTTTAGCCATACTATTGTCTAGTTTTGGTATATCTTGATAGTTTAATAAGTTTTCAATATTTACATTTTCTAGGGAGCTATCTTTTGAAGAATAAAGGGAAGAGTAATAATTTTTTATCTCCAGTAATATGTCACTTTGATTTTCAATACATGAATTATTGTTTTCATTCACTACTTTAGTTATAGTTTTATTTACATAGTTTCTTTTTTCCAACGCACAGAAGTATTTGGTTGGTTTTTCTCCCTCTTCTATCCATTTTACTTTTGCTCTTATCAAGCTTCCCCTCATTTTTTCTTTTCTAAGTTATTCTAATTCATCCTTTAATTCAAAAATTTTATTGTTATTACTATCATTTTTTTCTAGCATTTCTATTTCATTTTCTAATTCAATAAATCTTTTAGCTTTTTCTTTCTTTTTTGCTGAAGAGTATGAAATTGTGTTTCCACGAATAGAGAGAAGAATTTGCTCAAAAAATTGATGATCGTCTATTGTGAAGCATATTTCTTCATTTAAAATATTTTCAATATGGTGACGTAAATATGGTAGTACTGCATATTGTAACTTGAGTTCTAAAATAGTATTTTTAACCATTTTTATATAGTCATTGTCCTTTAACAAATTATTATTAAATTTCCAAAAGCCCCTTCCTTTTTCAAAGTTTGAGAATTTTAAATTTATTTCAACAATTGAATGGTCACTGTAACCAGGTTTAATACTTATGTGATTAATAACATTCATAAGTTCAGATGAAGTGAGAAAAAAGTCTAACCTAGCTTTTTTAATTGGATTTTTACAGAACCATGATCTTTATGTTGTAATCGCCAAGGATCCACTAAGTCAAATTTTTCCTTCAAGTTTATTACCGTATTTCTGGCTAGGGGATTATTTACAGTTCTATAGTTAAAATAATCTTTCTCTGGGTCTTGTACTAAATTGAAATCACCACATATTATTGTAAAGTCATATACTTTTTTATTGAGTAAGTTCTCAATATTCTTATAAAATTCTGGACTATCTTTATTAGGTCCATATAATGTAATTAATAATATATTATATTTATTTTGTATTTCTAATTCTATCCCGAGGAGGTTTCCAATTTCATCATGTTCTTCATTTAGCAGTTTATATTCAAAATTATTATTAAAAAGAACTGCTAAACCTCGTGAATTAGATTTACCTGCTGAAAGACATATTTCATAACCCTAACATGCCCTAATATTAAGTTTTTCCTTTTCAGTAAAATGAGTATCTTGAAGACAATAAATTGAGTAATTTTTACCTTTCAGATAGTTTAAGACATCTCTCCTTTTTTTATAATCACCTAACCCTCTACAATTGAGGGATGCTATTTTTATTTCATTCATCTGCAACACATGACATGTACTAATTTAAATAATATATTAATTAAGATTTTAACAAGACCATGTATATATTTTGGCTAATGTTGATTAAGCATTTCATCGTCAATGTGTTTAAAAGTGCTAAAAGGGATGCATACTCCAAACATACAATCAATATTAGACTTATCTAAATGAGAGATAACATATATGGGCTCAATAGCAGTCAATTCAAAGAGAAAATAGACCTCACATGCTTGAATTAAGCTTTCACACCACATAAAAGACAAATACACAATTACACAACTTAAAAAAAAACCTGAAACATAAATTTACACGCATAATATGTCTATTAGATTCAAACATAGCTTCTATTTGGCCCTATATACCCATCACATATACATTGTATATCGTAATTATAATTACATGATCAATTGCAGTACAAGGTCTACACTCATTACGTTTGAAACGTACAGATAGTAACGGCAGTAGGAGCTTGTACAAGGCTCCAAGATTATCATGCCGTGCAGTAAGAAGTTCAATGTATTGTTACCTTGACAAAATGTTACATTACTTCTTGTATCTTACCTTTACATAATGAGAGCTACCTGTAATACAGCACTCGCATGTTTCGATGAAGACTAATAGACTGGAAATGATTTTTAAAATATAGTACACAAAACCTACCACGTATTCATTCCGGACCAGGTACTTTTCCGGAAAATTAGCTTACATTTTAAAATAAGAACAAAAATTGTATGCAAATACGTACTTATTTTGCAAGAGTTTCTAAATTACAGTAATAATCATAGTATTGTCTTTATGCTATTATTGTGTCTATCACGTTGAACTACGACGCTCTTATTTTACTATTTATGTCATCGTAAATATCAAACTTAATTTGTTTGGCACCTGTTTTGGTCCTTCCGTAAATATTTCCGTTGAAGTACCAAGCCTGGTCAATTCCTTCATGGTCGTTCAAACGTTGAATGAGTTCTGTATTTAATTTAGTTACATCATCAGACAGTCTTAGATTTTTTCCAGAATTTTTTACCACGGCCCGTTTTTTCATGATTCTTCCCTTCACCTCTGCATTTTTCAATTTAAGTAAAATAGGCCTTTCTGTCCCCTTTTTTCCAGGAATTCGATGTACTGCCACAATTTCGTCTAGTTTCAGTTCAACTTTGGCCACATCACGGATCATTCCGCATACCACTGCCGATGTATTTTCCTGTCGGTCTTCTCTAATCCCGTGTATTTTCACATTGCACTTGCGGGAGTATTGTTCGTTATAATTCGTTTGTCGTCGTGCATCCATCGCTATTCTACTAGTTTCTGTCATATTTTTTCTTAATTTCCCGTATATCCATTTCTTTTTTTGCAATAAGTTCCCGAAGTCCTTCATTTTCTAGCACGAGGCTATCTATTTTATCTTGCATATCTCCCGTTCTTTTTTTGTTTCTTCTTGAATTATCCTTATGTCCTCTTTCATTTCTTTCATCTTTCCCACTACTATAGATTTTACCACCTCCTTTAAGTCATCAAGCTTAACTGTCTGTTTAATTTCATTTTTAATAATTTCTAATTCACTTAGAATTAGAGAGATCTCGTCGGCACTAGTATTTGCCACTTCACTGTGTGATCTTTTTGCTGGTTGCTTGGTTGATTTCCTTGATTCTACCGATTCTTTTCCAGTAAAATATTTACTAGTTTTGTTACTCGCCATTGTGAATTGTGTACACTCGTTTTAGACTAATGGTGTGGATTTAGGTCCCGTGAGTAGGTACACACCTTATACACACCTGTATTAAGTTTTAATCAAATTTTTGCGTTTCCTTTGTCAATTTAAACAATCCTGCTGGTACGTACACATTAACAAACATTACATAAATCTTCTATATGCAATTTCCATGTGAATTTGTCATTTTTTAACGTATAGGATTCCAAAAATTCTCTAGTCTATAGACAGACCGTCCAGCCAGCTCGCGCCATATTTAAATCATTGAACTTCTCTTGATGGTGACACAGAAAATATGCATAACAGCTGCAAGTTTTCCAACGGTATTTCACAACTATCAAATTCACTCTTAATCATGAGCATTTCATGGATAACCAATTAATAAACCCATTTATTCCTACAGACACATTTGGGTTGGTCTTAGTCACAGAAGATGAGTTAAACATTTGAATCTAGATCAATAACCAAAGTCAGTAAATGAGTTTGTACTGTTAGTAATTAAAGTCTAGTGACATGTTCGTAATTTATGTCTAGTGACATAAAGTTTACCAAAGTCAGCAAATGATTTTGTACTGTTAATAATTAAAGTCTAGTGACATGAAAGTTACCAAAGTCAGCAAATGATTCTACATTGTTAGTAATTAGAGTCTAGTGACATGAAGTTTACCAAAGTCAGTAAATGATTGTGTACTGTTAGTAATTAAAGTCTAGTTACATGATGTTTACCAAAGTCAGTAAATGATTCGTAATTTAAGTCTAGTGACATGAAGTTTACCAAAGTCAGTAAATGATTCTACATTGTTAGTAATTAGAGTCTAGTAACATGTTAGTAATTAAAGTCTAGTTACATGATGTTTACCAAAGTCAGTAAATGATTGTGTACTGTTAATAACTAAAGTCTAGTGATAAGTTAAAAATGTGAAAACGTGATGTTAAAGTAATAAGTCATTTCAAAATAATTTTTTTTTTGAAAAAGATGTATAAAGTTTTAATGTACCTTTAATTTTCCCTTTGGAAAGGTGATTGTTTCTTTTTCAAGACGGAGTGGAGTACGGTGAGGTCTCAATCCTGCCCAAACATGGTCAATCTTGGCTCCCTGATTATATTAAAGAACAGCTTTAACGCAGGAAATGTTAAGTCATATCAACTTCATTATACAAACAGGTATATTACATATCCATCATTTAAATACTATATACCTGGATTTTTTCACCCCTGGTTATTTTAACCTTTTTACGACAGAGATAACATATTCACTTCATCTTAAATTCGCCCTAAATAAGCCAGTCTCATGGAAGACAAGTATGTCTTTACTTCAGTTATTTATAATGACATTTTCACTTTCATTTTAAACTTGCTCACTCATCTAAGGGTGAAAATTAAACTTCAGTGAAACTTTCCAGGCATACAGTAAAATATTGTCATAAATATTTGTTAAATACATGAGGCAGTATTTCACATCAGTTAATATAGAGCATTTGAAGCAGTTAATCTTCATAAAATTCAATAGATTCAATTTTAAATACAAATTTAGGCATGTTAAATGAATCCAAATGTATCAATCAATTCATAATATCTAACTTCATACAACAAGTATGAATAAATGAATTCACTTAAACCTATATACAGCAACCATCCAGCTTCAAAATGATCAGTGTTAATGAGCTCTCGATACACAATCACATTTTCCATATAACCAATAGTAAAAAAAATCTACTGCAATGGCCATTTCAAAAAGTTGACATGCAGATGACATGTATCTACAGAGATGTGCAAAAGGTATTCAGACACTAATATCTTTCCTATATATTGAATATAACACCACATTTTCCCAAAAAATACTGCGAAGCCGTTTCAGTTTCTTAGATGAAACTCCCTATATAAGTAAGTAAAATCAAGATGTCTGATTTTAACTTTTTTGTTTAAATTGTCAAATCTTTGAAATTACAAATTAGAAAATTATATCCAAATAAGCAACGGGACTTGGAAATATTCTCTACTTACAGATGAAAGTTCTCTTGAAATGCAAAAAGAAATCATTATGGCTTTACAATATATATTTTTTTGGGGGGGGGGAAATGTGTTTTTATATAAAATATATAGTAATGAAAATATACATTTATGTCTCTGTATATACTAAACCTCTTTAAACAGTCAACCTGTCTTATTATGCTCCAAGCTGATTCTTGTCAATCTATCTGTATATTTATTTTTATCTACATATCACAAAGCAATTTTGATTTGAAAATATTTGAGACATTTTATCATTGTTAATCTAACTGCATTTATTTTGAGTTTTAATAAAAATTATCATGCTAGATTTTGAAATATGGGAATAGACTTTAATTACATATTCATTTATCTTATTTCTTATTTGATTACATAAAGCTTCATGTACATTTATTTACTTTACTGTTAGTTAGAACAGGTGTCACTTACACCTAACACTAGAGATACCCGTCTATCTAAAGCTTATACTAATTGACCTATTGTCTACTTTCCTTTTAAGAAATCTTACATCCCTTATATGTTTATTCTCCAGATTAAAAGTAAGCGTTAAATGTAAATCATACTCTACATATAAAAGACATCTTAATTGATCATTAGTTTTATATACTTTCTTACAACTTCTGTTTGTCAGTTGGAGTTAGACTTCCATACTGACAAGATACAGCTCATGTGAAATCCATTGTTGTGATAAATTGTTATACCATGCGGCTACATCTTTGGTAGTTTTATTGCACTCAGTACTAAGTGCTAGGAGTAAGACTACATATAGTCTTGACTTGGGTCCAAGATATACAGTTGCACCCAGACGCAACTCAGTATAGAGGACTTACTGTGACGTGCACAGTCACACATCAACTACTACATACTAAAAACAAAAACTCTAAATTATCACAGCCGCATTCCCCCGATGATATACAACACATCAAACTAAACAAGATTTCATTATCAATGTGGAGTCCAGTTCTGTTTTACGAAAATGTGGAATAAAATAATTCAATTACAACCAGGCCTTAAAACCTCATTCACTAAAGATGAGACCAAGGTCCATATTGATGGTTTTTACTGATTTAAGTTACCGCCATTACAAATTCAATCATACCTGTAGAGCAGGGCAAATCTTATAACATCGTTCTAGAATGCCAGCTGTATCTTCAGCCTGTATTTTAGTGTCAAAATTATTTTCCTGTCTACATCCACCAACACAAAGAAGATCTCCGCTATAAAAAACAAAACAAAAAGGATTCCTAAGGAAAAAGTGAATGTGATGCATTATCATGTTTAAACATATAACATGATGTCAGAATGTATACTTTTATTTTTTATAAGATTATAAGATTATAATATAACTTATAAGATTTTATTACAGTTTTGGTTTTGCTCAACATTTTATTTGTCCAGAGATGGTCACATGTTTAACTAAAATGAAATCAGACTGTAAACCAGATAAGTTATCATACTACAATGCTATGACATCACCAAACTGTTTTAGAGGAATTTCATTTAGCACCAACTTCTATGACTGCATGAAAAAGTGAGACAAAAGATTGACAGAACTTGCCATATCTCTTTCAATGGTCGATTGTTTGTTAAATTAAAATGTAATAAAACAATTATTGCACTACTGTTGGTTTGATATGAGAATTTATGGGGTACAAAAAACAATATCAACCTGTCGGTCTTCAGCCTTGGTAGATATTGTGTTTGTAATCCTATAAATTCTCATATCAAACCAAAAATACTGCAATAATTGTATCATGTATGATGCTTTATATTTTATAAACTATATTTTTTCTTACTTTATCAATTGGAATACCAATAACAGAAATGATTTCATAAACTTTGACCTTGTATCTTGATAAAAAATATTATAAACATAATACCAAAGTTTTATACTCAAGACAATCGTTTCTGTGATTTGGACACCAATGACATACTGTATAAGTATAATTATTAGTGAGATACAAATTCAGCGTTTGTCCTATAAAAGCAATACATTTTTAGCAATAAGTAATTTGGCAATTTTAATGTTCCAAATAAAAAATTAAACAAGGAATGAATTGATAGCAATATTGAATTTTAGCGATCTCAGCACATCTCGCTAATAATGCCAAAATTTAATCCTCACTAAAAATTCTGCTTATACGGTAAACGATTTCATTGATCTTGACATTGTATTATAGATGATGTTTATCGTATAGGACACTTGATCAAAATTTCATTTTAGTGGAGGTGGTATAGGGGTGGGCAATGCCTCAAAATTTTGTAATTATTATATTCGAATCTCACATTAAACAGTCAGTAATACATGTTTGCATAACCCATAACACTAGTCAATTTGAAAAAAAAAATAAAGATTCAAACTGTACAAACAAAATGTCTGGATTATTGGCTGAAGGCATCGGGATAATCAGCATTAGACTAGCTCCTATTGCTGTGTCAATTTAACTACTTGTCATTTACCTTTAAATACAAGTTATACTTACTTTGGAATGATATAGGCCCCATCCTCCGTGTATATCCAGTACTTTATCCATGGAGCATGTACCTAGAATGGTAAAATACCTGTCACTAATAACGAATATAAAAGAAATTCAGATACCAATGTATATATCTAGGATGTCCAGGTATAGATACAAACCCAGATAAAAATGGGCAAACACGGGCCTCTGGAAATCAAGAGGTGGGATAAGGTGCCATGGAGGAGTAAGCAACCCCTGTCAACTGGACACACCTGCCATGAAAAATAACACTCCATGCAAAATCACAGTAAACTGTTATTTTTACTTGGCCAATCAAAATATATTTCAATTTTTGGGACTACATTTTCTATTTTTCTGAGAATTTTTTCTTTATGAAAAATGTAAGAGAGTATCTGCCATTTTGTTTTCTGAATATCATTTTTATTTCATTTGTATTCATTTGATAAACAATGGGCCCAGTAACTGACTAGATCAGTGGAAATTTTGTATTTTTTATAAAAAAATCACATAACTGATAAATAGTCAAAAACAAAAGAAATCTACTTAAAATGGAAAATAGCTCCTATTAGAAGACATCAGATAATTTTGGTCATGTTTAATTCTTTTGTAGAACTTCACATGGGAACATTTTTGCTTCTTATACTCTCACTCTGCCTGTTATAGTTTTATAGATAATTGGCATAAATAGAAAAAAAAACTATAAAAATCCACTTAGAATAGGAAAGCTCCCATAAGTAATATTGGACATAGCTCCCATAACGGTGTCACCTGGCAATTTCCATTCGTTTACTTAATTATTAATGTTTTCCTTTTAAAACTTTCTTTCTATCGTATCTGTTTTTTTGGCAACATGTATAAGCCAAACACTATAGATTTGGTCAAATTGTTTTTAAAAGAGTGGTCACACAAATTTTACTCATGATACTTTTGTAGAATATATTGTGCTGATCATTTTGAGGTTAAAAAGAAATTTGGAATATTGTATACTTTCTGAGAAAATGGCTAAAATATGTTTTGACCCTATGTTCTATTATTAGCAACAGCAGCCCTTTTGCTTACTGGAGAGACATGGTTACCAATCTGAAGTTGAGATTTGAAGGTAGAGAGGCTTCCAAAAAGTTGACATTTTGAATAATATATGATCCAAGTTGTACTATCAGAACTAATCGTAACAGTGAAAATAGACAGGAAAAGAAAGTAGAGAAAAAAAAGGAAGGGAAATATACATACTCTTAACAGTTGCCCTCTCACTGGATAAACAGATTTGTCACCAACCAAGGATCTACTTCCTAATGCAGTACTGTTGACTACCACATCATATTGACCTACAAACTAAACATGGAAACATTTAGTATTTCTGACCTACAAACTAAACATAGGAACATTTAGTATTTTTTACCTATAAACTATACATACATGTAGGAACAGTTTGTATTTCTGATCTTTAAACTATACATAGGAACAGTTTGTATTTCTGACCTACAAACTATACATAGGAACATATTGTATTTCTGACGTACAAACTAAACATGGAAACATTTAGTATTTATGACCTACAAACTAAACATAGGATCATTTAGTATTTTTTACCTATAAACTATACATAGGAACAGTTTGTATTTCTGACCTACAAACTACACATAGGAACATTTTGTATTTCTGACCTACAAACTAAACATAGGAACATTTAGTATTTTTTACCTATAAACTATACATAAGAACAGTTTGTATTTCTGACCTACAAACTACACATAGGAACAGTTTGTATTTATGACCTACAAACTAAACATGGAAACATTTAGTATTTATGACCTACAAACTAAACATAGGAACATTTAGTATTTTTTACCTATAAACTATACATAGGAACATTTTGTATTTCTGACCTACAAACTACACATAGGAACATTTTGTATTTATGACCTATAAACTAAACATAGGAACATTTAGTATTTTTTACCTATAAACTATACATAGGAACAGTTTGTATTTCTGACCTACAAACTACACATAGGAACAGTTTGTATTTATGACCTATAAACTAAACATAGGATTATTCTGTATTTATGACCTATAACTAAACATAGGATTATTTTGTATTCCTGACCTATAACTAAACATAGGATTATTTTGTATTCCTGACCTATAACTAAACATTGGATTATTTTGTATTCCTGACCTACAAACTAATTATGGTAGTGATACTATACTTACTAGTAGGTGTTTTACATCACTGTTTAAGAGTTATGGCTGCAACGGTTAAAAATTCTTTGATTACAAGGTCTGGGAGCTACATATGTTACTGATGGACCGTGTTATTATCCAGCCATTTGAGTCTGAGGCTCTTACAACTCTGAATTAGTGAATGTGTATTCTGTCACTTTAAACTTTATCTGTTTCCTTTGCAAAGTTCAATCGTCTGTAATTTCTGCACAATCTTTGTCAAGGGTAACACTCAAAGCCAGCTATACCATCAATAAAGATAAAAGATGGGACCCAGATTTTAGATGACCCTATGCAAATTTGAATGAAAAAACTCAAGCAGCTAAAAGAAATATTTCAGCCCCTATCTAAGCTACTTACATTTGAATCTTTTCTCATATGGAATACCATTGTTTGCATAATTTTTATATCACAGATATAAGATATGACTGAACTAAACTCTATTTACCTCTTCCAAACTCTCCACTTTCCTCTGAATAATTTCTCCACCATTTTCAATAAATCTGAAAGAAACCAAATAGTATCTATATAAAACATGTAACAATATTTGAATTTTTATTTAGCCTCTACATTTTATAGTACAGTAGGAACTGTCTATTCCAAATTACAGTGAGACCAATGGAAATATTTGAAATAAAAAGAGTTCTGATTATAAAATTTTTTAGGCAGAACAGACTGAGCATAGATATATGTTTTATTTTTGTACCTGTATGCTTTCTTGTATGATAGATCCACTAATGGGAATATTTACCTCTCGCTTGTGCAAAATACGTAGGATACATAAAGTCTCAAAATGAACCACTTTAATTAAATTGTTCTCAATAAAAATCCAACCACTATTATCACTGCGAGTAGCAGTGGCAATTAAATATTTCAAGCATATTCTGTGTAACTATCAGATGTTTGTTTATTCCTCTATAAAACGTATCTTTTGTCCAAGCGAAAGATCGATCCTAGTCTTTTTTGGCAAACGATTAAATGTATTGAAATATGATAATGCTAATTCTTTCATGTTAAATTCATACTGATCTATTCATACTAGTGTCTATAATTTTTACCTATGCTGAATAGACCTATGCCAATGTAGAGAGGACAATGTGACCATAATGTCTATATTATATGTTTCCGGGGTAATGTTAGAAACAGATCTAGATTTTCCGGCCGTCAAACATGTACTGCTACATATTTTGGATAGTTTAATTTTGGCCATTTTAAAAAGGGTGGCCAAATTGTCCAAACTTAAACAATAGATTAAATATCCGAATTTACGATAGTGAGTTGTAGTATATACTTCTGCCAATGTGTATAGGGTAATTTGGCCTACATATTGTATACTATACAGTACTGTCAATGTGGAGAGGAAAATTTTGGCCTACATATTATACTATAAAGTTCTTACTTCTAAATGGTTTTCACTGTTTGGTCAGTTAATACTGAAACTTTATGATTGTTATTAATCTTTAGACCTGAAGTTTCCCTTGGATATAACAATTTTTTTCTTACTTTAACAAGTTACTCACTGTTTTGTAAGCCAGGGTAGGTAATATCTAACAATAATTAGAATTGTTGTCACTTCATATCCATACCTGAAAATAGAATTACATGATTTTTAGATATTTTAACTTTTTATTTGGTACTCAGCTTCATGAACAGGAAAGAACTGACAGAGTTGAAAATGATAAATTTTATTTCTCTCATTACCTTTGAGATGCTAAATTTGTAGAGAATAGACTAAATTGAATATTTAAACAAGAGTTTGAAAACTGTGTACACATAAAGCGCATGTACAAGATGTATAGGACTGCCATAGATAGCAGATACTTGAGTGACTCAAAGGAATTAAAAAGTTAAACCCAGTCACCCCTAAAGACACATTTAGAATGGTCAAAGTCATTGATTTACAGAAGAGTCCAGTGTTTTTCAGGGGTTGATAATTTATGCATGACTTACTCATAGTGATCCAACTTTAACTGTCTTAGTTGTTCTGTAGACATTTCATGAAAGCTGAACACATATTCTGCATACAAAGGATTCTATAAATAAAAAGAAACCATGTTTGTGAGATGAGCTTGAATAGTTTTAATATCTGATGATTAAAACTACATAATGTAAGCACAAATTATTTTCTGTGTGACAATTTTCTGGCCAATTTTTAGAGGTCTGAAATATTATTCTTAACAATAATTTGCATCAAATACAAAGGACTTTGTCCTATATTTTGAGCTAGAAAAGACAAACTATTTGGCTTGTGTGTCTCAGTAACACCTGCAGTTAAGAAAATGGGAATTACATTATAAACTCCTGCCAGGTTCACCAGGGCAAGAACGTATGAAGGGCTTGGCAGGATCACCTGGGCCAGACTGTGAAGGGTAGAGACCTGGCAGGGTCACCCGGGCCAGACTGTGTGAAGGGTAGCGGTCAGACAAAGAACAGCATATGTGTCCTCCTGGTTGGGGTCAGGTATAAAAAAGTACTTAAGCTTCAAATGAAATTATTTTGGATCTGGCAGAAAATTGCTCTTTTAACCAATGACGGTGAGAATGAGGAAAGGGAAGATTTCTATAACAGGTTGTCAACCATCATTCAGAACATCATCATGGTACATAAGATACTTCAATGCAAAACTTGGTACTGGCAACAGTGGGTATGAGCAAATTATGGGTAGATTACCAGTGACAACAGCAGAGATGAAGAAACTTTGTGTTAAATTGCAATGGCAACATAGGGTATGAGCTAAAGGGTAGACTGGCAGTGTTATGGGTTCATTTGCAGTGATAAGAGAGCAGATCAAGAAATATTTTGTAGATTGGCCATGATAAGAGAGCAGATCATGAAATTATGGGTTCATTGGCAGTGATAATAGAGCAGAAAAAGAAATTATAGGTATATTGGCAATGACAACAGAGGGTATGAGCAAATTTTGGGTACACTGGCAGTGACAATAGCAGGGATGAAAAAACTGGGGTAGATTAGCTGTGACAGTGGAGGGTATGAAGAAATTATGGGTATATTGGCAGTAATAAAAGAGAAGACGGAGAAATTATTTGTACATTTATAGCAGTGACAACAGAGGGTATGAGTAAATTTTAGGTAGATTGACAGTGACAACAGCAAGGAAAAGAAATATAGGGTAGATTGACAGTGACAACAGCTGGAATGAAAAATATTTGGGTTGATTGGGAGGGACAACAGTGGGAATGGAGAAATTTTTGGTACAATTGGCAGTGACAACAGTGGATAAGAAGAAATTATGGGTACATTGGCATTGACAACAGAGGGAATGAGAAAAGTTTTGGTAGATTGGCAATGATAATAGAGGGTATGAGTAAATTCTGGGTAGACTGGCATTGGCAAAAAGCAGGTAGAAAAAATTATGAGTAAAATGGCAGTGACAACAGTGGGTATGAAGAAATTTTGGGTAGATTGCCTGATAGCAGCACGGAGAAGAAATTTACGGTAGACTGGAAGTGACAACTGCTGGAATGAAAATTTGGGTAGATTGGCAGTGACAACAGAGGGAAAGAAGAAAGTTTGGATAGATTGGCAGTGACAACAGCAGGGTTGAAGAAATTCTATGTACATGTAGATTGGTAGATAGTGACAACAGAGGGCATGAAGAAATTTAAAAATGTGATAGAAAGGATAATTAAAACATTTTACCAAAACATCCTTTTTCTATTGGTTGATAATTTATAATACTTACAACTATTTTCTCATGACTCAAAATATACCCTGGAACCACCTGCATACCAGTTTCACAAGCTTTATCAGATAACGCTAGACTAGAATAAAACTTCCATCCTGCCAGAGACCATTGTCTACAATTGACACAGAAATATATATATATATATATATATATATATATATATATATATATATATATATATATATATATATATATATAAAATTAACTACATGTTTTCTATAAATCAATGACTTAAGACCAATCCAAATTTGTCTATGGGGGTGAATGAGTAAAGTCTACCGTATATTTAACAACAAACCAAATGAGCCTTAATAGACACTCAAGTAAAACATTGTTTCAGTGAAAATATTCTCATCATTGGCTCAAGAGACTTTTTCAAAAAAAACCATAAAAGGTTACAACTGGTCCCTTAAAAAGAGGTATAAATGTGCTTAAATTGATGAAAAAATGATATTTTCTGTTCACTTAGGTTCCTGTAACCTTGACATTTGAGTCTATAACCTTGAAACTTTGTCACAATGATCATTAGATCATTCCTAACAACTTTCTGATTATCTACATTCTTTGTATATAAAAGGTCAGCCAGTTTTGAGTATAAACACTTTGTATAAATCTGTACCTTGTCTTTTGAAGCAGTCCCAATTGGCTCATATATAAACAAATTTCACTTTACTCTGCAAACCTTATAGATATTTACTTAACAATTATACATACATGTACTAAATTTGAAAGACATATGATCATTGGTTCATAAGAAGGTATTTAAAGATGTACCAAGGTTTGACTTTTTAACAATTTTTGGTTAAAATTGGCCTACTGGTTCTTAAACCAGAGAAGAAATCAGAAACAAACACACTGAAATTTCCTGTTTACTAAGGTGTCTGTGAGAGTTGGCCTTTATGGCAGGTGATCTTTTATAATCGTTGTCTTTCATGAGGACTGATCTGTTATAACAGGGAGGGATAATCTTTTATGAGAGTTTCATGAAAAGTGACGGGTGACCTTTGATAACAGTCTTTGATGACATGTAATCTGATAACAGTGGTCTTTGATGACATGTGATCTGATAACAGTGGTCTTTGATGACATGTGATCTGATAACAGTGGTCTTTCATGACAGATTATCTGATAACTGATCTTTCATGACAGGTAATTATTAATAACAGTGGTCTTTCATGACAGGTTACCTGATAACAGTGGTCTTTCATGACAGGTAATCTTTGATAACAATGGTCTTTGATGACAGGTGATCTGATAACAATGGTCTTTGATGACAGGTTATCTGATAACAGTGGTCTTTTATGACAGGTGATTTGATAACAGTGGTCTTTCATGACAGGTGATCTGATGACAGTGGTTTTTCATGACAGGTAATCATTGATAACAATGATCTTTCATGACAGATAATCTTTGATAACAGTGATCTTTCATGACAGGTTATTTGATATCAGTAGTCTTTAATGACAGGTAATCTTTGATAACAATGGTTTTGATGACAAGTGATCTTTGATAAAGGTGATCTTTCATGACAGGTAATCATTGATAAAAATGGTCTTTCATGACAGATAATCTTTGATAACAATGGTCTTTCATGACAGGTGATCTTTGATAAGTGGTCTTTCATGACAGGTTATCTTTGATAACAGTGGTCTTTCATGACAGGTGATTTGATAACATGATCTTTCATGACAGATAATCTTTGATAATAATGGTCTTTCATGACAGGTGATCTTTGATAAGTGGTCTTTCATGACAGGTAATCTTTGATAACAGTGGTCTTTCATGACAGGTGATTTGATAACAGTGATCTTTCATGACAGGTAATATTTGATAACAGTGGTCTTTCATGACAGGTAATCATTGATAACAGTGGTCTTTCATGACAGGTAATCTTTGATAACAATGGTCTTTCATGACAGGTTGCATTATTAAACCTCATTGATAAAACACAGTCAGGGATTGGTTGAGAGCTGTCATGTGTCAGGGAGACCACATGTCATGTCTCCCTCATGCGAAAACCTTTGCAGCTTATTCAAAAGTCTTTATCTGTTCTGTATTTTGGTATGATAAACAATTTATTGCCCTGGGTATAACCAGGGACATAAGTGTATAATGTAACTACCTTATTTTGTCTTTTGGTACACCCTTAGTGTAAGTATCTGTTGGACGAAACAAGCCACAAGCTCCCCAGCTTGTTGTTTCTTGGTCCAGTTTCTCTGCTATGATTCGCACCTTCACTCCAGGTATGGATTTCTGTATATTTAATGCCGTGGAAATACCCACAACCCCAGCACCAATGACAGCTATATTATACATCTTTCTGTTCAAAGACAAAAATATGATTAAATTTCAGTAAATTAATTTAATTTACCAGAAAATTTGACTACCAACTGAGACATAAATCATTGTACATGTATAACCTAAAAATGCAGCTTCATTCAAGACACAAGGTTAACAAATAAAAAAAAAATAGTCATTTCATATAATATGTATAGGGCCTTCATGTAGCACAGATCAACAACAAAATACCTGTTGAAAAAAAGTCACTTGTCCTGACTTGATCTATTAATATTTTTTGAAATCTGGGGAAAGGGGCATAAAAACATACCAAGGTTAGCAGTGGCTTAGTATTCCATATTTCCACAAAGGCAAAAAGTGGTTCAAATCTGCACCACATGGGAGTCTTTTTAACTCATCAACCCCTGAAAAACAATGGACTCTTCTGTAAATCAATGATTTAGGCCCGTCCAAATGTGTCATCAGGGGTGAATGCGTTAATACTGGTACCGGTAATGCATATAATCAGTAACTTTGTGACAGTGTCAAGTTTACAGGTAATAACTGAAATTCAACGCCGTTAAATTTACGGTGACATGTCGATAGTCCGACGGTCCGATAGTCCGACGGTCCGATAGTCCGACAGTTAAATCTCATGGCTATCAAGAGGATTAAACAGAACAAAAAGTCACTTAAATATTTGACGCAGTGTCTGCTTTGTCACCACGCAATTTGTAATAACTTTTTAAAAGCCATCTTATTGGGTTCAAACCATCTTTTCTCTCCATTAAATTGGTCAAATTGTGTCTTAAGACGGTCATCCCAAAACATTTTCCCCTATTTTTAAAATAATTCTCTGATTTTGAAATTTTTATTACAAATTGTGTCGTTATTACAAATTGCGTGGTGACACTGCTTCTCCTCTGCAGCGAGTTCATCGAAACTTGACGGGAAGCAACTAGTTTTCTACTTATCAAATATGGCCGCACTATCGAACCGTCGGACTATCGAACCGTCGGACTATCGAACCGTCGGACTATCGGGATGTCCCCTAAATTTACGTGGTCCTGTATCAACTACAGGTAGACACGGTTGCCACTTATGTACAGGACTTTCAAGTAGCAAATTACTGCAGGTCAATATTCTGCCGCAATTTTAAACCTTTTTGTTAAAATAACGACTTAAAAAATCAAAAACAAGTTATTTAAAAAAATCAGGGCAGAATTTCTGCCATATATCTCTGGTTGCAGTTATATTTTCTTGCTGGGATCGTAGGCCGAAATACTGTCCCGATTTTAAGCCTCTATTTACACACACACACACACACACACACACACACACAAAACCAAAAAACAAAACAAAGTGTAGGGTCTAACTTAAATTCGGGGTAGAATTTCGAACTATAAAATATCCCTGTGGTCAGATGAATTTCTCATGAAACGTTCAATTGGCCTAGAAATTAGGGTTGGATCCACTACTGCTAATGGCTGTAAGGTTTCTCTCGGAACATTCACCTCCGTGAGTTGATACTTTTAAAATGTGTAGATGACTAAATATTATATGTCATAAGACACAACTTTGTGCTTCCTCCGTCATGTTGAGGATTGCAATTGGTCGCTGTCTGTAAATTCATGGGGTTAATTAGAGCAGCGATATATAAAGCTAATATTATAATTATACACAAACGTAAAAACAAGATATTTTGCCGATTAACATCTCCGGATATGTTATACATTACATCTTTTAATGTTCGGTTTGAAAATTCTTTTTATTTGTTAATCTAATAAAATTGAGAGGGGATTACGTAATTATCAAAAAGATTTTGATTCTAGACTAGTATTTACTTTAGTAGATCAAGAATCTAAAAATTAAAATTTGCTGACACATTTCTGATGTAAAATATTTTTCTACATTATTCATTTATTTTGAGTTGTTAAAATGGTACCTTATTCGGTTATTTTTTTCAACTGATTTGTGAAACATTTAATGTTTTAAAGTAGTAAATCTTTCCTTGCTCTCAAATTACCGAGTAACATTTTCACGATACACATACGAACGATCAATCTAGTTGTCGGTCTTTGCTTCTCAACAATTACACGACCGACAACTCTGTATAAGAGATTTGTCTCGATTACGTCCCTTCTCACTGTTTGCGTGTTACTATCTGGTTTGCGCCTGCGCGGTGAGTGTCGATTTAAACTGGGTCACTCATTTGCATATCAAAAGGATACATCCGCTCATAACTGGAAGAGCGCGAGTCACCAATCTCTATTAGCTTTATATATCGCTGATTAGAGTACGCTAGATTCTAGAGTACTATATATATTATCACTGTATTTTCGAGTTGTGAAGCTATATTTAGTTAATAAATTGGTAATACATAGCACAAACATTCATATCCAATGTATTATTTTCGATACAATATTATTTAAGTGTAACAATGTAACAGGAAATATTTCAGTCTTGACTTGGTATCTACGGCACAGACGGAGGTACTAAATACCGAACAGTAGAAATATACCGAACAGTACCGAACAGTAGTGTTTTCTTCCTTATATGTCTAAGAATACATTTATAACGGTACCAAATATATTCAAATGGCTTATCTATACCAGAATGTATCAAAACATAAATAATTTCTGTGGTACAAATGAAGTTTGCAGCCAAAATGCATCACAGTTCATCGGAAAATCGGCCATCTTTGTCTCAAAACAGGATAATGCAAAAAAACCAACACCGAACCCGATCAGAAAAGGTTACAAACGTGTGTTTAATGTTTTTAAATTTATTTATTTATTTATAAAAAAAAGATTAGACATAAAAATCATTCTCCGTATTACATGAAAATTAAATGAATTTATTAATAATTAAATAAAATTATTATCATATAGATTTGTTTCTTATAATGATAAAAATAAATTTTATATCTTAAATCAAAATTTAAATATTGTAATTATTTAACAATTAATAAAAATAAAAATAATTTTTTACTTTGTGACATTTTTTTCTTTCTATACAGTTAAATGGTAATTTAAAAGTTCAGTAAATCTTATTCTATACTTTTATTTGTTTTTAAAATATAATTTCTTTTATTTTGGTTTAAATTCGTATCAATGTCAGCCGAACTGAACCCGATGCCGTTCTATCAGACCAAATAAAAGTCTTTCCTTGAAAAAAAATCTCGAAGAAATTTTTTTATAATGTAAAGTCCCCCTAAACCCCCAAAAATGAAAATAATGCAACGGAGATTTTTTTTACCATCTTCAAGTGGAACATCATCTTATATCACTGATTAGGCGATAATGCCTGGTTTACGATTAAAACAAATTTGGAATTCGTCAATTTCATTTTTAAGATAAAAACATTTTTTTAAATTTAACTCAAATCAATGTCAGTCGAACCAAACCAAATTCATAAAATCTTTGTCTAATCTATTAGAGACATATGTTTAATTTATTAAATTTGCTCTTTACTAATGATTAGCTTTATTTACTTATTCTGATTTATTTTTTTGTTAAATAAATGATTCACTGTTGTAAAAAAAAAAATAAAGGGCGTAATCTCTCTCTCTCTCTCTCTCTTAAAATACAGTGCGGAAACATAATATAAATTAAATTTAGTGTACTAGTACTCTTACTTAATGAGAAAAAATATGTTAAAATGCAGTATTTAAACATGTAAATAGTATTTTACAATATTATCAGTTGAAAATTACTCGAAAAAAAATCACTTTTTCGTTATGTGTGATATACAAAGGTGTGTTTTGTCGAACGTCTACGGGACTAACGAAACACCCATATCTCGGAAATTAAAAATTTTAGTTGGGTCGAAATGGAAGCTGCATTATACTTTCACGCACCCATTATTTGCGAACCAAACAAGGCACGGAGGTGTATTATTTTATACTTTTTATTCTATATTTACATTTCGTCTGGGACAGATGTTTTAAATGACCGTCACGATATTTATAGTTTAAAAAAATCAAAATATATATGCATTTATCACCCCAAAATCACAATTTGCGTCACCTTACCTATTATGATCCTTTAATCTATCATCAGTTACTATTTATTTATTTATTTATTTATTTATTTATTTATTTATTTTATATATTTTTGCATCCTATCATTATCAAAGTACTTAAATGTGTAGTGTAAAGGACCACCGGCATAATTTTTGTCGGCAAGGAAAGATTTGAAATATATAAAGAATGACAACGGATTCGTAAAAAGTTCGACCGTTCCATCTACGTGAGGAGTACAGCATAGATCCACTCTATGCCGTCGTTCTTCATGTAGGTGGAAATGATGCTGACAGCAGCGATTTTGACATCTCCAAATTCTTGTCGAATTTGGTTGATATCCTGAGATTTTTTTTGGTTGTGGGGTCATGCGTATTGTAGTGTGTTCGGTTTTGCCACGTTTTGATCGTTGGCGTGGATCCCTGATGTATGAGGCCAATGTCGTGCGATTCATCGTTCTGTTCGCCGTATGGTGACCAGCCCGGAGTTCCGACAGAACCTCTATTTTTACCAGTGGAACGACCGTCGGTTCGGGCCATCTGTGGTCTCATGATGGGGTCCATCTCAACGATCTTGGGATGGTGCAGTACTACCACCAGGTAAGAGTTGCTTTTTTGGTCTCCAGGTCAATGCCATGGACCCCTACTTTATTTTCCCAGGTAAGACATAGGCCATCCAGACGACAGCACAGAGATGACATCAGGTATAGGTATAATCCTTATTAATTTATTTCCAGCAGTTCAAATAAAACAACTAAACTGCAAATAATCGAATTCAAATTTTTGTTTAACGTCACATTTATTTATCGTGATAAAAGATATTTAAACGTGTAAAATATTTTGATAGATTAATACAACATTTATGTTTTAACCGTTTTTGGTGATATTAATCTTTTTTGATCACGAAAAGAAAACAATCGGCGAGTAAAATTTGTATTTAATACGGCTGAAATGTACTTTTTTAAAAACTCTTAATACGAAAACGGACAGATACTATTTACATTGATTTGGTATATGAATTATGGTATTGCGTTTATATATTATTTAATCCTAGTATATCATTATGTCATTCAAACTTTTTCTCTGTTAAACGTACTTAATTGATGTGTTTGAGATATAAATCAAGCGACCCAATGGGCATTAAGTCGCTCACCTGGCAAAAGTTGTCAACATTGCACAAGACATAAAAAATGTGTAAAAAAATGGCTAATAATTATTAAAACAACTCAAAAATTCATTGAAAAAGAGCTTGCATAATGGTAGCATTATCATATGATACCGAAAATAAATTGCCTAAATAACATTTCCAACTACAAATTTAGCTTTGTTTGTGGTACATAAATATAGGAATTCAATTTGTTATTTAAGGTATTTTATTTTCGATTTTTTATTTACGACCAAGTAAAATCACAGTAACCGACACCATGTTGAAACGACAACTGGTCATAAATCTCATAGCTGACAGGTATAAATCGACCGGTGTTTAAAAGAAAAAAAAGATTAATTTAACGAAAGATGAATAAATAGATGAATAGGAATAATTCGGAACAAAAGTTTGATAAAGGCAAAGAACAGACGTAACTTGTATAAATTATTTTCCATTATAATTTTTTTAGTTTTTTTTTTCGGTAAAAGTGCATACATTTAGGTTGTTTGTAAATTGGTTTCCTTCACTTTAAGTTAATCCAACTGAATAACGTCTACCAGCGATATATAAAGCTAATATTAGCTTTATATATCGCTGCGTCTACTAATCTAGAATCCTGTAAAGACACGACCCGTTTACATGCCCTCAAGGCAACTTCGATTAACCGGATGTTTATTGGAAGCTTGTATATTACGGGACGTGTTTATTACAGACATTTGATATGAATCGGCAAGTTTCTTGTAATAAATTACCGAAATAACATATTTCCAACTTGCAAACTTAGCATATTTTTTCGGTAGATAAATGCAGAGATTCAGTGTACTATTTATATATATATAAAATATATATAAATTATTTCGATCTTTTTCTTTTCATTATTTGCTGGATTTTTTTTTTTAGGATGTAACATACTGTATTGAGTATGAAAATAATAAACACGTCACTTAATTGTATAAAATTTTTAATTTTGAAAATTATTTTGTTAAAACATTAAATAATAAAGGATTTTTTTAGATATGAAATTGTGTATTTTATCAAAGTTGGTTTGGATTATTGATTTATGAAATGATGCTTGACAAAATATGAGAGAGAGAGAGAGAGAGAGAGAGAGAGAGGAGACAAACAAGAGAGAGAGAAAATACCGTTTGCATGCCCTTAAGGCTTTCATATTAATATTGATTAACTGATTGCTGTTATCCATACAAATAATTATATTTTTCGTAAGTGTTGTACCAACCAAGATTATGATCTTAATGTTTTAACTTATATATACTGACATTATTATAGTATAGTATGTCATCAGCAACAGCTGTATCCAGTATAAATTGTAATACTACATTATTACATGTACAAGACATGTGTATACATATTGTGTTGTACATTTGTTTATCCCACTACATATTTAGTTTATAACCGCGAAATTCACAGAATTTGATTGTTTATATATAAAAATCTCGTGTTAATGAGGAAATCGAATGAATGTACAGAAATCGTAAAAAATATTTTTATGAATTTATCATTATATACGAAGTTTCACATTATGTCCCAAATTTCTTGTGCTGTATATTGGGGGTCGATTTAGTCGCCGTACTGTCTGAGCTTAACTCGAAATGTCAAAATGGTCTCGGGTGTCAAAATTTCAGATTTTGAATAAATAGACCCTTGATATTCTGAATCGTCCCATTCCTTCTCTTCGTGTACGTGGTAGCTGTGCTGTGCCATTTGAAGATAAGTATTAAAAATAATATGCATTTTTATTACCGAATTTTTCATTTTTTTAATAAATGAAACGAAACTACGAATAACAAGAGAGAATTTTTTACTGTTCGGTATTTAGGCATCAGATGTTTGCCGTAGATCGGCCATCTTGTTCAGCAGAAGTTTTCACTACTGTTCGGTGTTTTCTTTTCTTTTGATTTACGATCAAAGTAAGCGTACAAAACATTTTTTTTTCAACAAAATATGATATATGATATATTAGTTACTAATATCATATACATCTTAAAGTCATATTATGAAAATTAAGAAAGGAAATTCGTCTGTTCGGTGTTTTATTTATTACTGTTCGGTATTTTATTGCCTCAAGTTTTCTAATTTTAGCAGCAAAAAAAATTAAAATCTTAATTTTTTTTTACATAATTCGATAGAAAATTCAATTCTGAACAATACTGGCTACATTTCGAAACGAAACTACGAATAACAAAAGAGAATTTTTTACTGTTCGGTATTTAGGCATCAGATGTTTGCCGTAGGTCGGCCATCTTTCAGCAGAAGTTTTCACTACTGTTCGGTGTTTCATTTCTTTTGATTTACGATCAAAGTCAGCGTACAAAACATTTTTTTTCAACAAAGCATGATAGATAATATCTTGGTTA
The DNA here is from genome assembly GCA_030159075.1 of Atrina japonica. Lineage (NCBI taxonomy): Eukaryota > Metazoa > Mollusca > Bivalvia > Pterioida > Pinnidae > Atrina > Atrina japonica. The sequence continues at coordinate 320,875 of BROG01000262.1, read as the reverse complement.
TTAATATTATAAGCATTTTAAAGTAAAATAATGAAATTTTAAGAAAGGAAATTCGTCTGTTCGGTGTTTTATTTATTACTGTTCGGTATCTTATTGCCTCAAGTTTTCTAATTTTTTTCAGCAAAAAAAATTAAAATCTTAATTTTTTTTACAAAATTCGATAGAAAATTCGATTCTGAACAATACTGGCTACATTTCGAAACGAAACTACGAATAATAAAAGAGAAATTTTTACTGTTCGGTATTTAGGCATCAGATGTTTGCCGTAGGTCGGCCATCTTGTTCAGCAGAAGTTTTCACTACTGTTCGGTGTTTCATTTCTTTTGATTTACGATCAAAGTCAGCGTACAAAACATTTTTTTTCAACAAAGTATGATAGATAATATCTTAGTTATTAATATTATAAGCATTTTAAAGTAAAATAATGAAATTAAAAAGGAAATTCGTCTATATTCGGTATACTGTTTTGTGTATCAGATTTTTAAAAAAATTCTCTTTAAATTTCACATTTTTATTTTTTTTTAACGTAATTCGATAGAAAATGTAATTATGAATGATATTACGTATAATTTGATATGAAATTATGATTAATAAGAAAAATATTTCTACTGTTCGGTACTGTTCGGTATTTTCATTTTTCTAAATTCTTTAAAAAAGTCGTACAAAAATATTAATTTTTTTTTTTTTTTACATCATATGGTAGAAAATATAATTATTTATGATACTGAATACATTTAGATAAAATATTATTCATATTTAGAAAAATATTTCTACTGTTCGGTACTGTTCGGTTTACTGTTCGGTATTTAGGCATGCCCACGGCACAGAACCTAGTATGCATTTGTCCCACATAAATTTGTTTCATTTCTATCTATATCTATTTATTTGATTTGGTTTATGGATTTGATAAAAATTGTGTAACTAAATATAATAAATAAATAAATATATAATTAAATCAATAAATAAAGGATCCTGTGGTAGAACTTCCTCCATGTCGTAGGATCCGGAAACATCCACAAACGTATTGTGCAGCGTCGATTGTTCGCTGGGAACTCGCACTATGTTCAAAGAGACTGAAATAATTTTAAATAACAATGATATAAAAATTTATATCTTTATTGTCCGGAGTCCAAGTCTAAAGTGACTAAATTATAATAACAATCATCTAAATAAAACAATTACAATTTCAACCTGAAAGATAAAAGTTCATTAAAACATAATTTGTAAATATAATTTTGATAATTAATTACTTCCTTAATAGATAAAATATTTGATATCAATAATGTTTACATAAAATATAAAAAGATGAATTGGATACTTAGTAATTTTCATTTAAACAATTTCTATATCATAAGACGCTTTACCTGAAATAATTTTAAATAACAATGATCTTTATTGTCCGGAGTCCAAGTCTAAAGTGACTCTTGACTCGGACCTAAGCGTCTTCAATAAAAAAAAAATAGATCTTTGCTATTAACCAATAAAAATTCGTTAAAACGCGTAAGTTTACGAAATTTATCATACTAGCGTATGAATATAAAAAATAAAGTTTCTCAGACAGAAAGCGTAAACTACGCGAACTCTTAATTAACACTAACGGAAGATTATTTATTTTTCAATAGAGTGTCACAGCTCTCAGCCGAAAGTTGTATTAACAATTTATTTAAGTGCCGAGTAGAGTGTGCCAACCCATTAGCGATCTCACATACAATATGGTCGCATAATTATGTTGACATATGGATTAACTCCATACCAATGAATAATATAGTTAATTTGTAAAGTTAAATTTAATCCTTCTAATTTCAAAACATATACATAAACTTACTCGTGAGAATATCGAAAAATGCTATATTTTTACTTATTTAATTATCTTTAAAATACAAATATTTTAATTTTATTTAATATAAAAAAATCTAATGACATAGCAGCATGATAAACGGATGGCTGAAATTTTTAAGTCGCTATGAAAATAAATGTCTAATTTTAGATCATATATCATTCTAAAATCACTAAAACAGATTTGAATTAGTACAAAAATACAATAAAATGGCAAATTATTTACTTAAGAATGCATATATATTTCCTAAAATTTGTAGAGTACTCTAGCGTGCTCCTATTAGTCCGACCCAACGTCGAGGTCAGTAGAAATTAGGGTTGGAATCCGCCATTGCTAAAGGCTGTAAGGATACTCGTCTCGGAACACTTACCACCTTAAGTTGATCTTTTTAAACTGTGTAGATGACTAAGCATAGATATTGAACAAATCTTCTGGGAGCTGCTAATAATTCCTACTGTAAATATAAGTATGAATTGTGCAGTATTTCTGACAGTTGTAATTCCAATTGTCCTTGCGTCAGCTGTGTATTGATATAGACCAATATGTAACTTACCTGCCGCTGTTGTCTGGAACCTAGCATAATTTATAGGTCGATCAGCTGTTTTGTCCTAATCATGATAACCGCAATCTTTTAAACATGAAGTCTATTTATAGAAACTAAATTAAATCGGTGTGTACTAGAATTTTAAGAGCAAATAAAAGCGGTGTAGATCTAGTTTATTTGCGGAACTCCGGATCGGTATTTTCACTGTACCGTTATATGTTTATTTATCTATTTGCTTTTGTAAAAAGGCAAAACTTTTCGTTGGCTTACATTATTTATTTGTAGACACGAAGTCTCCAAAATGGCGACGTTCTACAATACAATTACAATTACATGTACTAGTATATTTATAAATTATAATGTTTATTATTTTATGGCATGACATGTGACATTTGTTTATTTCATATGAATTATAATGTATGAAAGTATCAGATATCATGATATAAAATGATGATAATCTCAATTCATTTTTCTCATGAGTACGTGAAGGAATAAATAGGAATATCCTTTATCATTATAATACATATATTTATAAATGTGTTTATAGACGTTTATCTATCCATTCATATATATTTAGAAATATAGTTTAACATACCCTTAATAAGGAGATCACAGGCAAACAGTATCTGTGGTGATGGGTATGTCCGTACCTTATTTCCTAAAATAATGAACAACCTAGATAGATACACGTCAAGTCAAAAATACGCATTGTGCAATGATCTAGAATTAAAACACTACTTCTTTTTTTTATCTATTGTATTTACATCATCGTTGCATTCATAAAAATTTGTATTCCACAGGTTCCAAAAATTATTATTCCGGATATATAATAAAATTAGAATGGAATTACAATACACATTTGGGCGCATTATATGCATAAAGAACAATATAAATGAAAAATCTAAACGTACTTACTTACTGTGGATTCTCAAAACATTGTTTGAAACATTAAATTAGTTTTTACAAGCTTCGAATTTCAAACTTGACAGTATTCACTTGTACACATCTGCATTGTGTGAGTACATGCATAGAAATGGCGGTCAAGAGTGGTCAACAGAACAAAGTGGGACAAAATAATATTAACTTCAAAAACCAAAAATATATTATGATATACACATTTGGTAAAATATAAAACTCTATGTATTATTTTTAAACTTATTCTATAAACTAAAAATATATTATCAAAAATTAATAATACAGTGATAGTTAAGAGGCATAAGACACCTTTAGCTTATGAAGTCAAATGCGGTACGAGTAGCGTAGTGGACACGACACTGGACAGCAAAACCGCACATCCAGAATTCAAATCTCAGCTACGCCTTATTTTATTTATTTATTTATTCTTTTTGCAATATTACAGCTACAGGCTTTGGCAGAAACCTCTTTAAAACATTGACACATAATATGATTAGGTATGTAACAGGCGAGGAAAAATGTGCGACCAGACCAGAGAATCGAACCCAATACCTTCCTAACGCTAGCAGGAAGCTCTTACTAACTGAGCTATCCGAGCCGATACCCCCTGCACAGCTACCCTCCTCCCCGTAACAAGATTTCTGACCCCTGAAATAAACGAAACTCTTAACAACATCGCGAGTTATATTTAGTTGGGCCAAATAACAGGAGAGGAAAAAATGTGCGGCCAGACTAGGAATCCATTCCAAGACCTTCCTAACACTTGCAGGACGCTCTTACCAACTGAGCTATCCGGGTCGATACCCCCTGTTTCGCTACAGGTAGCCTAATTTAAATTCAAGATTCTTGCCAGGTACAATATATAACTTTGTTATAATTAATTGGGTTTAATAATTTAAGACTGTTTGAGTCGGAACTATATTTCCAGGTTTGAGGCCTACAAGTAAGACATGCAAGCAAGTCAAGACCAAAATATTGATGAAGTTCAAACTTTCTTTGTGACAATATCATGTTCCCACTTTTTGACTTACCAGGGGCTTTACCAAAAAGTGGGAACATGTCTATCAAAAAGTGGGAACATGATGACAATACATAGGTTAAGGAAGTGCCCCACCCCACTTTTTTCACATACAAAATTTATATATATATTATCATCACGTTTGGAATCCAGAAAAAAAGGCTTCCCAGAGCTTTTAAATTGTGGCCTACCAAAATTTTCGTACCTCGCTACGCTCGGCGAAAACATTTATATACTCTTCCTTCCCTCTAACTCGAAATCCTGGATCTACCCTGGATTTGTCTATTTTGGATTTGATGGATTTGGTTTGCCCTACATTTCGATAAAGATATTTTCGTTTGCGTTTTCTCAGCATGTATGAATATAAATTTATTTGTAGACAAACTTTGCATTGGATCAAAATGTTTATGATTTCCCCTTGTGTAATTTTTTTATCAGCTAAAGATCTGAAAACCTTCAATTTTATCGTCAATACCACCTACAACCACTAGATCTAGATATTTTTACACACATTCTGACCATGACATTCGTTATCAGATAAGGGATTTTTTAAATTTATTACAAATTGCGTCGATTTGCATTTTTCAAAAATGACAAAACCGACGAAATTTGTAATAAATCCCCAAACAGTTCTTTAAATATTTATTACAAATTGCATCGGTTTTGGTATTGCCAATCGAAGCATTTTGTAATCAATTTTAAAAATCCCTTGATAAGAGTTTCATTCTTTTTAAATCGTCTAACAAGGACATATAATGTATGTCGAAATATCTATATCTATCAGATGTAGGTTGTGTTGACGATAAAGTCGAAAGTTTGGAGATTTCTTACAAACTGCATCTGTTCTGTGTTTGTTGAAAAATGCACGTCACCGCAATTTGAAATAACTTTTATCTCGGACTTCGAATTTTTTATTACAAATTGCGTCCAAATGCTCTTTTCCTTACGTCACTGAACAGACGGAGAAAAAACAGACCATAAACCTATTCTATTATTTACAGGTTATTAAGTATCAATATGACCTACGTGTGAAGGTAAGGGTGATCTAATTAAAATAAATCTCTCACCGCTCCCGTATGTAAGGTACCGTGATAACAGTACGCCCTTTTTGATCTTGAGATTTGACCTCAAGGTCAAATTATGATAGAAATTATAGTATTTTACTAAATGGAATGTAAGTTTTTGTCTTTTGATGTAAACATAGACCTACACTGTTTGTAATAGAAGTGTATCGCCATGAGGCAGTATGTGGCATACCATTTTCACCTTGACATTTGACCTCGAGGCCAGCAAAACCTGTTCAGTTCATTATAATGACTGTGTTGACTGTGACCAAGGCCAGTATGCGAAATAAACGGTGGACCGATAGGCAATGTCTATAGTAAGTCTCGTCGTACTATCATGACATCATGTGACTTTGCTCTTTATGTTAAAGAAATTCCCTTGTCCTTTTTTTCTCTTTGATCTAAGCTTATATGCTTTGGTATGAAGATGTATCACCATGGGACAGTGTGTCACATTCCATCATGACCTCAATATGTTACCTTGACCTTTTACTTGAAGGTCCATTACCATCTTAGAGGTAGACAGAATTAAACTAGGATTAAGTGAAAGTCAGACTTATCATTTTGTTCACAAAAACAGTTCTTCCCAGTTTTATATCATTTTTAACATCATTCATATCATCATTACATTTGCTTTTCCAAATTATAATTACTTGATATTGCATGTGTATCAAGTAATACCACATGAACATACCCTTTCTATTCTCCTTTGCTAGTTCATTGGGACTAGATACGTTTTTAAGTCATGGATAGTTCTTTTTTCCACTACAATTTGCCATTAATCAGTTGTTTTTCCTGCAAAAATGTTCAGTGCACCAACTCGTGGAATTATTATTGTTAAAATTCTTATAAACCTGACCTGCAGTTATGATAAACTACTTTTGTAGGGAACATCTCATTTTATAGTTTGGTAAGAATTACTTTAAATATTTTACTTATACTTAAAATTCTGAAATATTTTTATATATAAATTGTTTTAAGTCTAAAACTTTACAGTATAATTAAATGCCTTGGTTTTAACTTATGTGTGTGTTAAGTAAAACATGTATTCATATTTTATATGTAGAAATGTATGATAAAAAATTTTCTGCACTTAAAAGCAAATGGTTTATTTTTACATAAACTGATTGTATGAAAGTAATTTTTCTTTTAAAAAAATGGATCAGGTTATATATTGTGCAGAGTTATAAATTCATTATGTTGTATGCAGTTTAGCTATATTGTGCACAGTTTAGCTATATTGTGCAGTTTAGTTATATTGTGAGCATAGTGTAGTGCTGCACAATCCGTTTTGTGCGATAGACTATCTTAGAGTCCGGAACCGGTTCAAGTCGAGTTTTAATCAACCTTTGTCTCTGGAGTTTGCCATTTTTGCATTAAATGTGTGAAACTTGAGCTCCGGCGATTTTTTTATTATTGAGTATTCTAAGCGCCATCCCGGCACAACAAGTGGTGTCATAAGTGGTATAAAAGTAGAGAACGTCGTTTTTACGTCCTGGAGGGAGGCCAAAGCGAGATATCTCCACTGAAAGTATCGCCAGTGCGCGGTGTACTGTACAGGTTGTACTTCGCGCGCGTTGCAAATCATGTTGTGTAGCTCATTCCTACATGTAGACGGCAGTCTACTTCAGGTACTTTGAGTTAATGTTACCAATCTAAATTCATGTAATTATTGCATGACATTCAAACGTACATTCTAAGTCCAACTGATGCTAGTGTAACGTGCAACCTCTTTTAATCTCAATATATACAAAAATATTCCTCAATTTAGATCGAGCTACCTGCTCGGATACCGATTCGTGGGACCCCCAGAATATAGCTAGGGTACTGACCTAATTATAAAATGATTGTTACAATTTATCTATACGATGAAAAACTAATCATGAAAATAAAATAAATCTGAATTAACCAAGTAAAACCGAAACAATATATGGTTACTAATCTAAGTATCTATGAAAACCTATTATCTACAAACTATACATATAAAATATCTTGTGCAAACTGCTATACACTAAAATTGTCCCTACATGTGTAATTATATAGGCACCTCAGTCCAGTTCATGCAAAAAGCTCTTTCCGGCTCAGTTTTACACTGGCTTAATTCAGCTCATCTACCAAGCTCACTTGGGCTCACCTAAGCTCGGCTCCCAAGTGGCTCACTCCAGCTCAGTTTTATAGCTGGCTCACTTATGCTCAAAAAGTGGCTCACTCTGGCTCAGTTATATAGCAGGCTCACTTCGGCTCAGTATATAACTGGCTCACTTGACCTCAGTAAATGGCTCACTAAGGCTCATATAAATGGCTCACTCCGGCTCATGCACCTGGTTCACAAGGACAAGATTACTGAATGTCTCCAACCTAGCTTTCTCAATCACATTAAAATTATGATTAATTATTGAGGATAACTAAAGTAAGGAAAGACTTATTCAGTCACGTCTTAACCATGTGCTTACCTATTGCAATTTGTTCCTCTCTCTGGAGTTTCCAATTACAGACTGGAACTGAGTATAGATTCTCTCCTGCTTATATACCATGCAGAAGATTCTGATTGGTCAATTGAAATGCAACCTGATTGGCCAACTTCCGTAACTTCTATGGCATTTGATTGGCTAGTACTCTAGTACATTTCAATCCCTGTTTTGCACAGATATTGTGAAACACATTTTTGTCACACTACCCACGCCTCAAACAATGCGTCCCGCATTGAAAATAATAATAATAAAATGCCAAATGAAGTATTAACAACTTTATATAAACACAAGAACGAAACAGCAGCAACATAAAATAATACAAAACTAACTTTTTAAAACAAAATTGAAAAGTCATTGCATAACAAATGTTCAGAGGATCTCTTCCTCCATCACAACACGCTCTATGTCTTTTCCATCTTCAACCCACTTGGTGATAACCCATGTCACCTTCTTCTTCTTCGCTGGTTCTGTTTGAGTCTCGTTGCTATTTGTTGCAATAAATGGAATAAGTGGTCTGTAAGTCATGGGTCTTGAAACTTCAGGAAACTGAGCTCTGCTAGTTAGCGTTTGTGGTTTTACAATCTCAGTTACAGGAGCACACGTTGTTTCACTTGCTTTCCGTTTTGGATTGAAGACTGGCTGTGGTGTAGTTGCTTTTCTTACAGTCACATCACAAGCGGATTCAATAACACGTACATCCATATCTTGTCTACATCCTTCTGATTCACTCTCTGTGTCATCAGAAATACCCCCAAGTATCTCACTTAGGTTACCCGGATCGGACCTCTTCCATTCTCCATCACTGTCGTCCCTTCCTTTATGCCTTTTCATATGTCTATTAAAGTTTGAAGATTTGTTTGTGACATAAGTACAGTTTGTAATGCTGCATTCAAATTTCTTTTCCATCTGTCTAATGCCACATTCCGCTAAATGTTCCTTCATTTTGTCCATATCAAAAGTCTTGAATGTACACATGGGACACTTCCGTTCAGTTCTTGGCGTGGTCTTTGTCTTTGGAGGCATATCTGGAATAGATTAAAAGGGCATTATAAGCTATGTATCCAAGAAAATTAATACACTTCATAGTCAGAGAGATATCGAGGAGGGTTTCGTACTCTAGGTTGAAGACACTCAGAATCTGTGGGGTCATTGGGAAAATGTGAGGGTTTATCAGACAGAATGTCATCAGGACGTTCTTCGGTAAAGTTTTGTTCCTGATCATTTAGGCTCCCTGGTTCATGTGACAAGACTTGTGTTTTCTTTAAACGCAGTCTATCAACATGCACAATTTGTGGACTGCCTCTTGGACCACAGTTGACTTTATACGTCAAGTCAGAGCATTTTTCCAGCACAGTAAATGGTCCTTTCCAAAACTTTGTTAATTTAGGAGATTGTCCAGGTATGTGTCTCGGAAAGAATACATATACCTCATCATTAGGCTCAAACTTGTGCCAGTTAAGTTTCTTGTCGTGCATTCTTTTCTGTCGTAACATGGCTCCAAGAGAGTTTTCCCTGACCAAGCCGTGAGCAGTTTCTATTCGCTCCTTTAGTATCCATGCCCATTTATTTACTGGTACACTTTTGACGGATGTTGGCATTTCGTACATCAGATCAAGCGGTGTAGCGACTTCTCTCCCAAACATGAGATAGTTAGGACTATAACCTGTAGTTTCATGTTCTACAGACCGATATGCCATGAGTACATACGGCAGTAGTTCATCCCAATCACTTTGATTTTCGTCCACCAAAGTTCTCAACATGGTCAACAATGTTTTGTTGAACCTCTCCACCATACCATCAGACTGAGGATGGTATGGAGTTGTACGGGTCTTCTTTATTTCCAGCATGTTACACATCTCAGTGAAAACCTTTCCTTCAAATTGTCTTCCCTGATCTGAATGTATAACACTAGGTACGCCAAACCTAGCAACTATTTCTTTTGCTACAATATCTGCTACTGTGATGGCTTCCATATTTGGCATAGGGAATGCCTCTACCCACTTAGTAAAGTAGTCGGAAACAACAAGGATATATTTGTTTCCCTTCTCGGTAAGTGGAAGCTCGCCAACAATATCCAATGCTATTCTTTCCATTGGGGATCCTGATCCCATTATTTGCATCGGAGCTCTTTTTCTCTTTGTTGAGCTCTTAGACATGGAACATATTTCACAGCCAGTAATGTAATGCCTCACATCTCTCTGTAAACCTGGCCAATAGTACTTTTGCCTAATTTTTGACAAAGTTTTGGATATTCCTAAATGTCCTCCTGTACTGTGGTCATGTGATAATTTTAAAACTTTACGTCTCTCTTTGAAAGGTACGATGGCTTGAAGCGTACTGCCTTTATTATCTGTCCAGTTTCTGTACAGTAAATCATTAGCTATCAACAACATGTCTTTCTGAGACCATAATGCCTTTGTCATTGGTCCACTTGAATTTAACTCATGTTGTGTTGGCTTGTGTTTCTCCTTGAGCCATTTCCTTACAGTGGATATTTCAAAGTCTGCTTTCTGGAGATCAATAAGGGTCTCAGAATCTCCATTTTCATTTTCGGGGTTCCTTGTCTCTCTATTGATCACTGAAACTGTAGCCTTACTCTGTTCTTTTATCTCCCAGTCTGGGTCGTATTTACATTGTTTGCAAGGGAGTCGGCTCAATGCATCTGCATTCCGGTGTTGAGCTCCAGGTCTATGTTCAATTTCCATATCGTACATTGCCAGGACTTCAATCCAACGAGCTATCTGTCCCTCTGGATTTTTAAAGTTTATCAACCAACGGAGCGATCCATGATCTGTCCGTATTCTAAATTGCCTCCCATATAGATAATGACGGAAGTATTTCACAAAGTATACCACAGCTAAAAGCTCTTTTCTTGTTACACAGTATCTTTGTTCTGCTTTCGACAGTGTACGACTGGCATAGGCAATAACTCGCTCTTTTCCACCTTGTACCTGAGACAACACGGAGCCGATCCCACGGTCACTGGCATCTGTGTCAAGAATGAAAATTTCCTTGAAGTCTGGATATGCCAAAACTGGTGATTCCATCAACTTCTTCTTCAATAAATCAAAAGAGTTCTGACATTCACTTGTCCACTGAAATTTATTGTTGTTTGCCAGTTTGTGTAAGGGCTTTGCCACCAAAGCAAAGTCCTTTATAAAACGTCTGTAATAACTACAGAATCCGATAAAGGAACGAACCTCGCGCACATTGGATGGCTCTATCCAATCTTTTATAGTAGCTATCTTCTTAGGATCTGTAGCGATTCCTTGCCTTGAAATTATGTGACCTAGATACTCAACTTGCTCAGCAAAAAGTGTGCACTTCTTTGCCTTTAATTTCAAACCAGCTTCTGACAATCGCTCAAATACCTTTTTCAAATTCTGGACCATCTCCTCAAAGGTCTTCCCTAGAACAACGATATCATCTAGGTAAACAAGGCAAGTTTCCCACTGTAAGCCATTCAAAACTGTCTCCATAAGTCTCTCGAACGTAGCTGGGGCATTGCACAGTCCAAACGGCATGACCTTAAACTGGTAAAGCCCTCGTTTTGTGATAAAGGCTGTCTTTGGTTTATCCTGTGGTTCTACAGCCACCTGCCAATAACCGGAACATAAGTCCAAAGTAGAAAACCAAGAAGCTCCAGACAAGTGATCAAGTGTTTCGTCTATCCTGGGTAAGGGGTAGGCATCCTTAATCGTAGCATCATTGAGCTTGCGGTAATCTACGCAGAATCGAGTTGTTCCATCTTTCTTTCTGACGAGAACAATAGGAGATGCCCAGGGACTTGTTGACGGCTCAATGACGTCTCGCTTGAGCATGTCATCCAAATGTTCTTCCACAACACCTTCTAGATGCATAGGGGTTCTTCTCAGTCGTTGTTTTATTGGAGACCTTGATCCAATATTTATATGATGTTTAACAATGTCAGTTTTTCCAAAATCCTTATCATCTTTGGTGAAAATAGAAGCATATTCCAGTAGAAGTGTCTTCACATCTTGTGACTGTTTCCGAGTTAAGCTCCTGCTTGAACGTTCTAGAAGATCTTGTACATCTCCCGACAAACTTGTCTCATCACTAGCACATCTCATATGGTCTCCAACTGTTTCTACTGGTGTCACTTTAGCCACAACAGTTTTTGCATAAACAACCATCACATCTGGTGAGACATTCATAATTCGTACAGGTACTTGCTCATCAAATTTCACCAATACCTTGCCAACTAAACCCCTCTCCGATTTTAGAAATCTTTCATCTGGCTCAATGAGTCCTTCGCCCGATATCGTCACTTGCTTTGGTAAACATATATTACCCTTTGTGATTATCTCGGTCCTTGGTGGAATTCTGACAGTATCGGTTAGTGCAATTTTGAAACATCCAATGTGTCCTTTCACTAACAGTGGAATTGTCTCATTATTGAGTTGCATGTTCTCGTTGCAAATATCTATTTTGCATGCATTCTGTTTCATAAAATCCAATCCAATAACTCCATCAACAGTCACATCTGCAACAAGTACTGTCGTCTCATACACCTTTCCCGATATTGAAATTGCCACTGTCGTACGACCAAAAGTTTTCAGTGGTTCGTTGTTTGCAGTGAGTACATCTCGACTGATCGGCTCAAGATTTTTTACATTTGCATCTGTACCGGCGACACTCTGAAACACTTCATGTGATATAATAGTCAGCGTAGCTCCTGTGTCCACCAGTAGTTTTACTTCTGCCTATAGAAGCAGCCAAAAACATTCCAGGCTCAATTTTGCTTATATTAAACCCAACCTTGCTCTTGATTTGAGCTTGTTTACTAATTGGTGGCTCCTTATTACTGTCGTTTGTATGATCGTTTTTCTTAACCTTACACTCTCGCTTGATATGCCCCTTATGTCCACATTTGAAACATTCAACATTTTTCTTCCAGTTCTCCTTTGCATTGCTGGGGCTCATTCCACTAGCTGAATTGCGAGTGTTATACTTCTTCTTAAGACCGATCATTTCCGTTTTCAGTGATTCTATTGCTTTTCTCAACTCAGCCAGCATCTTTTGTACTTCTTGGTCATCACTGAGCTTAGCAGTAGTATTCCCGCCGTGGCCACTCGTTACAGATCTTAGAATACCCCTTGATTCTCCTATCTTCTTTTCTGCTTTTACATATGCTTCCAATTCAACAGAATGACGAACTGCATCATTTAAGTTTCGTGGTCTAGCTTGTTTTATCCGTAACCGAAGATCTGAGTCTAACAGAGCATCAATGAAATGATCCTTTGCCAGGGTCTCTTTTACATCAGCTGGTACTGTTGGATACGCGAGATTAGTAAGTCTACGGATATGTTGAGCCAGCTCGGGCAGTGATTCAGATGCCTTCTGTTTCCTTTCTCTGAGTTGTATTCTGTATAACTCCATCTGATCAGGTGGTGCAAATCTATCATTTAATGCTCTGACTAGCTCATTGTAATCCATCTGCGTATCGACTGAGAGATTGCCGAGAACACCCTGAGCAAGCCCTCTCAGTGACACTGAAAGATAGAGTCCTTTCTCTGTATAATCCCACTGACCGAGTTTGGCACATGCCTCAAAATGAGACTTGTAATCAAGCCACGATGAGCTGCCGTCATAGCATAATCTTTGTAGCAGGAAATTAATCGTAGTTTGGTATGAGGATTTCTTCGCCGTTGCGTTTGATCTTGAAATATAGGTGACTGTGAGTTGCTGCCTGTTCACATCATGAGGAAATTCATTTCGCCTTGTTGTAACGTTAGCTCATTGGGCACTGTCGAAGGTGTTTGTTGAGCCGTACCAATCCCTGAATCCAATCTTCGTGAGGCAACCTTGGGAACAGTGTTTCCCCGACTCTCACTTTGATCTAAGGTAGAGTCAGTTCCAACATTGTAAGTCGAGAGCTGAGCCTCCAGCTCCCTTATCGTCGCATTGATATCTTCAAGATTCATAGTAAATTCACTTCAGTAAGATCAGTGCGATCCCACCGCTGCCACCAAAATTGTGTAACGTGCAACCTCTTTTAATCTCAATATATACAAAAATATTCCTCAATTTAGATCGAGCTACCTGCTCGGATACTGATTCGTGGGACCCCCAGAATATAGCTAGGGTACTGACCTAATTATAAAATGATTGTTACAATTTATCTATACGATGAAAAACTAATCATGAAAATAAAATAAATCTGAATTAACCAAGTAAACCGAAACAATATATGGTTACTAATCTAAGTATCTATGAAAACCTATTATCTACAAACTATACATGCAAAAAGCTCTTTCCGGCTCAGTTTTACACTGGCTCAATTCAGCTCATCTACCAAGCTCACCGGGCTCGGCTCTTTCTAGCTCACTTGGGCTCACCTAAGCTCGGCTCCCAAGTGACTCACTCCAGCTCAGTTTTATAGCTGGCTCACTTATGCTCAAAAAGTGGCTCACTCTGGCTCAGTTATATAGCAGGCTCACTTCGGCTCAGTATATAACTGGCTCACTTGACCTCAGTAAATGGCTCACTAAGGCTCATTTAAATGGCTCACTCCGGCTCATGCACCTGGTTCACAAGGACAAGATTACTGAATGTCTCCAACCTAGCTTTCTCAATCTACATTAAAATTATGATTAATCATTGAGGATAACTAAAGTAAGGAAAGACTTATTCAGTCACGTCTTAACCATGTGCTTACCTATTGCAATTTGTACCTCTCTCTGGAGTTTCCAATTACAGACTGGAACTGAGTATAGATATACCATGCAGAAGATTCTGATTGGTCAATTGAAATGCAACCTGATTGGCCAACTTCCGTAACTTCTATGGCATTTGATTGGCTAGTACTCTAGTACATTTCAATCCCTGTTTTGCACAGATATTGTGAAACACATTTTTGTCACACTAGTAATTAGGTCTAGTACGTAGACCTAGTGGATAATCATTGTACTTTCGGTTTGCATGTGTAAATACTGTAATACACAGTGTCACGTGTAATTATCATTAGACTTCGAGTGAATATTTCTCGGTGTTTTTTGGTTGAGGTGTTCACTGCGAATGCCTTATTTGTACCCTGTAAACATCGAGTATTGATGATGTAATTATTGCCTCCAAGACCTTTGAAGAGCACATTTTGCACTTGAGGAAGGTGTTTGACAGGATAAGGCTGCATGGCCTCAAACTTAAAGCAAGTAAATGCCAACTATTTCAGAAGGAAATCCTTTTTCTTGGCCATATTGTTGACAATAATGACATTGCAACTAACCCTAAGTTGATCTTGGATGTACAGAATTGGCCTGATTCCAGTAACATAAAAAAGTTGGTCATTTCTGGGGTTAACTAACTATTACAGGCGTGTTGTTCAAGGCTATGCACAGATAGCTCTCCCATTATATGACCTTACCAAGAAGAACATAGAATTTGAGTGGACAGATCGTCAGCGTGAATCTTTCTTATCCCTCAAGAAATCAATAACCAGTGCACCAGTTCTTGCCTATCCATTAGAGGACTGCAAATTTGTATTCCTACTTAGATTGATGTGGAATTGAAAAGATAATGTATTACCAACAAACTGTTTATTTTCTGATTGTACTATAAACAAACAAAATACTCCACTAATCTAAATAAAATTACATGTGTATTACATTAAATATTTTATATTTTGTGATTTTATATTAATTCAAATGTACTTAATGTTACCAGTAACTTGTAAACATAAAATGTACCTGTAAAAGCTGGCAGATCTTCAAACTTTCCTTAATTCTCTCTAGGGCAGCCCTTTTCTGATCCTTTTTAAAGTATTGTGGACTCTGGATGTTCCACAGTGTACTTTCCTCTTGATATAATTCACAGTCTTTCGATTTGACTCTTGGTCAAGTGTAATTCCTCTTTTCTTGACATTTTCTTTTGCTTTATTTACCATGCTGTTTTGCTGCTGATGTTGTATTAATAACTGACCTTGGTCATCTTTATTCTGATTGGCTTACACCCCATGATTCTGTCAGTCAGATTAGTGCAAGTTCTATTCCCCATGTCAGTCATGCATGTTTCTTATGATTCAGTCATAGCACTGTTTACACGGCATCATTTATCATGTGTGTCAAATCATGTATAACAAATCATGCCGTGTAAACCCCCCTCTACATGTACTAGTATATGTTTATTATTTTATGGCATGACATATGACATTTGTTTATTTCATATGAATTATAATGTATGAAAGTATCAGATATCATGAAATAAAATGATGATAATCTCAATTCATGTTTTTCATGAGTACGCGAAGGAATAAATAGGAGTATCCTTTATCATTATAATACATATATTTATAAATGTGTTTATATACGTTTATCTATACATTCATATATATTTAGAAATATAGTTTAACATACCCTAAATAAGGAGATCACAGGCAAACAGTATCTGTGGTGATGGGTATGTCCGTACCTTATTTCCTAAAATATTGAACAACCTAGATACACGTCAAGTCAAAAATATGCATTGTGCAATGATCTATAATTAAAACAATACTTCTTTTTTTATCTGTTGTATTTACATCATAGTTCCATTCATGAAAATTTGTATTCCACAGGAAATTCCGAAAGTTATTCCGGATATATAATATTACAATACACATTTGGGCGCATTATATGCATCAAAAACAATATAAATGAAAAACTTACTGTGGATTCTCTAAACAATGAATGAAACCTTAAATTAGTTTTTACAAGCTTCGAATTTCAAACTTGACAGTATTCACTTGTACACATCTGTATTGCGGGAGTACATGCATAGAAATGGCGGTCAAGAGTGGTCAACAGAACAAAGGGGGACAAAATAATATTAACTTCAAAAACCAAAAATTTATTATGATATACACATTTAGTAAAATATAAAACTCTATGTATTATTTTTTTACTTATTCTATAAACTAAAAATATATTATCAAAAGTTATTAATACAGTGATAGTTGAGAGGTATAACACACCTTTAGCTCATAAAGTCAAATGCGGTACGAGTAGCTTAGTGGTTACGACACTGGAAATAAAAGATAAAAAATAAAAGTTACGACACAGGACAACAAAACCACACATTCAAAGTTCAAGTCTCAGCTACACCTAATTTTGTTTTATTTATTCTTTTTGCATTAATAAGAGTCGCTTTTAAATCATATATCACACTTGCTTTCTGCATTTTGTATTCACTAAATCTGACGAGTGGCGGGTTGTAAGTAAATTGACCATGTTTAAAATTTAAGCCAGAGAGAGAGATGCAATAATACAGCTACAGGCTTTGACAGAAACCTTTTTTAAACATTGACATATGAATAGGTATGTAACAGGCGAGGGAAAATGTGCGACCAGACGAGGAATCGAACCCAATACCTTCCTAACGCTAGCAGGAAGCTCTTACTAACTGAGTTATCCGAGCCGATACCCCCTGCAAAGCTACCCTCCTCCCCGAAACAAGATTTCTGACCCCAGAAATAAACGAGACTCTTAACAACATCGCGAGTTATATTTAGTTGGGCCAAATAACAGGAGAGGAAAAAATGTGCGGCCAGACCAGGAATCCAACCCAAGACCTTCCTAACACTTGCAGGACGCTCTTACCAACTGAGCTATCCGGGTCGATACCCCCTGCTTCACTACAGGTAGCCTAATTTAAGTTCAAGATTCTTGCCAGGTACAATATATAACTTTGTTATGATCAATTGGATTTAATAATTTAAGTCTGTTTGAGTCGGAACTATATTTCCAGGTTTGAGGCCTACAAGTAAGACATGCAAGCAAGTCAAGACCAGAATATTGATGAAGTTCAAACTTTCTTTGTGACAATATCATGTTCCCACTTTTTGACTTACCAGGGGCTTTACCAAAAAGTGGGAACATGTCTATCAAAAAGTGGGAACATGATGACAATACTGAATCGTTATAAACATAGGTTAAGGAACTGCCCCACCCCACTTTTTTCACATACAAAATTTATATATATATCATTATCACGTTTGGAATCCAGAAAAAATTCTTCCCAGAGCTTTTAAATTGGGGCCTACCAAAATTTTCGTATCTCGCTACGCTCGGCGAAAACATTTATATACTCTTCCTTCCCTCTAACTCGAAATCCTGGATCCACCCTGGATTTGTCTATTTTGGATTTGATGGTTTTGGTTTACCCTACATTTCGATAAAAATATTTTCGTTTACGTTTTCTCAGCATGTATGAATATAAATTTATTTGTAAACAAACTTTGCATTGGATCAAAATGTTTATGATTTCCCCTTGTATAATTTTTTTATCAGCTAAAGATCTGAAAACCTTCAATTTTATCGTCAATACCACCTACAACCACTAGATCTAGATATTTTTACACAAATTCTGACCATGACATTCGTTATCAGATAAGGGATTTTTAAAATTTATTACAAATTGCGTTCGATTTGCATTTTTCAAAAATGACAAAACCGACGAAATTTATAATATATCTCCAAACAGTTCTTTAAATATTTATTACAAATTGCGTCGGTTTTGGTATTGTTGGAACATGCCAATCGAAGCATTTTGTAATTAATTTTAAAAATCCCTTGATAAGAGTTTCATTCTTTTTAAATTGTCTAATAAGGACATATAATGTATGTCGAATATCTATATCTATCAGGTGTAGGTTGTGTTGACGATAAAATCGAAGGTTTGGAGATTTCTTACAAACTGCATCTGTTCTGTGTTTGTTGAAAAATGCACGTCAACGCAATTTGTAATAACTTTTATCTCGGACTTCGAATTTTTTATTACAAATTGCACCAAATGCTCTTTTCCTTACGTCACTGAACAGACGGAGAACAAACAGACCATAAACCTATTCTATTATTTACAGGTTATTAAGTATCAATATGACCTACGTGTGAAGGTAAGGGTGATCTAATTAAAATTAATCTCTCACCGCTCCCGTATGTAAGGTACCGTGATAACAGTATGCCCCATTTGATCTTGAGATTTGACCTCAAGGTCAAATTATGATAAAAATTATAGTATTTTACTAAATGGGATGTAAGTTTTTGTCTTTTGATGTAAACATAGACCTACACTGTTTGTAATAGAAGTGTATCGCCATGAGGCAGTATGTGGCATACCATTTTCACCTTGACATTTGACCTCAAGGCCAGCAAAACCTGTTCAGTTCATTATAATAACTGTGTTGACTGTGACCAAGGCCAGTATGCGAAATAAACGGTGGACCGATAGGCAATGTCTATAGTAAGTCTCGTCGTACTATCATGACATCATGTGACTTTGCTCTTTATGTTAAAGAAATTCCCTTATCCTTTTTTTCTCTTTGATCTAAGCTTATATGCTTTGGTATGAAGATGTATCACCATGGGGCAGTGTGTCACATTCCATCATGACCTCAATATGTTACCTTGACCTTTTACTTGAAGGTCCATTACCATCTTAGAGGTAGACAGAATTAAACTAGGATTAAGTGAAAGTCAGACTTATCATTTTGTTCACAAAAACAGTTCTTCCAAGTTTTATTTCATTTTTAACATCATTCATATCATCATTACATTTCCTTTTCCAAATAACAATTACTTGATATTGCATGTCTATCAAGTAATACCACATGAACATACCCTTTCTATTCTTCTTTGCTATTTCATTGGGACTAGATAAGTTTTTAAGTCATGGATAGTTCTTTTTTCCACTAAAACTTGCCATTGATCAGTTGTTTTTCCTGCAAAAATGTTCAGTTTATTGGATGGCCAGTTTATCTGATAAGTCTGTACAATGACATACAGGGACACCCTCTGCCCAGTGATTTTCTAGATGCTGATGCTAAGGTTATTACACATATTCACCATTTGAACGACAAAATTGAGTTGCTTACTAACACCTTGGGTTGAACAACACTCAAATTCAACGCTGCGAGATTGCAGGAAAAAGCACAAGAATCGTTACTTTTATGATCTTCTTGACTATGGGTTAAATCCGGATGAACTGCTATCACGGAAGTGGCTTGGAATTAGATATCCTTAAGAGGTGCTATATTGATCCAGACACATTGGAAATCAACATTGATCCACACGAGCTTCTCCAGTTCCAACACAATGAACACAAACACTAGTGATACTGAGGAGGATTTTCCAGCATCATCTGCAGGTGACACAGCGTCATCTGTGACCACTGAGAACCAAGAACTGCTACAGCGACTTGTCCAGAGTTTTGATGCGCAAAGAGATTTTCAAAAGAAAATATTTAAAGAATCGATGGCAGAATTTGAGTATGAAAACCGAATAAAATCAAGAAATGCAGGAAAACAGTATCAGAATCTTTATTGAAAGAGCAAAGAAGGAGTTTCAAACATTGATTAATGAAAGTAAGCCCTCTATGCAGACTTCAGAGAAACAAGAATTTGAAATGCCAAGTCTCAGACCTTTTGAAGAGGAACTTTGAATCATTGAGGACAGAGCGTAGACAGGAACAATTTGTCACCCCAAGATCCTCACTTCTTTTAGCACCAGCTATGGAGTTAAGTGCAGGGTTGTCACTACCGGTAAGTAACTGGAATGCACAGAAAGGTCCTCAGACCAAACTGCCTACATATGTGGGAAATGAGGACATAGAGACTTTTATCATTCCTTTCTTTCGAGAGATTAGCAGAACGATACTCCTAGTCTGACAAGGAAAAGGTTGACCGCTTGTATGAATGTCTGAGGGGAAAGTCTATGTGGTATATTTGCTCACTTCCGAAGGAGTTAAGACATGATTATAACATCCTCAAAGACACGTCATGACCCACCTACAACTGCTAGAAGTAAACTACATGAGATAAAGCAGCGTAGCCTCACCAACAATGAGTTGGACAGCAGGTTAGACGTTTAGTTACTCTTGCTTACCCTGGAGTGACCTTTGACCTCGAAGATCAGCTTGCTGCAGAAGCATTCTTAAAGGACTACAAGAATCCCAGAGTAGCTTATGATGTGTTGAACAAAAAACCGACGACATTGAATCAGGCAATTGAAATGATGACATTGCAAGAACATAATTATAAAGCTACTGTTGGCAGAGAGTATGTAGTTCGAGACCGTTCCAGACGGCTCTCCTGGGCTAATGAAAATGAATTTGATGCAGATAATGAGGAAGCACTTGGCACACAGTTGCCGAGCACTTCTACAGCTAGTCTGGAAAAACTCGAAACTCGGATGAAACAACTAGAGGATCTTGTCAAGGCCACCTCACTGGAATGCCGTTCTCGGTTGGAGCAATATTTGAAACGAGCTTCATCTAATGTATCAAAAGATGACAAGGAATGCTATAAATGTGGACTGAAAGGTCATTTTCAGCGAGATTGTAGTACTGGGCAAACACGTTCGCCAACACCCCCTAACAGATCGAATGTTCATTCTCCAAAACAAAGCCCTACGATAACTCGAATTGTTGGCAAAGAAAAGAGCGTTGTGGTCTCAGTGAGGGTAAACGGAGTACAGACTGAAGCCGTCATTGACACAGGAGCAGATGCCACTGTCATCTCGGAAAAGTGGGCAGAAGAAGCCAACGTAAAACATAATGAACCTCTGAAAGAAATTCGGCTAATGAATGCCGAAGATGGTGCGAACATGATTGGATATGGAGGTGTCACTGCGACACTCCAATTAGGTGATGTCACAAAACGATGGCCAATTGTAATTGCGCAAATCCGAGATAAAATTCTCCTGGGGATTGACATCTTACACGCAATGGGTGCAGTTATACATACAGGCGAAAGGAACATGGAAATTAATGGGAAGATTGTCCCAGGTTATTCGCCTGCCACACAGAGACAGCTTGCGTAGTGTTTGCGTCGATTCAGATACCATAGTGCCTGCAAAGAGTGAAAAAGTGGTTATTGGCAGGTTGGAAACAAGCTCTGGAACTACAAGATGTACCTGCCATCCTCGAAACATTTGGTCACCGTAGCGGACTAATCATTGGTTGCTGCTTAGTTATCATGAACGAAACTGTCCCTGTTAGAGTCCTGAATTTGAAAGACTGTGAAGTGAAACTGACCAAGGGTACATTTTAGGAAAGGTGGAAGAGGCTGAGGTTGTTCAGCCGAAAGAGGAAACCGAATCTATAGAGCTTCACCTTGAACAGATGGAAGTGAGCAAGGACCCAGAAAGAGATTCTCTTGAGGTACCAGTCCATCTAAAGGACCTATACGAGAGTTCTTCAAAGCACCTCACTGATGAGCAGAGGAAGGTACTATGTGACCTTCTTAGAAACTATCCAGATATTTTTGTAAAGGATGACTACGACTTTATGTGAAGCATAAAATAAACACTGGGCAGACTAAGGCTATCAGACAGCCTGTTAGGAGGACACCCATAGGATTTCAAGGCGAGGAAGATGCACATCTCCAGAAACTTTTGGATGCTGGTGTTGTAGTTCCATCTTGTTCTGAATGGGCGTCTCCAGTAGTCCTTGTGCGGAAGAAAGATGGCGGAGTTCGCTGCTGCATTGACTACCGCAAGCTAAATGATGTCACTATCAAAGATGCATATCCCCTTCCCAAGATAGATGTTTGTTTGTTTGTTTATTGTTGTTTAACGTCCCACTCGAGAATATTTCACTCATATGGAGACGTCACCAAATGCCGGCGAAGGGCTTCGAATTTTTGGCCTATGCTCGGCACTTACGGCCATTGAGCAGTGAGGGTTCTTTAACGTGCCAACACCTACTGTGACACGGGACCTCCAGTTTTTACTGTCTCATCCGAAAGACAGGAAACCAACCTGTCGCCGGCGGGACTCGAACTCACAACCTCACGATCCAGAATCGAGCGCGCTACCGACTGAGCCAGGCCGACTCTCCCAAGATAGAGGAGTGCCTTGACACACTTAGTGGTGCTACAGTTTTCTCAGCATTAGACTTAATGAGTGGCTACCACCAGATTGAGGTAGATAAGCAGGACAGATCAAAAACGGCCTTCGTCACCAAGCATGACCTTTACGAGTATACCCGCATGCCTTTTGGTCTATGCAATTCGCCATCAACTTTTCAAAAAGTAATGGAATTTGTCCTGAGTGGTTTCCAGTCGTTCATTCTATTGATTTACCTTGATGATGTAATTATTGCCTCCAAGACCTTTCAAGAGCACATTTTGTACTTGAGGAAGGTGTTTGACAGGATAAGGCTGCATGGCCTCAAGTAAATGCCAACTATTTCAGAAGGAAATCCTTTTTCTTGGCCATATTGTTGACAGTAATGGCATTGCAACTAACCCGAAGTTGATCTTGGATGTACAGAATTGCCTGATTCCCGTAACATCAAAGAGTTACAGTCATTTATGGGGTTAACTAACTATTACAGGCGTTTTGTTCAAGGTTATGCTTATATGACCTTACCAAGAAGAACATAGAATTTGAGTGGACAGATCGTCAGCGTGAATCTTTCTTATCCCTCAAGAAATCAATAACCAGTGCAGCAGTTCTTGCCTACCCATTAGAGGACTGCAAATTTGTATTGGACACAGATGCATCTAACAAGAGCATAGGAGGTGTCCTATCGTAGATTCAAAACGGGGAGGAAAAAGTATTCGCTTATGCCAGCAGAAGACTCGCCCCAGCACAGGAAAAGTACTGCGTTACCAGACATGAGCTCTTAGCAGTTGTGGCATTCTGCCATCATTTCAAGCAGTACTTGTTAGGAAGGAAGTTTTTATTACGTAAAGATCACAGCAGTCTGTCATGGTTGTTTCGCTTCAAATTCCCACAAGGACAGCTAACAAGATGGCTTGAGGAGCTCAGCCAGTATTCATTTGAAGTTGAACGCCGTGCTGGCAAAATGCATGTTAATGCCTATGCAATGTCAAGAATCCCAAATGAAGATGACTGCCCATGCTACTTCGCTGGAGCAAAGCTCGAGACTTTACCCTGTGGCGGATGTATGTTCTGTTTAACTCATGGGAGCGGTTTCAGCAAGATGTTGATGATGTGATTCCCCTCACGGTGAGGTCAGCAACTGTTGACGATACTGGAAATGCAACGGATGCAAGTTATGAAACTGCTGATAACATACCTCAATGCAACTGGGCAATGACAAAGACCCCGGTAGAACTTCATCAAGAACAAATGAAAGACGAAGACCTGGAAGAACTATACAATGTTGTGAGAAATGAGGCTTACCTTTCTCTGGAGGAAGCTCAGGCAAAAAGTCCGGCTCTCCGTAAATATCTGTTGACTTTACCTCAGATAAAACTAGTTAATGGTGTACTTTATTACCAGTGGGAAAATGAGGAACAGGGGTCACTGCGACTGATTGTTCCATACCAGTCACGGAAAGGTCATTAGCTTGTGTCACGATCTTGTATGTTCTGGACACCAAGGAGTGAAGCGAACGATAGAACGAGTGAAATGCAATTTGTTTTGGTATGGATTGTCAACCGATGTTTCTGTGTATGTTCGTAAATGTTACAAATGTGCAGCTAAGAAGAAAGATAATCGGAATGTAAGGGCTCCGCTTCAGAAGTACATATGCGGGGCACCAATGGATAGACTGCAGTTAGATGTTTTAGGTCCCTTCCCAGCCAGTGAATCTGGTAACAAGTTCATACTAGTTCTTGTTGATCAGTTCACGAAATGGGTGGAAGACTATCCTATTCCGAGCCAAGACAGTGAGATAACTGCAAAGAAGTTGGTAATGGAGTTCATCGTAAGATTCGGCCTTCCTCTAGAGATACATATGGACCAAGGGCGGAATTTCCAGAGCAATCTGCTCAAAGAAGTTTGTTGTTAGTTCGGAATTGCTCAAACAAGAACAACACCCTATCACCCTGCATCGAATGGTCAGGTGGAAAGGTTCAATCGAACCTTATTTCAAATGATTAGATGTTATCTAGAGGAAGGTCAAACACATTGGGACGAGAACATTCCTCTCTTGTTGGCTGCTTACCGAAGCACACCACATGCAGCAACTGGATTCACCCTTAACATGCTTATGTTTGGCAGTAAAGTACATGCACCTCAAGATTTTATCTATAGAAAACCAAATTCGACCCGTGACACTGATGATGATGTATCTTATTTAGACCGCCTAATCGACGGTAAACTTGTAACAGAGCGAATAGTTAGAAAGGCATTAGGAGTTGGAAAATTGCACCAGAAGAGAGTTTACGACATGCGATCTCTTGATTGTGGTTATAACGTAGGCGATCTGGTATATGTGCAGAACCAATCAAGATCAGTTGGGGTTTCACCCAAGTTACAGTCCGTGTGGGACGTCCATTTGTAGTAACCAAAAAGTTTGGTCCAGTAATATATGAGATTAGTGGCTGAAAGAAGAAGTTCCTTGACCTGACAGCAGAGGATAGACTTCCTGATATTGCAGAGGATGATGACACAACCTCGGATGTTCCAGACTGCGGGAAGCGACAGGCCCATGAGGATCACCAGGATGAATCAGATTCACAGTTGCCTGTGGTCTCAACTGGTTCACAGCGAACTGGTTCGGATCAACAACAAACAGTATCCAGATATGGTCGACCCTACAAGAAATCAGTTCGGCTTGACCTTTAATGGGGAGCCTGGAAGGGACCTGTGTAGTGCTGCACAATCCGTATTGTGCGAAAGACTATCTTAGAGTCTGGAACCTGGTTCCGGTCGAGTTTTAATCAACCTTTGTCTCTGGAGTTCGCCATTATTTCATTAAACGTGTGAAACTTGATCTCCGGCGATTTTGTTATTATTGAGTATTCTAAGCACCATCCCGGCACAACAATAGTTTAGTTATATTGTGCAGTTTAACTATATCATGCAAATTTTAGTTATATTGTGCATACAGTTTAGCCATATTTTGTACACAGTTTAGCTGTATTATGTACATAGTTTTGGTTTATTGTGTGTACAGTTTAACTTTATCATACCCATGGTATAAGTTTGTTGTCTGCACAATGCGAACAGTGTAGATACTGTATGCAAGAAGGGCCAAGTGAGCTATTGTAATAGCCACCCATTTACGTTTCCATTTAGTTGACTTCTCAAGAACAACTGGACAGATATCAACCACATTTGGCAAGGAGCCTGACCCTGGGAAAGGGCTTCAAGTTTGCAAAAACATGGTATGGTTTTATGCAAATGGATTATTATCGTCAAAACTTGGTACATCTTTTAAAATCTTCTCATAAACCAATGATGAGTTTTCTTTCAAATTTTGTACACATCATTTTCAAGTCAATATCTACAATTGTTTTGATGAAATCGAATCTTTACATAAACTAGTCTTGAGTGAACACTTCAGATGACATATGGTATAGTTTTATACAAAAGGTTTGTTAAATCAAAACATAGAATTTTGTATGCAAATATATATCATAAAGTTGTAAGGAATTATCTAAAGATCATTATGACAAAGTGTCAATGTCATGGTACAAAGGTTAAGGTCACAGG
This sequence comes from Atrina japonica, assembly GCA_030159075.1. Lineage (NCBI taxonomy): Eukaryota > Metazoa > Mollusca > Bivalvia > Pterioida > Pinnidae > Atrina > Atrina japonica. Next base: position 294,625 of record BROG01000262.1, on the reverse strand, counting down.
CATGCAAGCAAACAGAAAATATAAATTTGTCATCAATTTTTGGACATTTTCTTCTTTTTTCGAATAATGAATAGTTCAATTTAAACTTAATTTTGCTGGTACTATCCCCATATTACACTGCATAAAATTTGCAGAGAAAAAGGTGTTAGGATGCATAGAGGCTCCAAAAGGGGTAAAACTGGAAACATCTTTAAAAGTCTTCCAAATAAACAGAAAATTATCTTTCAGACATTTTTTATGTCTTTTGCAATGTTGACCAAATATGTCAGGTGAGCATCCTAAGGCCTCTTCATATCTATTTAAATAGATATACATGTAGGTTAATTGTGCACACAATATAACTAAACTGAAATGTATGTCAGCAAATGAGTGCCATAAATATTATATATATATATATATATCATTTCTGATCCAAGATCCATAGTAAATGATAATGTTGTAGTGATATTTGTGCTTTATATGTAGGCTACTTGTATTTTTCTACATGCATCGTAATCGATCCATTGTCATTTACATTAGAATTAAACACCTTTCACCTCTATCTCTGTGACCGAGTTCATGTTCGGAATTCTAATCACTGCTATCGAAACATTCATTTTTGGCCAAATGGTTTGGATGTTGTGCATGAAAGTCAGGCGATTGGTGCTGTAGCTCGAGGGTTTGAATGGTAAGTTTGTAGGTAATTTATTTCTGTATTTGTGCTTAATATATATTAGTTAACAAATCCAGTTACAATAATTTGATAGCATCTATAATTGAGATAGCCCTTGAAATTACATTAAATATTTTGTAATTTTGAAATTTTACTTTGTTTATATCTCTTTATTATTTGCATGTTGACATTTAATACTTCAGGTAAAGTATGCTCCTTTAGTGGGAATCTGGATATCTCAAGATATTTGACTATTGTTTTATCTCAGTAGGTGTTTGGGAAACATGCCGCTGACCCCTTTGTTCTAATTTTAGCGATTATTGTCAAAGTCAGCTAAATTTTCCACGTACACGATGAAGATACCATACAGATGATAGTTTATGCAGTCTCACCAAAATCCTCTCAGAAGGACTGCCATTAGCTGTGTTTACCAAAAATGAAAATTATTTCGATTTTTTCTACTTTTACTTTGTATACAATAACAAATAAGAGCTACATTAAAAAATGTATACACAGGCATAAAAATCTTATATTCCTATATATCTTGTGAAAATAAGGTCGGCTCCAGTGTGGCATGCATATACAAATAGTAAGGTTGAGTCAGTAAATCAATTGCACATGAAAAAGTGACTGCCAACTTGGATGTCAGAGCCACCAAAAAAGAAACATGAACAACAAAAAACAATGCTTGATCACTGAAATATACTGAACATTCCTGTTTCCCATGAAGTATCATGTTAATCCTTTCAGTAGTTTTTAAATTTAAATTAGGTTTTTCAAGATGTCTGAATTTCTGGCCAACTCAAAAAAATAACAATACTTGGTCAGTGTAAGGTACTGAATATTCCTGTGAAATTTCAGTTACCGTATTTGACCCATTAAGCACCCATGTCCCTATACGCGCCCCTCCCCCCCCCCCTTTTTTTTTTTTTTTACATACAATCGAGAATCTATCCTAACTGGTTCACAATGAGATGTGGACCCTACAAAACGTAAGTAACAGTTTACAATCTGTAGCTGCCCCCCCCCCCCCCCCCCCCCGGCAACAGAATTATTTTGATGGGTGTCCTCAGTAATAACTACAATAACTTTACCACTGTGCATTATGAAAAATTAATTTGCTTTTACTGATTTTTGTAGTGCCCTGGGCACTTAATGGGTTGAATACGGTAAATCCCTTTTGTAATTTTTCAGTTTCAGTTCAAAAGTTTACACATGACGGACACCCAAGGACAAGACAGATTGCCAAAGGTCACTTGAGTATTTGGCTTCGATGACCTAATAACAACACAACAAAGATGATGTTAGGATACAAATTTAATGTCAATACAACACTTTGTATTATTCTGAAAACAAAATGCACTTTCAATCTTGTGTACTCATTTTTCTTCTCTGGATCGACAATGACTTAATCATCAGTTCATAATTCTAAGAAAAGTTTTTGACTCTAAATAAATTAACGATGTTACACTGTGCCTGGCTTGAACTTGTTCTTCTCATAGTCATACCATGATGAAATACCATGTACAGGGTTCCTTCTCTGCAACAACATGTAATCGATTTGGGCTTCCTGCCATTCCTTGGTGCAAGTTTTGGGCCAGGTATTTGAACCTGAAATAAGGAAAATAATGTTCAGCAATTATACACTGTATCAACAAAGTCCTTATCCGATACATGCACCCACGTCCTCATCCTAAAATGAGAGAATGGCAAATGTCTTTAAAGAACCGCCATTGGTTTCCTTTAGACAGCCCAGAAATCTTAAGGATACGGTAGTCAGAACCAGATTAGACAACCCTCTGCCAGCTTGTCTATATAATAGATGCCTGTTTTATATGCAGGTCAATTTCATGGAAAAGTTACATTTTCTCCAATTTTTCAGTTTTAGTTCCCAGTAATTTTATATAAATAAAATTAATATGTATTGTTTCTAGTTCCCTAAACTGAAAAAAATCCTTTAATATGGATCTTCAAAAATAAAAATTTATGACTTTTTTATTTATTGGTGTACATGTCACCTTATAGCGTCCCAATAATAAAAAAGTTGAACTTTTCCTGCCATTCCATATAAACCCATTGAAAACAAAAGTGTCAACTATTTAACATCCGGAGAGCCAAAAGTATCAATAAAGCATTGTAAAAATTTAATGTCATGAATGACCCATGACCTAAACTGACCTTGATGTTGTGACCTCACAAATGTCCCATTAGTCACAATTTTGGACATTTTTTAACCCATGCCAAATAATAGTTGATATAAGAGGCAGATTTCATTTTATTTATCTGCAACTGCAATGGGCTTGATCATTAATTAGGAAACTGTTTGTCACAGTCACCAATATTTTCAGTGACATTGGCATTATCATTGCTTACAAAAAATTTTCCCATCAGTCACAAACAGAATTATCATCTAATGCCTATATATTTTACATCCCCAATTAATCTGACTTCAACAAATCATCTTAAACACAGCACTGTAAATAGACAAGTCCAAAACTGGGTAATATTTCAGTAATTATATGAATAAAATAAGATGTAGGACAAATCCAACATTTGAAGACTACAAACATAGCATGTGATAAGAATCACAAGATGTATATGCCATGCATGTTAAGTCAGTGAAGTACTGTAATCGGCTGTGTATAATCCGCACTCTTTTCACTTCAAAATTTGTCTCAAGGATGGGGGTGCGGATAATACAGTACAACAGGTTCATCAGGCATTAGTTTCCATGGGACTATAGTAAAAAAAAGTGCAGAAGATTTGACTTTGGATGGTAAACTTGCCTTTATTTAGCCAAATTTTTTCGTATCGTAATCAAGATGTTCGAGTCAATTTATTTTTCCATTGCATTCTGTATGTGTTTATTGTCTACGGTGATGGTGAATAAATGTTTGATAAATAAATCTGGTCTTCTGTGTGTGTATTTCAGTTTACAAATCACCTATAAATAGCTCATTGCAAAGTTGGTCAGCGAGTGACACTCAGACTGTCACATTCTCTAATTGCTGATTGGTAACCAGGTATGGCTTTAATCATAGAATATCCATGGGACTGTGTGTCCTGTTAACCTTCCTCCTAGAGATTTATGGTATTATTGAAAATATGAATTTTGCGGTTGTAGATGACAAAGCGAACCGCCATACTGTAACTGTAAATAAGGGAGTTACACGGAACAGCATATGTAGTATCTTGTAGTTTCGTACTTCAGATTCCCATTTTGTAGTTTTACATTTATTCCAAGTCTCATAGTATCATATTTTCTTTTATTTAATAAATATTTATCTATTTCCTTCAAATTCCGATCTTAGGATTGATATTTAAAATTAGTCTGATTTTTGGTCATATTAATGCCATGTATAAAACCCAGATGCGGGTTAGCCCTAAAAGCACAAACACCTTTTTTTCTCCGAGATCTGATGCTGAAATTGGGGGGTGCGGATAATACATAAATGCGGATTATACACGGCCGATTACGGTTTGTTCATTATTGTAAACTTGACCTCAACCAATCTACTTATTTCTATAAAACTGCCACTGCTAGAACATATGCCCAAGTCCCCATTCCTCAATGTTGTAGAGGTGAGCTAATAAAAAATTGTTTTCAAATTTTCAGGACAAAATACACAAAATGCTTGTGTGAATTATACATATTCTGACAGTGTTTGATCTTTAAAATTACTCATTGTAGCAATTCACAACACAAGGGAAATAGCAATCATTTCATTATAACAGGTTTTCTGTGATGTATCGCAATATTGAAATATGTGACAATGACTACCCCTACTACTCAGTACTGTATTAGATGTCTGAATACCAATAACTTTAGTAGCACTAATACAGGACACAGCTATAAGATTTTACAAAGCACATCATGCAACACCAACAACTGCGGCTACCTCATCACTTTCAAAGTTTGCCAGAAACAATATGTTGGTGAAACTGGAGACCTCTGCAGATGCATCAATAATCACCTGTTTACCATTAAAACTAAAAACTCAAGAAACCTGTGGGTGACCATTTTGACCTTGAGGGTCATAAATAGGAGGAAACGGCGGATGCACAGACTTCAGTCTTTCAGACCCAAAGGTATCAATAAGTTAATTGACTTCACAAAAATGAATTCTGCCTGATACCTTTTCTCGATGTGATTCAAGTTAGAATGGATTGAAACTTGAATCCACCATCTTTCATACATCATACATCGTTCGATGTGATTCGAGTTTGAACTGATTGAAACTTGAATCCACCTTCGTTCATTCGTTCTTAGAATTCAAATCCTTTTGGTACCAACTTGTGCAGTATCAAATCCACCCTAATGCTGAGGGTACTCGTGTTTGATGCACAGGATTCTTTTGGGACACGTCAAAGGTTTTCAATTCTTCTTATTGATTTGTGATTTTAATCCAGGAATTTTCGACCCTTTGCTGGGGTACTGAAATAAGACCACATTCGCAAATACCAAAGCAAAAAAAACAAAAACAAAATGCATTTTCCACCAATTTTTTGTATTTTCAAAGTTTTATGTATTCTTAAGATTTCTCAATAAAATGCTGCTAAAATTCCAAAATTTTAAAGGTCCATGCCCCAATCCCGAAAGAATATGGAATATCCCTGTAAAAAGTCTCAATACTGCTACAGGGCTCTAAGTGGCGAGTAATTTGGTCGCATATGTGACCAAAAATCGTAAATGGCAACTAAACATTTATCTAACTCGCCGTTTTGGCACCCATAAATGGGATGCCGTAAATGCAATGTTATTGTACTTGCAATCTGTATTTTGTATTCTGGCCGGTCCCGATCTGTTTTAAATCAATATGAGTCATAAAACGCTTTTTTCTGCTGATTGATGCATGTTAAGTCAACGTGATTTAGGCCCATGTAAGCGCTTATTTAACCAAAATGAGGTTTATGGTTACACTAAAACCCGGTAAAACAATGATATACCATTAGGCATGGTAATGAGATTTTCTTGTTTGTTTCATCGATACGTCTCGAAAACAATTATCCTACAAGTAAACATTCAAATATTTGCATCAGTATAAGTTAGCTTTAAGTTTTAACAAATTATTTCACAATTTGTGCCATTTTAGTCGCAATTCCAGTCTGGTAATTACAGGTTTCCCCCCCGAATTTTCGCATGACCATATAAAATGACACCAAAGAGAAAGCGAAAGTTGCTAACTGATTTTAGGTTTTCAGGCACAGCGGCTAGTAATACCAGAAATGTAACAGGCAGTGACCCAATAGATTAAAAATCTTTAAACAGAATTTCTTACGATGAAGTGGTTGAAAGAGTTGTTTTCATGACTCTTTACTGAATGTAAGTGAATCCTTTCATAGGCCTACTCATACATAGTATCATAGATGTCAATGTCTGTGACCATTTTTGAAAGTCCTAGTCAGATAAGTATTTGGACAATAAATCGTTCTTAATCTTGAAATAAAGACATTGACACATGAGAATGTTTCTTACTTTCTGTTTTTTGTTTAATCTTAACTATGGAGTATGGTAACTAAGTTGACTGACAGTTGAATGTTTATTTCTTATCATGAAAACCAAGCAGAATTCCATGTAGGCCTATTTCATTCCTTCTTTAATTTGTTCATAGTAGGCCTAAGTACCATCAACAAAGTTAAGATAATCACTGCATAAAAAATTGTTGCTTTGCAGAAATAAATCTTCAAAGAAATCTCAAAGATTATTGGATCAAAATAAATATATTTAAAAAAATCAAATTAACATGAATTTTACTAGGCAAAACTTTTAAGCCTACGATTTTAAGCGATTTTTTGTGGTGGTGAAAACAGGATTTTACAACCCAAAAAATCGCTTAAAATCGGGGCAAAAAATTTGGCCTAGAATTTTACCAGAATTTTATTTGACATAAAAAGAAATGGGAAGAAGGTGGCATTGACTTATTTATGACAATGTAGCCTACAGTAGGCAAATAGGCCTAGCTACATATATGATAAAACAAAATACTGATCATGGCGACCAAATAATTTCAAATGGCGACCAAAATTCTAAGTAGGTCGCCATTTGGCGACTAGAATCAAGGTGTACTTAAAGCCTTTTACTATGGTGATCAGAGGCCTTATACATATATTAATGTGAGGTTGTTTGACAATTTGCACTAATTTATTGCCCATGAGTGTTTTATAGGCTTTTTTTTTTTTTTTGGGGGGGGGGGGGGGGGGGGGGGAGGGGGGGGGGATATCTCCAATATAAGGTCCCATTCCAAATGGCAAAATGTAACATTTCCTTCCAATATCAGGTCAAAATATTCCCAATCTTGGTGAGAAACAAGAATATCATTGGTTGAAAAGATTCATGTGGTTTATATCAAGAACTGAAGCATGGAACTATGAATAAGCCTACATCTTTCCCACCATGACTTGCTTCTTGTTTAGTATCTGCAAGACTCACTCTGTCATTAGCCAATGTAGCCATTGACTACTTTTTTTTTTTTTTAAATTTGGCTAAAAACAAGTGGCTAATTTTCTGGCTAAAACCTTTTTTCAAGTCTGGCTAAAAATTGTAATTGGCTAATTTTTGGTCATGTTTTGTATGTATCATATTATTATTCAAAGAGAAAAATACCACGGTCACAGACAACTATGTTTGACAATATACACAACTTGAGTATGGGCATGCTTGACTGGTAGCAACAGAATTGTCCTTAAAATTTTCCCAATCAAGCAAACCTCCAGACTTGTGAATAGTTTGCCAAATGTATATACATGTAGATCTACATGTATACTTTGCACTTCTCACCATCTTGAGCAAGATTTAAAAAAGATATTTGGTATCAATATTCAATGACCTGGCTAATCAAAATTTCAATTGGCTAAAAAAAATCTTGGTTGGCTAATTTTTAGGCTCATGGTTTTCTGGGTGAAGGGTAAACCCTGTATCTGGATATGATCTCTACCTTCCCAACCTTCTAACATCCTAACCTGTATCTGCCAAGGAGTACTAGTCATGCCGTACAACTTACCTGAAACTTCAAACAATATGAATATTCCCATTGTCATAGTAATCATCAACATTACTTCTGCCAAGATTGCCTTCCATTCTCCTGTTGGTGCCTCGATTTCAGCAATGGTCTGGCAAAAGCTTGATCTGTACACTACAATGATCAAAACAACAATATTAAATCACACAATCATGATCAATACCAGGACATAAAATCATGTGCTATCATGTTCAAAACAAGCACAATGAATTGTACACATCAAAATCAATACAAGCTCATAGAATTATGCACTACCATGATTATTACAAGCACTATTATGATCAAAACAAGAGCACTGAATTATGTACTAAAATGATCAAAACAAGGGCACTGAATCATGTACTATAATGATCAAAACGACAGCACTGAATCATGTACTATAATGATCATAACAAGAATGCTGAATCATGTACTATTATTATCAAAACAAGAGCACTGAATCATGTACTATAATAATCAAAACATGAGCACTGAATCATGTACTATTATCAGGGTTTTCCCTGACGCAAAAATTCTGCGTATTTACCCGTAAAAATCCTAAATGACGCCTAAAATAAGATCTATTGCGTCCTAGTGGATGCACTGAATACTTGATGTCTTTCAAGATCGTTTGGGTAAATAAACCAAGCATGCGACCTATTTCTACCACTTTGCTTCTTTTATGTCCATTTTTTATGTTCTAGTGCAATTCCACAAGAAAACCAAGAAACTGAATTCATTATTTTATTAATAATAAAACAGAAAAAATCTTTACCTCTAATATAGATCTAGAATCAACAAGATAACATCGTTCATCACTTTATGGGTACTTCCGGAAGTATAAATTAAAGAAAGGATACCAAACCCGACTTTCATTTGAATTATGGAAATTAAAAAATAATAATGAAAGTACTAATGATAGTTATATAAAATGATTTATTTACACAAATGTTTATGTAAATCTTACAAATGATAAAGTACTTTAGTACTTGAAATGGATAAAATAGATATAATTTTCAAATAAATAAATTTGAGGCATCAGTTAGTAGGCTACATGTATTTAGTAACTTTTCAGTTTTGCATCTATATTTCTAAAAACATGTAATTGTATTACAATTTATAGATTTTTAATATAAATTTTCCATATGATTTCAACTGTAGTTAAAACAACTATATTTTATTTAATTTATTATAAACCTTTAATCTATAGTACACATATGTATACAATAATCATATATTGAATTAAGGGAACTCCGAGGGTTCAAGAACAAACCAAGAAATTACGATGGTGTTATAGTAACATATAAAAATGGCGCTGATGTTTTGCTTCACATATGAGTGCGGGAAAAACTACTCACTCTCCCGACATGATTAAGTTATGATCAGAAAATAAATGCTCCACATGTACTCTTGATATTTTCCCTATGGGGATGTCTGTATTTATCAACAAAAGTGCATATTTGACATTCAGTTTGATTCTGGTCGAATTGAAGTGGACTCCAAATGGACTCCTAATTTTGTAATTCTGGGAGTCCATGGACTCCTCATTTGAAAATCCCAGGGAAAACCCTGTATTATGATCAAAACAAAAGCTCTGAATCATGTACTATAATGATCAAAACAAGAGCGCTGAATCATGTACTAAAATGATCAAAACAAGAGCACTGAATCGTGTAGTACTATGACGATCAAAACATGAGCACTGAATAATGGTCTATAATGATAAAAACAAGAGCGCTGAATAATGTACTACAATGATCAAAACAAGAGCATGTACACTGATTGTGTAATGTAGGTGAAAGAAAAACTTGACAAATCTGTTAAAAAGTGACTTTAAAACACAATTTCTAAAAGCGGATTTCAAATTCATGTTTCATTTACATCATATCAATAGATCTTATGTGATCAGGAATAACAATTTTCAATCTAATTATTCACAAGAAGACTTTTGTACAAAAAAACCTCCATTCAACCAACCATATTTCTCAGAACTGATTGAAGTGTACCACTGGAACCTTGTCCTAAGAGACCACACCATTTGCCACTAAAATGTGGTCTTACCAGACAGGTGGTCCCTCAAAAGAGATTTTATTTAAAGGATTATTTAACCAAGTGGTTTTCAGAATATGGTGTCTGAAGACAGTGTCTTTCATTAGAGTGGGTCTTTAAAGACAGGTTTCACTGCATAATTTTGGATCACTTCAAACACTTAACTACTTACATGTTTTCTTTTCCTCAATAGTCAGATTCTTCCAGTCTCCCTTTTCTTTTTCCCTCAAAGCTGTTACAACAGCATCATCCTCTCTAAATCTGACGGCGGGACAGGGAAATTCTGACATATCAACATAGGATGCATATCCATTTATACCATACCCCACAATTTCTCGTCGACCTACAAAATTTTAATGTACATGTACATACAGTATATAGACATATTACAGTATCCAGGGCTCTACAATGCAACCAAATCACTCGAAAATGCGACTATCTCTTAGCAACTGATGAGTGTTTTCCCCAAGTCAGTCGCCAGCTTGCGACCATTTTTTCCCTGCTAACCCTTTTCTGTAAGATGTCTGGTTTCATTCTAAACGTTATAATACATGTATATAGTCATAGTCAGTAGTGTGCTTAAATGCGCCAAGTTTCATTCGTCAATTTAGAGAGGAGTTATGTACATGGTCGTTACTGTGCTTGAAGAGCATCGAAATCAAATGCATGAGCAGACAACGCAAATTAATGTCCTTTTTAAAAAGGAGTTTTCCAGGCCAGTATACAAATTACGGTGATGATACGCAATTTATATTTTTGTAGATATTGTAGTAAAGATGCCTCAGATTTGGCTGGTAAAACCATAGGAACTGGAAATTTTATTTGTAGTTGTATACATGTTCTAAACTAGAGTCAAACACCCGATCGCTGGAAACGCTGGGTAAAATAAGAGAATTTTATATGTTTCAACTGGGGCACATAAAATTCTCCGATTTTACCAAGCGTTTCCACAGAAATTAGTTGGACTTGATCAGTATTTGGCTTTCGATTTTTACTTACAGATAAAATTTCCAGCTCTCATGGTAAACCAGACTTTCTGACTGTGACGAATAAATTTAAAAAAGAAACGATAACGTGTCATAACAAACATGAGAAGTGTAGACTGCTTTTCCGTTTTTTTCTACACACTCTGGCAGCTCTTAGTCTCTTGCAGTTGGGGGGTTCAACAAACATTTGAAAAACAATCAGAAAAGATTGAGCTGTAATTGAAAATTAAATGCAGTACTGAATATATACAATTGTAAAAGAAGAAATGTCATTCACAAAGTTTAAACCATCAGACCTACTCCTGAACTGAACTTGTGATACTGAATGTTTCAATAAAAGTCTGTAAATCTGACCATCATTGTTGTTATATTTCATTGTATTATGCAAAATGATGATCTTCAACAGTATGTAAAAAAAATTGTGCCCAGTAAATATTTCTGGTGGTGACCAGATTTTTAAGTTTACTGGCCAATTGGAGAACAATTTTAAAACTGTTTTAGAGCCCTGGTAACCACTGAAAATGTACCTTTATTTTCAGGGATTTTCCACCCTATTGTAGGGGGTCTCTGGCAAGTCCAATTAAGAAATTCAAAGTCCTTGCTGAATTTTGTTAATAAGTAATACAGTAAAACTAAATGAATGCAGATGATGCAAGAGTTTGGACTTTGAGTATTTCTTAATGCCAAGTCTGAACCTGAATTAACCAAGTCCCAGACTTGGGACTTGGGGAATTTTGAACCCCTGAATAGACAAAACAAGCCAGGTAATGATTTGGGTAACCTACGAACATAACATGAAATGCAATTCAAATTGACTGTACACTCTAAAGACAAAATTTATTTCAATACCGGTAATTTTACGTACCAATTAATGATGATACTTCTTCTTGTCGTAGAGATACAGCACCTTCTGTTTTTGTCAATGCATCTCCGCTTCTTGATAATGTGGTGCAGAACCCGCGGTTTGACAGTGCACACCTATTTATTGCCCTCAGTAACTGGTGGCCACTCATTTTTTCTGAAATTAAAGCAAAAAATTCTTCAATCATCATTTGGATATTAAGCTTCAGTTCATAAATTTATTAATTATTTATAAAGTCACATGCATTTACCTATTAAAAATGGACCATACTTTGGATTTTAAGCCAAAATACGAACCCCTGTAGTCTGTACATGTGTATCATGACTTCAAATACACGTAATGATGACTGATGTAAGGATTAGCTATAGGCCATAGGGTCTACATGTGCACACTTAAAACTCTGCCAATAAGGATTCTATTTTAAGGAATTGTTAATTCATGAAAAATAGGTCATACTTTTGCACCCTCCACTCAAAGTTTTCCAAAAACATAAAATAAATAATTAAACATCCAATATTTATTTTAAATTTCACTGAAGTCATTCAGGAAATTTTCAAACAATTTTATACTCTTTAAATTTAATGTCCTCTGAAGTTTATGTTTTGGGTAATACTTGAGTAGGGGGCAAAAGTAAGTGTTTCCAAAAGATATTATGTCTTAGATTGTAGGAATCATTCAACATGTTTTGATTTGATATTTATAATTTCTTCTGTGCACTTTTGAGAAACCTGAAATGAACCGGTTGAAGGTCATTTCTCAATCACACCGGGGTAATCGTATCACCCTATAAATGGATGTAGCATTGAATTTAATGTAATCTGATTAAAAGGGTAGTTCTCAGTTGCTTAATGCATAAATAGAGAAGAATATATATCTTGTACGTTGTCATCAAGTAAGAAAATATTAGATTCGTGACTAACCTCAACCACCGTGTGTCTGGAAACAAAATGGCCGGATGTTAAACTTGGTTGCTCTATTGACCCGATTACAACCATTTCACAATAACCTTGCCTACATTTTCCTGGAAAGTAAATATAATGATTTGTGCGTTTATTTCAGGTTATTCAATTTAAAATTATATCTCTTAACAAGAATTTTTCTTAGAAATTCTAACCTTTTATGGTAAATATGATTTCTCTCTTTTTGGGAACGATAACTCTCAATCGGCACGTACTAATGACCAAAAAATTAAGATTAATTTTAAACGACCAAAAGGACTATGTTGGGTTTTCAAGACTGGTTAGTCTTGACAATTATACTTATGTTCACTATTATTACTAAGTACCAAAATGCTTATCCTTTGAATTTCAATTACTAAGGAAAATTTGCATTGGATCAAAATGTATCCAATTCTTTACACAGAATGAACGCACAATTTTCATATGTACGGCATTTTGTCATCCCACCAAAAAAAAAAAACAATAATAATAATAATAATAAACAACTTTACACACCTCTTTGAAGATTCCTGGATCTGGCCCTGATAAGTCTGTCATTTTAATGAAATATTTAGCTGGAATAAAAACGCAATGTAATAACGAACTCTATGGGCTTTTAAAATTGAACATTTTGGGAAGCATACCTAACTGAACCATGGGGAAACGATGATTTTGTGTCTGGAAGCTAGAAAATACGTCACTGGGCTTCCCAATTAATATATCAACAAAACCCTTCCAACCCTTTCCTCCCTGAATATTTGAGTGGTGTGTTCTTTTTATTGTTGAAATATAGTCTATTATGGTCTGTAGGGTTGAAAGGGTTTACGATAACGAGGTCATAATTCAATGTTTGGAGGATATTAGGCCGAAATTCTGCCCTGAAGTTAACTTTTTGCTGGCCAAACATCTTTTGAGAAGGGTGTCATGTTGTAAAATTTGAATTTACTGGGTGGGTGTAAATACCAATTTTTTTACACCCATCCAGTAAATTCAAAATTTACAACATGACAAGGGTAAGCAATGTGATTTACTTTCGGATAACTAGGCATATTTTCGCGGCTGGACGCAGTTTCCAAATTTCAAAATTACCGTATTATCTTTATTAGATGCTTAAAACACGACCCTCGAATGAAATATTGCCTCACAATTAATCAAACACTTAAAGTTATATGTATTGAGGAGGGAGAACGTGCCCCTAAAGTTGATAAAATAGGTGTGAAACCTTTAATTTTTCTATAAAATGTCGGGAAATTAAAACAAATTTCCCCCAATTTTTGTGCCTCGATCCGCGCGGCGAATAATTTTTAAATTTACACCAACTCATACTTTAAATCCTCAGTCGGCTTTTGATGACATCAAAAGAAGTATAATTTTATGTCACCAGCCTAAAAACTTCTTTAAAAAATTATAGACTTCATCACTGTTGTAAATATTTATTGCACAATCAAAATGCACATAGGCGTTGGAAGCAAATTGAAAATGGGGGGGCTAAACCAACTTAAAACACACACACACGCCAGAAACGTCTGGGGGCTAAGCCCCAATTTTCAACACCTATGTCTATCTTTGCAAAAAAAGTGGCGGGGGGCTTGGCCCCCCTAGCCCCCCGGTTCCGACGCCTATGAGGCATATTAAAATAATTTTACGGGGAAAAACATTTTTATAAAAAAATTGCCCCCTTACTTTTGATTTACTTTCTACGCCACTGCGTTAATATTTCATAACAAAATTAGTTACTGTCCAGTCCTGTAGATCCGTAGTTCCGGATCGCACGCACAGTTTCGTGCATTACTATCGATACGTAATTTTCTGCTATTGTAGAAGTTAATACTCAACCCCCTTTTAAAAAAATCCTGAATCCGCCCCTGCATAATAAAATGCCGACAAAGCCTGGATGAATTCAGGATTTCAAGTTGAGGGAAGGGAGAGTATATAATTGTTTTCGACGAGGGTAGCGTAGGCCTAATTTAAAATTAAAGCTCTCGAAAGCGGCCTTTTTCCTGCACTCCTGGCGTGAAGATAATATATAAAAAAGATGTGTGTGAAAAAAGGAGGGACGGCTGACCCCGGTTCCTACGCCTATGGTGTGTGTGTGTGTGTGTGTGTGTGTGTGTGTGTGTGTGCTGATAGCTTTTTTATCCTTTCTGAAAATGAATTACACTCAGTCATTCTGAGAACATATTCAATTAATTTTGCTGTTCTTTTAAAATTTGGATTATGCGGGGACAGAATGAGCAAAACAGTACAAATTAGCATAAACTACACTAAGCAAACATATAGTCCATGAAAAAAACAAACAAACACCGGGCCATCAAAACGAAAAGAACTCTGATGTGTATGAGGATGGAAGCCCTCTACAGGCAAGAAGTGGCTAGATTCAACAATTGCACAGAGAACTTCAAGAAATCAAAGTATGCTTCAAGGGAAGTTTTAAGTTGAACAAATCTGAACACAGCTTTAATAATTTTTGTAAAACAATATAAAACGCATTTCAAGAAGCATTAACTGTCAGGTAGTCACCCCCCCCCCCCCCAAAAAAAAAAACAGTGCTAGTATACGAATTTTGTGAACTTAGGACAAACAGATATCCATATCCCCGGAAGATCCTGGGGCAGGATCAGGTGTCATGGGGGAGTACGCATGCCTTGTCGACAGGTCACATCCGCCGTGAGTCCATAGTCAAATTCAAATGACCCTCGTCATAGTCGGTATTGTCACGGAATCCAATGTTATATATAAAAGACAAGTCACGGAATTCAATGTTACGTAATAAATACAAGTCACAGAATCCAATGTTACATATAAAAACAGTCACAGAATCCAATGTTACATATAAAAACAGTCACAGAATCCGATGTTACATATAAAAGACAAGTCACGGAATCCAATGTTATATATAAAAACAGTCACAGAATCCAATATTACATAGAAAAGAAAAGTCACAGAATCCAATGTTACATATAAAAGACAAGTCACGGAATCCAATGTTACATATATAAGACAAGTCACAGAATCCAATGTTACATATAAAAACAGTCACAGAATCCGATGTTACATATAAAAGACAAGTCACAGAATCCAATGTTACATATAAAAACAGTCACAGAATCCGATGTTACATATAAAAGACAAGTCACAGAATCCAATGTTACATATAAAAACAGTCACAGAATCCAATGTTACATAGAAAAGAAAAGTCACAGAATCCAATGTTACATATAAAAGACAAGTCACGGAATCCAATGTTATATATAAAAGACAAGTCACGGAATCCAATGTTACATATAAAAGACAAGTCACGAAATCCAATGTTATATATAAAAACAGTCACGGAATCCAATGTTACATATATAAGACAGTCACAGAATCCGATGTTACATATAAAAGACAAGTCACGAAATCCAATGTTATATATAAAAACAGTCACGGAATCCAATGTTATATATAAAAGACAAGTCATGGAATCCAATGTTACATATAAAAGACAAGTCACAGAATCCAATGTAACATAAAAGACAAGTCACAGAATCCGATGTTACATATAAAAGACAAGTCACGAAATCCAATGTTATATATAAAAACAGTCACAGAATCCGATGTTACATATAAAAGACAAGTCACGAAATCCAATGTTATATATAAAAACAGTCACAGAATCCAATGTTACATATATAAGACAAGTCACAGAATCCAATGTTACATAGAAAAGAAAAGTCACAGAACCCAATGTTATATATAAAAGACAAGTCACAGAATCAAATGAACCGATGGAAGGAATATAATGCATCAGACTTTACTCTATTTAAGGGAATACGTCATCTCCTCTATCACTCTGTACTGATAACCAAGTTTTATAGAATAAACTTGTCAGAAATATGTCTGTTCTGTCAAATTTGGTTTAACAAAGGGTATATTCAGAAAAAAGGGAAGCAAGGAATCTCACCCGACAAAATTACATTTGTCAAAATAACCATACAGGTAAAAGAACCAAGGGGAACTATTTAGACCGAAATCAATTATAAATTGATTAACAATAACTATATACCTGTCTGTGGTAAAATGCCTTACACATGTATGTGTACTATATTTATTTATAGATGATGATGATGCGTAGAGAAAACGGTTTGATGGAATATTTACTGGATCCTGCCGTGTATCATTATTCTATAAAAGTATTACAATACACCGACCTCTGCATTGAATATGAAAATACCATATACACCGTTTTACCCAAATATTTTGAATGTAGGGAATAAAAAAGTCAGATACCAAAGACTTAATCGAAATAAGGTTCCAGAGACAATACAAATTTGTTGAATATTGGACATATACAGACCTCTGAAAATCCAGAGGTGGGAGCAGGTGCCACGGAGGAGTACTTAAACCCTGTGGAACGGTCACACCCGTCGTGAGTTAAATTCAAGTGAAATATTTGAGGAATGAATCCTCATCACAGTCGGTAAAGACAAGTCAACAACTACGTTGCCCTGGAACAAGCATTTCAACATTTCACTCAATCGATATCTTTGCAGTGCTTTTAGTTTTAGAATGGCAATAAAATACATTTAAATTCATTATTTAGCCTTGTATGATACCACTTTTCTTTAGGAAAATATACATTTTATATCAGATTCGAGGAGAACTGATGAAGTCTTATTGACAGAAACGATTGTCTTGTGTATTTGTTTTTTTTTTTTGGCCTCTTTAAATTTTTTTTTTACATTTTTTTACATTGTAAAACTCTAACTTTGGTATTGTTGATAAAATTTTTGGCACTTATACCTTTTAATGGTCTTAAAATGATTTAGTTCATGAAACTATCTGTCTCACCTATCTTTCAGTGCGGTGTCGGCAATGAAGACGTCTGTTCGCAAAATTCCAATTCGCGAATTACTCTGTTAAACACTCTCGCTAACAGCGGTATTCATCCTGTTCAATGTATCAATACTCTTCTATGATAGGTAATCTCAATCTTCCATATCCGACCTATGTCCAAATCGTAATGTCTGATCATTCATTCATAAAAGCATCCAAAAAGTTAAAAATGAACTAGAAACAATATTGTAACCAAGCTCTACCATCCATTCTACTTCGTCTCTCTTCCTTTGTTTCTATATTCCCCGTCTTTACTTTTCCTTTGTTCTTTTTTTTCTTTACTACCAATATTAACTCATCAATGGTGATTTAGGGCGAAATTTGACAGAGTGAATAGGTTTTCTGTCCTAAAACTATTAAAAGGGCCAAAATATTAGGGGCGATAACTTCCACTTATACATTATGTTAAAAGTTTGTGTTATGGTTGACTGAATATTCTGTCGACTTTGACCTTTA
This sequence comes from Atrina japonica, assembly GCA_030159075.1. Lineage (NCBI taxonomy): Eukaryota > Metazoa > Mollusca > Bivalvia > Pterioida > Pinnidae > Atrina > Atrina japonica. Next base: position 276,809 of record BROG01000262.1, on the reverse strand, counting down.
AATATCCCTCGTACATAAATGAAAAGAAAAAAGACTTTTATAACTGGAATGTATTTTATTGTTATCACTTTTGACTAACAATATTCTGTGAAATAAAATCAAACTGATATAAAAGTTATAGATCTATATACCTGCACTTTTCAATTGAATTATTGCTATTAATCCTTCCAACACTATAAATCATACTAAACTGGTCTTAGGGAACAGAAAAGAGCATACCACTCAGATACTCAGGGGTGTGAAAGGGTCAATATGATCAATATTTTGAAAAAGACAACATATGAATCGAATCCAAACATTTTCTACATATCCTTGACCAAGAGATCGTAACATATAAATGTTCTGTTACTCTTATTTTGCAGATGTTAGAAACTATTATCTGAAGATATTTGGGCCTAGGTTTTGTTTTTTTTAAGAAGAAGAAGATGCATAACAAATGCATGCCAGGTACCAAACGCATGCCAAGGACATACCTAAAGCATGCAGGGACATACCAAATGCATGCCAGGAACATACTTAATGCATGCCAGGGACATACCCAATACATGCCAGGGACATACCTAATGCATGCCAGGAACATACTTAACGCATGCCAGGAACATACCTAACACATGCCAGGAACATACCTAACGCATGTCAGGGACATACCAAACGCATGCCAGGAACATACCTAACACATGCCAGGAACATACCTAATGCATGTCAGGGACATACCAAATGCATGCCAGGAACATTCCTAACACATGCCAGGAATATACCTAATGCATGCCAGGGACATACCAAAAAAACCAATAATATTTATAATGATAATAAAACAAATAAATAAAACAGTCACTATTATAGTGTCTGCAATACATATCGTAAGACAGATAATTTCAATATCTAATGATTGTAAAGCAAACTTTATTGCTAGTTATCTTCAATGACAATGTTTGTTTAGCGTGTATCAGCAGTATTTGTAAATTTGGCACCTGCAGTACAACTAATAATTGTTGTCATTATTCTCAACAGATAAAACAACAGGATAGCTCATTGATGAATCTGCTGAAAAATCACCCAAACTGTAAGTGTATTTAAAATTAAGTACATACATTTAAAAAAAACCAAATACTTGTACAAATCTTGGTATTATAAATATGCAAAATTTTACATAAATATTTCACATTGCAAAGGTAGAAAGTGGACACTATATACATGTGTTTTACCATGTTGATTTAGTAAAGGCTTCCAATCCTTTCAGCAATGTCTACCTACCCTATTGAAATATGAACAATACACATAAATTCATCCCTCTTTATCAGAAGTTTTTTAAAGGTTGTCATAATAGTAATAATATATATATATATATATATATATATATATATATATATATATATATATATATATATATCCTTTTCTGACTGCATTATATACAATTTTCTTAGTACTTCATTTTAATTTTTCTACAAATATTTGTGAAGTTTCTACTCATAAAACTGACATTTCTAACTCAACTTGTAATAATAAACTTACAAAAACACTTTTACACTTATAAAGTCATTCCAATAAAATGACATCTACATTTGAAAGTCCTACCTTTGTTTACCAAGGAACTATTCTTGGACTGATATAAGTGTATATATCTACATCAACAAGATCAGCATTTATCTGTGATATATAACAAGCGCTTAGCCCTTTTATCAATCCCTGAAAAACAATTAACTCATCTGTAAATCAATGACTGGTCAGTCCAAATGTGTCTTTAGGAGTGTATGAGTTAAATCTGCATCTGCACAGAAATCTTTCTATAGGACATTTTGATTTATCTCTACACAAACATGTCTGGAATTAGGGGTTCGCGAACTCCTAATATTAATTTGTGTGTAATCCGCTGCTATAGGAACTGACAAACAAAATGAATTGACAGCATATTGATATACTCAATATTCTGTTAATGAGACAAAATTATCAGCTGGTCTGCCATTACACAAATGTATTTTATAAGTTCACAAGAAATATGAAAACAGCATAACATGTTTCTATATAGGCAACCATTGCTGTGTAGGTATATCTAAAATAACTTCCATGTCAGGTGTGCATCTGAAACAAATACAGAATTATAGATTTATAAACTTCAGTTTAATCTCAAGCTCATTAAAAAGTACAGAATTATAGATTTATAAACTTCAGTTAAATCTCAAACTTTGATTAATTATCACAAAAATACAGAATTACAAATTTATTAACTTTAGTTTCATCTCGAGCTCATAAAAGTACAAAATTACAAATTTGTAAACTCTACTTTCATCTTATGCTTTGACTTTTGTATCATCAAAAATACAGAATTACAAATGTATTATGTTTCATTTAAGAGCTTTGGTTAATTATCATAAAAATACAGAATTACAAATGTATTATGTTTCATTTAAGAGCTTTGGTTAATTATCATAAAAATACAGAATTATAAATTCATTAACCATAATTATTATAAAAATACAGAATTACAAATGTATTAACTTTAGTTTTATCTCATCCTTTGGTTACCATAATTATCATAAATATACAGAATTACAAAATTATAAACTTTAGTTTAATCTCAACCTTTGGTTACCATAATTATCATAAAAATACAGAATTACAAATGTATTAACTTTAGTTTTATCTCAACCTTTGGTTACCATAATTATTATAAAAATACAGAATTACAAATGTATTAACTATAGTTTTATCTAAACCTTTGGTTAACATAATTATCATGAAAATACAGAATTACAAAATTATAAACTTTAGTTTAATCTTAAGCTTTGGTTAATTATCATTTAAAAAAACAGAATTACAAATTTATATATAAACTTTAGTTTAATCTCAAGCTTTGGTTAATTATCATAAAAATGCAGAATTACAAATAAATAAACTTAAGTTTAATCTGAAGTTTTGTAATTATCTTAAAAATACAGAACTACAAATTTGAAAACTTAAATTTCACTCTAAGCTTAGCTGAATTAGGCCAGGTTTTGGGATCATAAAATAAAAAAACCCAGATATTTAGGGGAAAAATTTTGGAACATAAGCCTCAAATGAACAATTAAACATGAACATTTGTTTTCATCATTGTCAAAACTAATATTTCATATGTTATTTATTAGTATGTGGGAAAGATATGGTATTTATGAGTTTAGTTTACTTTTGTTAACACAAGAGGAAAATATGTATATGTGAATAAAATTGCATGAGTGTTAATAAAAATGTCTTCTGTCGTTTTGTAATTTTCCCTGATAAAATTCAAAGATAGGCTTTTGATTTTAGGGTGGATGCAAAGCATAAAAAAGCTTGGAATGGGCTAATAAAATAAATACAAAATTACAAATTTTCAGGAATGATTCCTAAGACTTACTTTTCTTGACTTGGAAAGAATTCTGGGAACATTTGTAGACGTGTGTTTGTTTTTGGATCTCGTAATATCTTTTTAATCTCAGCTTCTAACTCTGCATTGACCTGCATTATTTCGTCTTGCTCTCTTATGTGGATTTCAATTTCCTTTACAAAATCAAATTTGATTAATTTTTAGTATGGTTATTTTTGCTGTATTATTTTGAAATAAAAATACATATTAACTCACAGATGAGACAAGTCTGAAGCCATTATACAATGGATAGGGAATGGCAGATTTTGAAATTTCCTTGAAGAATGCATGATTATCTATCTCACAGATGCAATACTATCATGCAACCTTAACTGAAATAAAAACTTAAAGGGGCATTAGCTGTATTTTTTTCCAAGAATTTTTCTTTCTTTTGATACTACTTAGATTGATATACAATAACAAAAAAGATAAACTTAGGCATAAACGTTCTTAAAATCCTATGTATTTTGTGATAATAGCTTGAGAAACCCAGTGTGGCAATTATTCTTTTGCAAATGATTAATTTGACCTTACTATTTGTTTATGAATATCAAACTGGAATACAAGATTTTTATGCCTGACAGGTTGTTTATTTCTTATTTGTTATTGCACATCAATCTAAGTAATAAAAAGAAACGAAATAATTTTAAGGAAAACACAGCTAATACCACCTTCAGTATGGTACAGGGTAGTATATTTGCTGCTGCTCTTTATTTAAATGAATTATTTACAGCTTACTCATGTTTCTAAACAGCAGAAAAGTTTTGTTAAACTGTAACTACGTGTATAATTGCGATAAATGTACACCTGCACATGAAGTTAAATTATATCAACTGATGATGTAATGAATGGCGATAAATATACATGAGTACATAAAATCTAAATATATCGCCAGATGATAAAACGAATGGCGATAGATGTACATGTGTACATAAAGTTGAATATATCACCTGACGATGTACATATACATGTGTACATAAAGTTGAAATATATCAATTAGCGATAAACTGAAACTGTTTTTTTACCTTTTGCATCACCATATTCTGTAATGCCATATCTTTAAGACTAGGATGCATCATGGAAATAGCTCTCTGAAAAACAATCATATATTTACTACAAAATACAGGATTTTTCCATCCCCGAATTAGGGAGCCAGCATGTTCCCTGTATCAGTTGGCCCTTTACCACACCCCTTTGACCCTTTATTGCACTCCATTTGGAATGCCTCTAGTATTTACTGATTTCAGCTGCAGGCAAAAATCAAAATCTTGCCAAAGCACTTAGCTAAGCACAATCTGTGAAATATTAGGCCTAATAATGGACAATTTACAGGATTGCTGAATGAAAATGTGAATGAATCCATAGCTATGCTGACTATTGGATTTATAAAGTGTAAACATATTTATATGGAAGACTGAATACACTGAGAAAAGTTGTGCATTTTGTATTTTTATATTGGAGCGTTCCCTTCAACAGGGATATAAACAAGAAGTGAAATATGTATGTGCGAATGTTCTCCTCTCAAAGTTATTGTTGTCCCCTGTAGGACTATAATTATTTCAGATATAACTTAATGACATATTTACACTAAAAGCTAAACATTGCTAAGTATCTTGGGGAGGTAAATTTAAAGACCATATGTTTAAGGAAAAAGCAACTTTTTGTCAAACTTTTAACTTACCTCTGTAACATTTTTAGTTATAATATTTGTATTTCTGGATTGCTCTTTTTCAAATTTGGATAATTCTGTAAAAACAATATGTTCCAGGTCTTCCTGATCTTCCTACAAGGGAATAAAACTGCTTGTTTTATATGCAATAATTTATCAAAACATTAAAAGATTTATTACTTATCCAGTCAAAATTTTATCATAACATTAAGACTTATTACTTATACAATCAACATTTTATCATAACTTACAAACGTACTCATTAATTAACCAGTCAACATTTTATCATATCATTCGCAGACTCAGAACTTATACAGTATACATTTTATCATAATATTACAAGACTCGTAACTTAAACAGTCAACATTTTATCATATCATTCACAGACTCATTACTTATACAACCAACATTTTATCATAACTTAAAACATACTCATCACTAATCCAATCAGCATTTTATCATAACATTAACACACTCATTACTTATACAACCAACATTTTATCATATCATTCACAGACTCATTACTTATACAACCAACATTTTATCATAACTTAAAACATACTCATTACTAATCCAATCAACATTTTATCATAACATTAACACACTCATTACTTATACAACCAACATTTTATCATCATACTCATACAACCAAGATTTTATCATTATACTCATCACTAATCCAACATTTTATATCATTAACAACTCATTACTTATACAACCAACATTTTATCATATCATTCACAGACACATTACTTATCCAACCAACATTTTATCATAACTTAAAACATACTCATTACTAATCCAATCAACATTTTATCATAACATTAACACACTCATTACTTATACAACCAACATTTTATCATATCATTCACAGACTCATTACTTATACAACCAACATATTATCATAACTTAAAACATACTCATTACTAATCCAATCAACATTTTATCATAACATTAACACACTCATTACTTAAACAACCAACATTTTATCATATCATTCACACACTCATTACTTATACAACCAACATTTTATCATAACTTAAAACATACTCATTACTAATCCAATCAGCATTTTATCATATCATTCCCACACTCATTACTTATACAACCAACATTTTATCATACCCGTAACTTAAAACATACTCATTATTAATCCAATCAGCATTTTATCAAAAAATTAACACACTCATTATATACACAACCAATATTTTTTCATAACTAAAAACATACTCATTACTAAACCAATCAACATTTTATCATCACATTAGTACACTCGTAACTTAAACAGTCAAGATTTCATCATAACATTAACACACTCATTACTTAAACTGTCAACTTTTGCAGACTCATTATCTAACTTTACAATACCGCATCCCTGATAACTGAATTTTGAATATCAGGTAATTTTAAAATTATATTATGAATGAAAGTTATTCTTTGATAGAATTTCATAAAACTTTTTTTTTTTTAACATAAAATATGTCTATATGCTGATTTTTATTCACTGCAGTGTTTTCCTGATTGCATCCACATTCAAAATATATGAACTGAAAGATCTTTAGCATAAGTTTAAGTGTAATACAAATTTTTGTCATACCTGACAACTTGTGAAAGATACCCTTTTAAAAAATAACATATATTTGAAATAAATATGGTAATATTGACACATTACCTGATTGGTTAGTCTCAAATTTTGTATTTCTTTCTGTAATGTTGCTATCTTCATTGCTTTTACTGGATATTCCTTGTCCTTTGTAATACAGAAAAAAGGTGATTATTTACAGCCATTACGAAAAATTAATTTATGACTAACTCCCATATGGAGAATTATTACATTCCTCTTCATCATGGAATTAATCACATTTATTATAAAGTCAAAGTTATTGTATTCCTAGTTCTTAAATGTATTTCTCTAAATGTAATAAATGCACCCCCTACCCTTAATGTATTCTTTATTCATTTTAATGCAACAATGTAGTCCTTATTCATGTTGTATTCAATGTAATAAAGGGCAACCCTGTGCCTGTTTTACAAAAACTGAAAGGGTATCAGGGATTCCAAAGTATGTGATATTAGATAAAGTCATATACAAACTGTGAGATTAGGTACAGTCATAGAAAAGGCATGTGTTATTAGTTAACGCCATAAACAGTCATGCAAAAGGCATGTGTTAGTAGTTAACGCCATATACAAACTGTGAGATTAGGTACAGTCATAGAAAAGGTATGTGTTATTAGTTAATGCCATATACAGTCATACAAAAGGCATGTGTTATTAGTTAATGCCATATACAGTCATACAAAAGGCATGTGTTATTAGTTAACGCCATATACAGTCATACAAAAGGCATGTGTTATTAGTTAATGCCATACAGTCATACAAAAGGCATGTGTTATTAGTTAACGCCATATACAGTCATACAAAAGGCATGTGTTAGTAGTTAATGCCATATACAGTCATAGAAAAGGCATGTGTTATTAGTTAATGCCATATACAGTCATACAAAAGGCATGTGTTATTAGTTAATGCCATATACAGTCATAGAAAAGGCATGTGTTATTAGTTAACGCCATATACAGTCATACAAAAGGCATGTGTTAGTAGTTAATGCCATATACAGTCATAGAAAAGGCATGTGTTATTAGTTAATGCCATATACAAACTGTGAGATTAGGTAGAGTCATAGAAAAGGTATGTGTTAGTAGTTAACGCCATATACAGTCATACAAAAGGCATGTGTTATTAGTTAATGCCATATACAGTCATACAAAAGGCATGTGTTATTAGTTAATGCCATATACAGTCATACAAAAGGCATGTGTTATTAGTTAATGCCATATACAGTCATACAAAAGGCATGTGTTATTAGTTAATGCCATATACAGTCATACAAAAGGCATGTGTTATTAGTTAATGCCATATACAGTCATACAAAAGGCATGTGTTATTAGTTAATGCCATATACAGTCATACACAAAAAGGTTTTAAATTAGACACTGTCATACACAAATCGTGTAATATTAAATTCATCTTACATCCAAATATAATGATAAAATGAGCAAGGACCATGGGTTTTTAAGTGGCACCCTTGAAATTTGCCATGCTAAAATTTACTTCCATCACCCTATAGAATCATGTATTAATAAAAAATATTGTTACCATATTCAATCCATTAAGCGCCCAGGGTGCTAATATAATCAGGAAAAGGAGTGGTCGCTTAAACGGGCCAATTAATAGTCAAAATGATATAAAACAGTTAAATTACATGTATGTATAAGGCACAGTGGTAAAGTTGTTGTAGTTATTACCAAGGACACATGTCAACTTAATTTTGTTGCTGGGGGGGGGGGATACAGATAAACTGTAAACGAATACAGTATTGATATATTGTATATCATATTTTCAACATGTCATTTAGTGCTAGTTAGATTTGAAGATACATTGCAATCGCCATCCCTGGTTTTTACTGGCCTAAAAGTTAGTTTGTTTTGAAATAAATAAATAAAGCAAAGTGTACTTGAGTGTATTTGCACAAGCAATGTTGAGCTTTATCACATTTTTAAAAATGGCTGATAAACTGGCACCCATTAGGCCATGCAAAATAAAATATTCTGGTTCTCAGACAATTAGCCTTCCAAAATGGGCAAGGTAGGTAGGTATTTTATTTTTATTTTTTATTTCCAGATTATTGTTTATATACCTTGAAGACAAGAATATAAGAAAACTTTATGTTACAAAACAATATATTTTATTGAGACCTTCAATAAATTGTAACAAAAAGTGATTGTCTTGTTCACTTGGTTTTAAAATATCAATAAATAACTGAAATATCAACAAAAATATGAAATAGCTAAAGGATTATATATTTATCAAAAAATGTTTTGAAACTACAAGAAAACTAATTGTAATTGCATCATTATAATTATCATCAATCATTATCATTACTATTTTACAAAGCTGTACAAAATATAACTCCTATGTGTCTAAAAATCAATGCAAATTCCAAAAGTTTCATTTTTGAAAACAATAGCTATCCATTTTTATGTATTTCATTAAACCTTTGCACTGTGTTCTGTGACATTTTCAGGCATGAGATAAAGATTTACATGTTGAATTGTCAATAAAATAATTATTTTAGTTTCTAATTGGGTTTTAGAAATGCAATTTGAACTACAAATAGAAGGAAATGGATCATTTTCCAAACTTAAGCCTTTTGAAATGACTGACATTTGCCGCGTAGCAGTGATTTTTTTATGAAATGTGAATAAAATTATTTCATTGGCTATTTCTAAGAACCAGAGGTTAATTTTGTTACTTGGCCTTACCTTGTAACTCATTAATATCTGGAGTTCGTCTTGTCTGGTTTTCATTAAATCATCCAATTTTTCTACTTTTTGCTCCAAAACTACAAATGATGAAAAGAGATCCAGATGAAAATGATAAAGTTAAAATTACAACTTTTTACTGATAAATTTTACATAATAGTCTCTTAAGACAGGTGATCCCTCTCAAGAGGTTTTATCTACAGAGATATTCAGATGAATAGATTTAAAACTGTGGTAACAAAAAACAGGTGGTCATTCCTGACAGCGGTGTATCAGGACAGGTTCCACTGAAGATCATGTTTTTACTGCTACAGAGTATGTACACGACACAGGTGCCTGTAAACTTTTCTTGTCTGGATTACATGAAACTTTTCAATGTTGATACATGCATGTTGTAACAATACATGTATATGGCTATGATGGAAAAATGGACTCAAACATCATATTTTCTGTTGGGTTTATTGGAGTTTTATGGCACACTCAACAATACCATATAGGTGGAAATTTTAGCAAGATGCAAATTTAGCGTTTTGTCAGAAAAAATAGGGTATAAATAGGGTAATTTCAGTGATTTTATGATTTGTAGTCAGTTTTTAATGGTGGAGAAAACTTGGTTACATTGTACCGTAAAAAGACTATGGGCCTTCCGCAAGTAAACTGATGAATGTAGATATCTGTTTGAATATCAAATCTGATATTAACTAATTAACTGAATAAATATCAAACTTAATGGCCATTAGCATATTTGGGCACATGTCAAATTTAAAGTTTAAGATTGGGTAGATACCATTGTTGGCATAGTAATCACCAAATATGGCTGTCCATAAACTCTTTAACACGCTTATGTCTTTCTTCTTTAATGATATGAAAAAAGCAATTTTATATATCTGCAGGTGTTTGTTAAAGTTTAACCTCTTAGCTCTTTTTCCGTTCTTTCTTTTGTGGCTTTTAAGTCCAGAACTACAGCATCATACTCCTTGGCAAAATTTGTATTGAGTGTAGTAATACCACCCTGAAATTTAATCAAAGGTCATTTTAAAATAGTGCTATTATGTTGAGCAAAGATTGGTGTATAATGTGTTATTCTTCATGTGTTATATATGCAAATGATAAGTATCTCTATAATGACATTAAAATGGTGGGATCTTCACTATCTTAGCAATTATTGACAATTTGGTGACAGAATTAATAAATAATAAATAATTCAGGTGTAATTAGTGAAATCAAATATTTGCATTTGAAATATATGTAAAAAATTGACTTATCGCCAAATGCTTGACATGACTCCTTTAGACAAACTTTTCCTTTATTATGAACAACTAAATTGCCCCTCAATCTCTTGTGTGATTATGACATCACAATCAAATGTACTGTCCGCATGGCTGATCACTTCAGAAATTGGAAAACTGACGTTTACTCAATTCTTGTTTGATTTAATTGGCTGAATAAATGTTCAATACCTTACTTGAGTTGTTGCATATAACTTTTATCAATAATGTCTCATGTGTGCTCTATCGAATGTTGTGAACATCTGACACAGAGATGGGCGATTGCAATGTTAAAGGTCCATGGTGAGCCACACAGACAGTAGATTTGCATGTATGACTATGTGTGTGTGTGCATGTGTATGTGTGTGGATATATGTCTGTGTTTGCAGATATACATGTGTGTGCAGACCTACATATGTGTCTTAGTGTGTGTCCGTGTGTGTGCATGCATGTGGATACAAATGTTGCTGTCTCTGTGTTGATATATATGTCTGCGTGTGAGTGAAGATCTGTGTTTGTCTATATGTGTATGTCTGTGTGTGTGTGTGGGTATCTATGTGTGCATGTCTGTGTGTGTGTATGTTTTTGTGTGTGTGCGGATGTCTATGTGTGCATGTCTGTGTGTGTCTATGTGTTTGTGTGTGCGTGTCTTCACTTAAAATATCACTTATAAAAGAAACCAATTTTGTCTTACCCTGTATTTTTCATATCGTCTTAGGAGACTTTTGACATCATTCAGTGTTCCATATTCATTGCCTTCAATTTCATTTCTCAGTTTTATATTAGCACTAAGTCTGAAGCCAAATGTTAAGGTAAAAATACATAGAAAAGACATAGGGTCATTATACTATTGAGGAAATTTTTGAAAACTTTTTATTCATAATCAAAATCTAGCAAAACTGAAAAAAACTGAAACACATTTCTTAATATTCTGTAATTTTTTATATTCAATGTGTTTTCTATGAAAAAAGGTACGACACAACTGGAAATTGTTCAAGTTAATGACAGTCTTCCAAACACTGTCCTCAGCATGAATAATTCAACAACAATCTTTTATGGACTTTTCAATTAGGTCCTTATTTTCTGATTGTATACACTTTAGTGAGTTTCTTAGTTGTTCATTCTAGTTAGGAAAGTGGCATTTGATCATGTACCAGGTTTTCCCTAGGGTTGAATCTTAATGCTACCCTTTTTCAGTCCCAAATTAAAAATCACTTCAGTAATACAGGGTTTTAGTCAGTCCTCAGGGATTGGTTTTGTTCGTTTTGTGCATCCCAAAAATATCTTATGCGTCAGAGATGCAGTAAATATCATAATTAAGGGAAAAGCCTGTAAGTACTATACAACCCTTTAACTGTATAACGGTACATGATACAAAGTCACTGTTCAAAGATACAATTCTTGTCCTCTTCTCTGATATTCTTCCAATGTCTTTTTTCGTGTTCTCATTCGAAGCTTTAAAAACAAAGAGTTAGCACTTAGTTGACCTCATATTGTTGTTTGTGAATTTAAACAAATAATATACAAAACATGTTGAAGGAATTCAACAACAACAATTGAAAACAACAAAAATTCAGAAAATACAGCGCACTGATCCTGTGACTTTGAGAAAATTTATGGCATTTGAGTCGTGGTGAATATGAATTAACCATGGATGGTAGAGGAAATCAATATAAATCAAAACGCAAGTGCTGATATTTGGTGCTATGTTGTAAATTAGATTCCAGACAGAAAAATAAGCCTGATAAATATCCGTGGGTGGACGACAATTCATTTAAATGAATTTTCCAGTAAAAAATATGAACCTACAACTAGGTCTCTGGTACACCGTCACTGACACTGATGTAAACTCTGAGTCAAATCAGGAGTATACACATAACCAACAACTCTAAGATATAGGACAATGTTTACAAGTTAAAATGTTACTTGTAGAACCTTTTGTATTAATCTGAACTTTATCATTTATCAGCTGATACGAGGATATGCATTAAATTTTGTCACGTGGTGATGAAAGTCACATGACAGAGAGTTGTCTCTGGAGGGATCTTAGAAACCATGTATACTGTCTATTTTTAAACAATTGGGATATACAGGTACATTATTTTGCCTTTAAACGTACTTTATTTATTTTACAATGATTGACAAACGAGTTATGTCAACTTATATTAATGTCTCTTGTTGGCTCTGATGTTGGCATGCGGGGTCCTTGCTGTGGGAGGAAACCGTATCACCAAGAGAAAATCCACGTGTTGGACTTGGCGACCACCTTACCATCTCACATACTTCCCTGTCAAACCCAGGTCGCTATGATGAGAAGCGAGCGCGCCTTGCTCTGATTTTATACTGTAGTTCCAATATTTCTGTGTCAGAAACCCATTTTTGTCACACTTATTGTCATTTGATTTATATTCACTGTTTTTTTAAACAAATGCCAATTTATCCTCGCAGATCTATATCTATCTTATATAGGCCTAACATGTATAATTTATCACAAGATGTTTCATACATTCAAAATATCAGTGTTGTACACATTATACCTCTAGAATCTTCATTCTCTCATTTCGTTCTTTATCCATCTCCAGCTTTTTGGCAGCCTCTTTTTTCTCTCTGTAAGTTGGAACATGACCTTGACCTTTTCCTGCATGGTGAGCTGAATCAGCTGATTTCACTCGACTTACCAAAAATTTACTGCCTCCTAAACAGAAATGAAGTTGTTGTATTTGACAAATATACAAAACTTGTTTTGCTCTGTACACACTGATATTGTATCCTGAAAACTCACAACATGAAGGGAACTGAAATCAAATTACTTATGACACACTGGAATTTTATTGGATATGAATATTAGGAATTAAATGCCAGTGTGATTTCAAAAGTGATTGATGTGAAGAAGGGCATCTCTATTAGATATATTAGAAGTGTTTCTTTGTGGCTGTAAATAGATTAAGTGTAAGCTGTTGTACTGAAACTGACACAAAATGTAGAATTACTATAAGATATTGGACTGCCACAAGATGTGGGATTGCCACTATATGTAGGTTTGCAACAAGATAAAGGAATGCAAAAGAAGTTGGATTGCCATAAGACATGGGACTGCCACTAGCTATAAGATTACTACAAAATGTAGAATTGCCACTAGATCTGGGATTACTACAAAATGTAGGATTGCCACTAGATACGGGTTTACTACAAAATGTAAGATTGCCACTAGATATGGGATTACTACAAAATGTAAGATTGCCACTAGATATGGGATTACTACAAAATGTAAGATTGCCACTAGATATGGGATTACTACAAAATGTAAGATTGCCACTAGATATGGGATTACTACAAAATGTAGGATTGCCACTAGATATGGGATTACTCAAAATGTAGGATTGTTACTAGATCGAGATTACTACAAAATGTAGGATTGCCACTAGCTACATAATGGGAATTACGGGTACACAAAATGTAAGATTGCCACTAGATATGGGATTACTACAAAATGTAGGATTGCCACTAGATATGGGATTACTACAAAATGTAGGAATGCCACTAGATACAGGTTTACTACAAAATGTAGGATTGCCACTAGATGTTTGTATATAGAATAATTAAAGTGGAATTTTCAAGTTTAAATAACTTTACACATACATAGGATACTATGTTATATACCATCTATACACATACATAGGATACTATGTTATATACCATCTATACACATACATAGGATACTATGTTATATATCATCTATACACATACGTAGGATACTATGTTATATACCATCTATACACATACGTAGGATACTATGTTATATACCATCTATACACATATGTAGGATACTATGTTATATATCATCTATACACATACATAGGATACTATGTTATATACCATCTATACACATACATAGGATACTATGTTATATACCATCTATACACATATGTAGGATACTATGTTATATACCATCTATACACATACATAGGATACTATGTTATATATCATCTATACACATACATAGGATACTATGTTATATACCATCTATACACATACATAGGATACTATGTTATATACCATCTATACACATAGGATACTATACATACATCTATACGTAGGATACTATGTTATATACCATCTATACACATACATAGGATACTATGTTATATACCATCTATACACATACATAGGATACTATGTTGTATACCATCTATGATACTATGTTATTTAGGATAAATTTAAGACAGTTTTAATATGTTTTCTATTGGAAATGGCAAAATCAACCTGTGCAGGACAAAAATTTCCAGGTAAACAGTATAGGCCTAATGAATCACAAAATGTATACTTTCTATCTGTAAATGTATTCACACAATTCATTTTATTATGGTCAATATATAAAGATAATTTATATAAATGTTGACATATTCAAAGTGAAAGAAATTCAGAATTCTGAATGAGATTATACATGTATTTCTTTTTAAATGTTTAACATTCAAAAAATAAAAATTCGTCAAAAATATTTGGACTTAAACATGCAGCTTTTTTTGGCAATCTTACCATCACGGGGAGGAGGAGGAGGCCTCATAACCTTGGCTTTTCTTTTCCATTTTTCATAATCAGCAAAATCCACATTAAACTGACTTCCGAGTGTTCTTAACAGTTCATCTCTGTCAGTCTGTGACCTTGGTTGTTGTCCCAAGAGACGACTGCTGGATTTTTTCTCCCAAGTGGTCATCTTTATAATGCTGCAAAACATCATTTATACATTACACTATAGGTACAGTAGCAAGTACAGTGAAACCTGTATATAGGGGCCACCCAAGGGACCATTAAATATTGACCTTTATGTGCAGGTGACCCTTATACACAGGTTCAATTTGGTTGAAGTATGCAGTCAAGGGACTTAAAAAAAACTGACCTTTATAAACAGGTAATCCTTATATAGAGGTAGTCGCTATTGCAGGTTTTACTGTATATATCTTTAAAAGATATACATGTGACCTATGGAGGGTCAAACTTTGATACATAATATTATTATTTTCTGGTTATTTATTTCTTTTTTTTCGTATTGATCAGTTTTATCTGACACAACACAATACCAGTAATGTTAAAGGGTCATTAGCTGTATTTTGAAAAAACAAAAAATTTCTTTTTTCAACTACTTAGATTGAATGATTTACAATAACATAAACAGGATAAACACAGGCATAAAAATTCTAAAATTGCTTTATATCTTGTGAAAATTGCTTGAGAAATCCAGTTTGGCAATTATTTGTTTGCACAAATGATTAATTCGAATTTAAAATTTATGTATACTGCACTGGACCTAACCCCCCTTTTTTTAACAAAATATGAAAATATATAGGAATATAAGAATTTGGATGTCTTTGTATAATTTTTTATATTTGTTATTGTATATCAATATTGTATAGAAATTTTTGGAAAAAACATGGTCCTTTAAAGTACATGTGATATAAAATAAATGAGTTTATAGGTGATCATCCACAGAATTTCAAAAATCCTATATGTTTTTTTATCACAAATTTACAAAAATATTATACACTGTAGTATTTTGCAAATTGCATCCCACTTACAAAAGAATGGATATAAGAGGAGCTATATTTTCCAAGACGCTTTGCAAGTTCCATTTACAAGTTATATAAAACTCACATAGGACAAAAATGTCAAATTATGATACATCTGCTGTACATTATGAGATCTTTACGGCAGGTTATTTGCAGTCTGTGAATGAACTTTAAGCATGATTGTATTATATACATGTATTTTCAAGCTACATTATATAAGACCTCATATACATGTACAATGTACTTGTAAAAATTGCCTTTAGATTATTCATTGCCAAATTTTCTTTTTTCTTTCAGTATGTACAGTGGAATCTTGCTTTTAGGACCACCTAACTGACTGACTCAGTGTTCTGATTAGTGAGGTAGTGAGGTGCTCTCTTAAGTGAGGTTCTGTATTTACTAGATACTGTATGTGTATTTAAATCAGCGCACTCATATTTTAGCACTGTGAAGTAGTGTAGACTTATTAGTGCAATCTTGAATTCGCGCTATTACGACTATGCACATGATAGATATTATTTTGTAGTATAAATGCCATTAGTTTTATCATGTATGCAGAATGACAGGATGGAGAAATTTTAGCGCTGCATTTAAATTAGCGCAATGATTATTGTGAAAGGTGCTAATATTAGAATACCGCTAAAATAAGTACACGTACAGTATTTATCAAGACACTGAAAACTTGTGGTCTGAAATGTCAGGTGGTCTCCTAAGCGAGGTGATCCTTAGGCAAGGTTCCACTGTATATATACATATGTACATGCATATAATGGCATTTAAAATCTCCAATTCATTTTACATGTAGGCTCTAAGTGCTGATGTAATGTAATTTTACATAACAAGACCTTTCTTCAAGTATTTAAATTGGGTGTGTTGATGGATCTTTTTCTTATACATGTATCATGCTACACAACACTATTGTCTACTCTTTATCAGGGTCGTATATAACACAGTTATCAGGGATCAATATCATCAACATGCTGGTCCTGTAAAAGGACCCATCCCCAATGCAATATCTACTATTATTTTCCCAATTTTGAGCAAAAATTTCCCAATTATGTTCACCATGCAGAGATGTTGAAAGTAACCGGTCCGACCGGCAAAACCGGTTGAAATCGACTGTGACCGGTTGGAAACGCTAACTGATCGGTGCGAATGACCGGTAAAATCTCCGACTCAAATTGTTTTCTTTTCGAAATGTCCTTTTCACTCTAGGTCATTTAAATGCTTGAACGACTTTATTTTAATGGATAAAGCGTCTCATTTCAAACATCCAACTGACATTGATATCAGTAAACTAACATGGCCTCATGACCAATTAAATATATCTCGGGCGCAACACCCGGCAAGAAACGTCCAATAGCGCAAGAGTTCTTCGGAAAAGAAGAAGAAATATGAAATTAATCGGCCGACTCGAGAATTTAAGCCAGAATAGTTAAACGACAATAAATGGCTCAAACATGACGACGAAAAGGGCATGACTTGTGAAATCTGCATTTCATCTTCATCGAAACACAGGCGAACCAGTACTTTTCATTCAAGTACAAAAATTATTGTTTGTCAGCCATTATAGACCATGAGATATCCCCTTGCCATGTGCATTCTGTTAAATTATACAGTCTTGAGAGGATGTATCAGCTCGAAAAAGTATTGCCCACCAGACAGTGATTGCGTTAAACAAGTCCATCAGAAAATAGTTAGAGTATAAGGTCCGTAATGTACATGCCCCAATCAAAAGCAATAGGCCTATTTCAGACATTGTTTGGCTGAAAAAATTGGACGAATTTGAATAAAAAAGGGAAATTACAGTATTCATGTTCATTATAACTGATGTTGTTGCTTCTTCATTCTGTAGGTACAAATATGAATGTTTAAATTAGTTGGATTACTGAAAAAAATTGTCGGACCGGTAAAAAATTTGTTCGGACCGGTTGATTCTGTTTAGTTACCGGTCCGAATGACCAGTTGGTTTGAAAAACTTTCAACATCATTTTGAGCAAAAATTTCCCAATTATGTTCACCATGTCGTTCATATTCAGTGTAAAACAATAAAAAAGAATTTAGTACATGTATGAACTGCAATTGAAGTCTTCAGATGAAATCAATGTTGTCAGTTAAAAGCTATAAAATGAATCACAAGTTTTGTGCTTTATTCTTATGACTTAAATGACCATAGTCACTTTTTTTTTCCAAATTTGACCCATTGTGGCATACAATTCCCAATTGGAAGGGTACAGGACCCTTCCCAAAAAGGTTCTATCAACTCCTAGTTACATATGCCTTTACTTAGACAGTTTAGTCGTAACTCAGTGGCAATCAGAGATCCATTTTTTTACAGAGTGTAAGGCTCAACAAATGTTAATTATAATTATATCGGAATTAATTTCGGCCTACTGTATGATATATCTCAACAAACTGGTCATATCATCAAGGGGTTAACAGACCCTTTTTAGGACAGGGTCCTGTACCCTTCCAATTGGAAATTTCAAGTCACAATGGGACAAATTAGGTAAAAAGTAATTATGGTAATTTATTTTAGAAAAATAAAGACAAAAAAATTGTGATTCATTTAGCTTCTCTTACTAAACTGACAATGTACTTAACATTGTTTTCATCTGAAGACTTCCAAGTGCAATGCATTCATAAAATTCTCCTTTTCACTGATGTGATGTGAATGACATAGTGAACATAATTGGGAAATCTTTAGTCAAAATTAGGAAAAAAAATTTTCTGCAGATTTTGCATTGGGAATGGGATCTTTTACCAGACCCACATGTTGATGACACAATTTATATTATTAATCGCTGAAATCAATATGAAAAAATGTTTTTTTGGGTCAAGACTATGGGTATATTTTATGATCGCATAGATATTGTTCCCAAGCAATGACTGTTTTAACAAGATATTTATAAAAAATAAATTCCGGATTTGCTGGGACGCAAGCCCTGACAAAGTTGAAGGTACAACTACAATGTAGGTGCAAAGGGGGGGTGGGTTATTCCGCGGACATTTAGTGAAAATAGATACCATTTAAGCTCGACTAATAGAAAGGTCGTCCACTCATTCAAATGACGTATATCAGTGTTATTGTTAATGGATTTAATTTTGCATGCAAAGCCAAAGGGAATAAAAGTCGAAACTGGTGAATTTCGAACCAGATATTAATGGGAGACCCGGAGAGTCGGGTGATTCAGTGATAATATTCCGCCACCAACATCGTCCTAACTGTAGACTAACCTTTTGAAAGAAATGCAGATATCAAGGTAATGACATTTATTCACTACAATTCCCCACAACTGACATATGAATAAGGCAGTCCAATTTGTTTGTAAACTTTCATTTCAATCATAATTTCCACCATTTGACGGCATGTAAACAGTTTCCATGGCGTACACTAGAGAGTTCCAATCAAGAACGGCAACTCGTTAATTCGTATGTCATTTCGTGGTTATTTGCCCTTGCAGAGGTCTTACGGAATGAGTCATTGTCGTACTTCCTGAGTCAACATCAAAACAGAAAGTAATACATATACACATCCAGCATGGTTTTATTTGCTCTATTTTTGGAATATTTTAAATTGATCGATTTTAAAACGAATGTGAGTATGCAAATATGGGGGCATTTTAGTGTTGACCTGATATTCAGGATATAGAAATATCATATCCCCTAAGCATGTCGGGCCTATGAATAGGAAGTTGTTTTTTCTCGACTCGTTTTTCTATTTCGCTTCAAAGTGACTTAGGTCTGTTGTACTTAATGTCAACACGTGTTAGTTATGTTATACACCATTGGCTACTGTCAAAAGGACACATCATTGATCTACAAATTTTTACAGCAGAAAATATAATGGTAATTAATATTGTCATAATTTTAATGCATTATGTCATTAATGTTTTATTGATTAATAAATAAATCTATAGTGTATGTATATACATGGAAGTTGTACATTGCAGTGGACCTGGTAATAAGTTGTATTTATTGCCGATATCCATTTTCTATTGTTTTTTTTTATATATAAAAGCCAACATGTACATGTAAAATGCTTTGGTTTTAAGGACATAAGAACTTATTACTATTAGCTGTTACAGAGGAGGTCACCAGGTTTAATTTCATTAATGACATATGATGTGTTAAAATTATGACCCATCTTTTGCCTTAAGTTAGGGTATTGGGTTCCACAGAAAAGGACCTACATGTACAAATAAAACAAAAGGAATCAAACACACTAATAGAAGCCAAGATGCTAAAAGTCAACTTTTAAAGATTAAAAATAAGAACAGGCCTACAATATCATACTTGATATGCAATTTTCATTTTAAATTTGATTAAAAACAGTAGAAAAGTTTCTTATCTTTTGCCAATCAAATAGCATCTTTGGTTCATTTTTGGAGTTTTGTCTATTGAGTACTATATGTACATTACATGCAGCAATATAACTATGTTAGGCTTTAAATATATCATAATATGGCTGCTACATGTATGTTCTAAACAGTACCAATGTTGACAATTTTTTTGTGAACAAATGTGATGGACTTTGGGTCATAAACCCATAAAATTGGACATCATACATCATGATACTGTAACACCATCCTCGGTTTAAAATTCTCACTAGAAAGACCTATAACTTTAACTAAGTTATACCAAGGACTTGGTCAGTTGGTGAAGGAAAAGTATAACTAATCATTATTAAAAGTCTAGCCTGTATAATCTGCTACTGGGAATCAATCCTTGGACCTTAAGCTTTCTGGACAAACACACTTTCTGCCTCAACAATGTATATGTATAAAGCATACGTGCATAAAAGTGACTTTTTCTTCTGTTTGATCCAGGCTGTAGACTGAATTGTTGCATACAACAGTATTAACCATGATGGCACAGGCAGGACAACAGCAAGGATATGTGGCCAAGTACAGGGGCGAGCTGATTAATAAACTAAAGACAAACAGTGATGTTGGTGAAACAATCTCTCAGATATTGTGTTGTACATGTGACCTAGGCCAACGATACGAGATCCTCACAATGGCAGGTCTTATTCAAGAAAATAGCCAGGTAAACCAGGATTTATGTAAATCTCACTAAAAAACAAGACTGCCACCATATGACTGAAAATATATGATGAGTGTGGCATAAACTGACATTCAAATTCAGCAAGTGAACATTAAACTTGATAATTTCTAGACTTGAGGCTGTTTTAATCCGTATGAGATATACATCATGTACATGTATCATTGTAGGCCTACATGAAAGACTTAAAATTGAATAATTTCAGATAATTTTTCATCATTTTTTTTTACTGTTGATAAGAATTCGAGAAAGGATATTTTAGCAAAGTTTTAAATCTAATGAACAGCAGCGCACATCTATGGAACAACATTAGACAATTGATCTAGGCACTACTGCGAAGCTTCATTGACGACAAAATTACTATCTTAAGACTTATTAAAAATAATAACCAGCAGAGTACAAAACAAAACAATCTGTAAAGCTGTTATAAGCAATTCACCGTATTTTGTTGACACATAAAGTCATTTCTTATAAACTTGTTTAACAAATTTACTATTGATATTACATTTATTGCACACATAAATTGGACACAATCTAAATATCATTAATAAAGTCAAGTTTTTAGAATAAATGCAATTTTTTTAACAGCTTCAGTGGTAAAAGCTGTGTATATATACAATAGAATCTCGTTATCTTGAAATTGGTTGAGTCAAAATTCTGGATATGTCAAAGTTGAAAGTCCGGTCCTGATTTTTGTAGACATATTATTATATCAATAAAAATTTTTTGTTATCTCGAATTCTGGATATCTTGAAGTTATAGGGGCGGTCCTTTGAGTTACATGTACGAGATTCCATTGTATGTATATATACACATGTATATACATTTGTTTTCATTATAGTCATTTGAGCAACTGAAGAAAATTGGTATGGCATTGAATATTCTGGAAAAGTACTGCCGACACTTGCTTAAACCACCAGACATCCGCTCACAGATGTGGAGATATGTTAAATTTACAAATAACATCTTCCGAGATAGAATTGATGTAATTAAGGTATGATATATCCCTCCTGTTATGTCATTGTGGCATTTGTATGGCCTGTTATATGTACAGTTCTCCCCTGTTATACTGCCACCTTTTGTTTTCCTTAATTTTGGTGGTATGATGGGTTTGGCGTTATATCAAGGTTTACCATTTTCAGGATGTAGTAGCCATTTTCAAGTCTGTATATAATGATACCATTTACAATTCACTATACCTAGCACAGGCAATATAAATCTAATTACTTGGGCATGGGACAAAGTTATCCAATGTTAATTACCTACTTGTACTGAAGTGTGTTTACTTACAGTTACACCTGCAATACGATTGATGGATTTAACATGCATAAATGATCTTTTAGAGCGGAAAATCAGTTGTCGGTGTTGGTATGCAGTTTTGTCATTATAACGGGATTTTATAGTAGAGGAGGAAATCTGTTCTTGGAGAAATTATGGCAATATGCAAGTTTGGCGTTATAGCAGGGTGCAGTCATACTTGCCAACACTCCTGTTTCGCGGGAGACTCCCGATTTTGGCCCTTTTTCCCGACCTCCTGATTATTCTTTTAAAAAAAACCTTCTTTCTCCTGATTTTTTAATATTTCCACCCAAAAACGATAAATGTCCTGAAATTTGAAAATGACATGCAAGATTTCCACTGCATGAAACAATACACACTAGCTTTAAAAAAAAGTTTAATAACCAATCAGAGGCTGGTTTGTACCCCTCGTTGTTGTTTGATTGGTTTTAGCGATGTGTTGTGGGAATGACTAAATTGCTGTCATAGAGTACCAAGGGCAGCCATGATGCCTCAAATGGGGAAATAAGTTATCAAACAATAATTTTTGGAATTGATATAAATTTTAACAGAAAAAAACCAAAAATAGATTTTCAGTATATTGATTAATTTCCACTGAAAATGCCTCATTTCAAGGAAGGTTCAGCCTTTCCTCCACCATTTTCTTTAACATCTGATATGGTAAATTATCAGAGCAACACCAAACCCGATCGATGAAAGAGATTATCACTAAATATGCTTTAAAAATTTTAGAATGATGCCAGTAAAATGAACAAAAATGAATTCATATTAAATTTATTGATTCCATTGAAAGTGCTTGACAACAAATGATATTCTTTGATTTCCCCTTAAGTAGTATATACAATTAATACATGTAAAATATTTTTCATATTTTTTCTAAAAAAAAAATAAAACAAACAAAACAAAGATTCATAATAGGTTAATAATACAATAAAATTCACATTTATTGAGATATTTTAATTTTTTTATTAATTATACAAGTAATAAATTAAAAAAAAAAATTCTTTATAATAAATTGTTAGAAATAGACACTTAGTGAAAAAAAGAACCTTTGAACACTGGTCACGCGCAGTCTGACTAACCACAAATTTTTGTCGCGTGTTGTCTCCCCCATGAAAATTTTCAAATGTTGACAAGTATGTGCAATAGATCGAGGAAGAACAATGATATATTCACAAAATGTTATATTTACTCATTAACCCCTAAAAAACAATGGACTATTCTGTAAATCAATGCCTTAGACCAATTTATATGTTATTTTTTAGGGTAATATGAATGAATTATTTTTCAGCTAATGATCACGATCAGCTGTTTACATTATTGTTTATAAAGTGTTCACTCATACAACAATGTATACCAATGCTTTTCTTATCCTCACAATCAAAGCCAATGGTTTTTCATTTTCAGCTTGCCCTGCAGACTTGTAAAATACATAATAAATTAGAATCCTGTCTTCTATGTATTGCCTTTCTTATAAGGAGTCAGTTGTGCATTCATGGCTAAGTGTTTTAATCATTGTGCTTATAATAACAATGCTTCACCTCAAGGTTTGAGCCTCGCTGACACTTAATATACATGATGAGATGGGAAAGTTTACCACAGTGGAACTTCCAAAATTCAAATCTCTTTTGGATGTGTTATTTATTTTTGTTCTGTTACTGGAAGTTGACCACTGGTCAGTAATTCGTTCTGTCTAGGTTTTAAACATCAATAAATTTATAGCAACAAACAGGTTCATTTCTTTATGTTTGCTTGTCCTATCATTTTAATTAAATTTTAGTAGCTTTGTTATAAATTCAAGGGGGCCTCCATTGCTGAGTGGTTAGGACATTGTACTTTGAACGATGAAGTCTCTCGCTTCAGGTCAGCACAGGTTTGACCTCTGCTGGAACCTAAGCTGATTGTTGTGAGAAAGTTTGCCAGTTTACTTGTGGAAGGTTGATGGTCTCTTTCCAGCTACATTCTAACAGGGTTCTCTCCTCCACCATTGAAAATTGGCCACCAGCATATAACGGAAAAATTATAGAGTTGTGGCATAAAACACTATTCCAAATTATAGTTCACTACAATGCTCAATGACTTGGATTATGTTTAATATACTTATGAAGCGAATACAGTTACATGTATTTGGAAGTTGTATTAAGTATATTACTGTGTTTTTGTCATCTTGTGTCTTGTGCTCGGAACTTAAAAGGTTTGGCTTTGTAATTAACAGGGTGGTCGCAATATAATGAAGCTAATGGGTTACACGGAAAACATTAAAGATGGCCTGGCATTTCCTGCTAATTCTGTAACTGATGATCCAATTTTGATTCAAATGCTAGCAGATATTTTGATTGGAAAACGAGAGCTGGATGCCTTTCTGATCAATGAACACCCCAATCCTAAAGCGATTGAAGTGCTTCTTCCGCCTAATACAATGTAAGTAGTACTTCCTGTTTGCACACACTGTAAAAAGCTTTTTTTTTCTTATAAATTACAAATACAATGTGTTTACATCTCATTTTATATGAATAAATATTTTTTTCCTCAAATTTGACTACAATGTACAAATCTGAGTACAATCAAAATGTTCATTTTGCTTATAACACAAGAGTTGTCTGGCTTGCTTGGGGTTCAACATTAATCTTGGGCATTTGTTCATTGAAACTAAAATGTTAAATTAGTAATACCAATATCATAAGATCATCTTTTGGCTTATCAAAAAATTAACAGACTTTGGTTTGATTTTTATCTTTTTTTTCTGTCGTCGTGTTGCGACCATTGACCATCATCTGTTGTTAACTTTTACACATTTTCTACTTCTTCTCAAGAATCAATGGACAAATTTGATAGGAAGTACATGTATCCCCATGTGAAGCTGAAGTAAGTTTGTGAATGAAAAGGGGCTAGGACCCATAGAGGCCCAACTGGTTTCAATTTTTGTACTAAAGAGGATATCTTATTTTTTGTTCGGTTGTAATGTAATAATCAATATTGTCTTACCTTGTATTTCTATTTCTCAGTAAAGAAGTGAAAATTTTGCATACAGAAATAAGCAAGCAAGATGGTGTCCCAGATGTTAGGTTGGACCAAGCAAAGAAACAACAGGTAAAATGAAATTTTGAAACCATTTTAACTTTTAACAAAAACTGAAACTTTTTATTCATCTACATGTACAGTCAAACTTGTATATAAAGACCGCTCAGGGGAAATGATAAAAACGGTCTTTATAGACAGGTGGTCTTTATATAAGTGGTCACATGAGATATTATGAAGTCCAAGGGATCAGAGATGACTTTCATTATTTCCAACTACAAGTCCAACTGTGTCTATGGGAAAAAACAGTTGCTAAAAATTAATTGTTGGGAAGTTTGTCATTTTGTATTGGGAAGTTTATCATTTTGTATGGGGAAGTTTGTCATTTTGTGTGGGGAAGTTTGTCATTTTGTGTGGAAAAGTTTGTTATTTTGTATGGGGATGTTTGTCATTTTGTATCAGGATGGTTGTCATTTTGTGGTGGGAAGTTTGTCATTTTGTATTGGGAAGTTTATCATTTTGTATGGGGAAGTTTGTTATTTTGTGTGGGAAAGTTTGTCATTTTGTGTGGGGAAGTATGTCATTATGTGTAGGGAAGTTTGTCATTTTGTATGGTGAAATTTGTCTTTTTGTGTGGGAAAGTTTATTATTTTGTATGGGGACATTTGTCATTTTGTGTGGGGAAGTTTGTCATTTTGTGTGGGAAAGTTTGTTATTTTGTTTGGGGATGTTTGTCATTTTGTGTGCAGAAGTTTGTCATTTGTGTAGGGTAGTTTGTCATTTTGTATGGGGAAGTTTGTTATTTTGTGGTGGGAAGTATGGGGAAATTTGTCATTTTGTATAGGGAAGTTTGTCATTTTGTGTGTGGAGTTTGTCATTTTATATAGGGAAGTTTGTCATTTTGTATGGGGAAGTTTGTCATTTTGTGTGGGGAAGGTTGTCATTTTATGTGGGAAGGTTTGTCATTTTGTATGGGGACGTTTGTCATTTTGTGTGGGGAAGTTTGTCATTTTGTGTTGGGAAGTTTGTCATTTTGCATGGGGAAGTTTGTCATTTTGTATAGGGAAGTATGTTATTTTTTGTGGGGAAGTTGGTCATTTTGCTACTTTTTGGCTCTTTTTTTTCTCAACTTTAGAAAACTGCCCACTACTGATTAACTAAAACATTGTGGAAACATGCAAAATGGATTACTCAATTTAACTCATGTATTTTCAGTTGATTATTGTAGGGACTTAACATTTTGTTTTTCATTTTGTAGGGATCTCCTATTCAACAGTATCCACAACTAGATGACCAAGGTGGTCCCAGGCCTATGCAACCACAGAACACTTCAGAGAATAAAGAATCCATTAAAAATATTCCAACAATGTCCAACTCTAATTATGTACCCTCGGCGTATGGCTACGTTGAAGGCTCTCCGTCAAACTTTGGAACAAATCCCGAAAATCAACAGCAACAAATGCAGAGTTATGGGGATACTCCATATACAGTAGGTCAAGGTCAAACAAGGACATCACTGGGTACAAACTCTGGCACAATAAATACTCAAGGATCCAATCAACAGGTTAATTTAATTGCTTTCAGTACATGTGTACTAGATTCTGTTCAGTGGTCTGTTTATATGCTGGATACCTGGGAAATTTTGCTTCCATTTAATTTTTGTCATTTTCATCCATACCTGTCATCCATGATACTATTGTGATTTAAGGTGAAATTTAAAAGGGTTGTTCCGTGAATATGCTTTCTCTCAAAATAGGGTGAAAATAAACAGTGGCAGAGATTTCCATTTGTACAGTATAATGTTGTACTATACAGAATACGGCACATGCAATATTAAAAATATTGGCCAGTACTGGGAATATTTACTAATATTGATAAAAGTTTGCCGTTACTGTTCAATATTGGCTGGGTCTGCCAATCTGAGAGACCACACATATTAAATGAACATGTGTGTCGTATGCTGAATTCTGTCAGATAGTAACTTTATCAGCATAGGAAAAAATTGACAGATGATACAAAGAGGGCCAAAACTTGGATCATCTTTAAAAATTTCATCTCATGAGTCAATGATCAGATTTCTTTCAAATACGGTAAACATTATTTTTAATTTATGATCTGCAAAATGAGTGAAATTAACATCTGTTCATAAATGAAGCATTAATGGGTGCTTCAAAAAGCATAGGGTATGGTTTTATATAAGCAGCTGATTAAAAATGATTATGAATTACCAAAAATGTTTGACATTTTGTATACAAAGATATCAGTAGAAAGTTGTAAGGAATTATCGAATAATCAATATGACAAAGTTTTAAGGTCATGGGGTCAAGGTCTCTGAAGTTAACTGAAAATATCAGGTTTGTTTGGTCAGTGGAATTACAGTGGAACCATGCTACTTAGACAACCTAACTGACCGACTCCAAGTGGTCTAATTAGCAAGGTGGTATCTTAGATGAAGGTCTGGACTTAATAGATATTTATAAATATTTATGGTTTTAAGTGTTAGGTCGCCTTCTGGGTGAGTAAGTGATGTCGTCTCCTAAGTGAGGTCGTCTTTAGAAATGTTAGGCAAGGTTCCACTGTATATCATTCTTGGATTTTTTCACATTCTTTCCAAGAACCAATAGGCCAATTTCATCCATAGGAGTTCCAAAAGAATAAAATATTACTTTTATAGTTTCATAATTGACCAAATAGGCCAGGTGAGTTCTATAACATTCTTAAGGCACCTTGGCACACCTGGTTGGTTATTATCATTACTGAAAGCATTCATTATCATACTTATAATTATTATGTATCATTGTAATGAGTTATGACTTTTACTATCTTCTACAGCTGACCTCTGATACTAATACTAGCAATACAACAGACAAACAAGAGTTGGGAAAAGTTGAGAGCATTGGTAAGATATGTCTATTGTTTGACTATATTTTCTTGTATATCTTAAAATTATCATGTTTTGAAGAAAAGAATAAAAAAAACAAGGGAGAAGGGGCACTAAGAGGGATCTTTTACACAAGTACAAATGTAGCTGAAACTTCTTTCATTTTTTAAACTTAAATGTGCAAAAATGGTTAGAAAATGCATGAGAATCAGATAAACAAACAGTCCTTTGTTTTAGTTGTTAAAATGTGAAGACCTAAATCAGTTGAAATGTTGATTCCAGGAACTCTCTAAATTTCAAACTCTTGAAACTTCAAGGTTTTTTAATGTTCCCATGGTCTTCTAGATACCAAGAATTCCTTATTTATATAACAACAGGTCTTGATATTTATGGATAGAAAAACGTGTAAATATTTCGGTAATATCGATTTCCAGATATCTCAAAGTAATAGTTCTGTGAGTATCAAGATAACAAGGTTCCACTGTAAATATATATAAACATCTATGTATATAAGTTATGTAAATACCAAATTCCCTAATTGATGAAGACTTATGTTTATATATCAGTATAATTGTTTTTACAAAAAACTTTTTTTCAATTTGTGATTGATAACTATTTTTATTTCAGTGTGTGATATCTGCGGAGATTCAACTGCGGAATTCGTGTGTGACATATGTGATAATAAACAATTATGCACAACTTGTGATGATCGCTGGCATCAACATCCGAAACGTACAAATCATGAACGAAAAAATATATATAAGTTAAATACAGAACAAAATGCTTCAGATGAGATTGGCGATGTGTTTATTACGCCAAAAGAACAAATATCTCCTACACCATCTTGCGTGATTTCCCAGGAAGCTTTATCATCGGCACATTCTTATGTGTTACCACAAGATCATATAACACCAGGACCAGCTAAGGTGCCACTCCAGGAGTATTTACCACCACCTAATGCTCATCTTCCACCTGTCAGTCATGAATATGTGAATACAAAGCATTTGGTCAATCTTCAGTCAGAAGGTGTAATGAACAAGACAGGAGAAAACGCATCATTTGTACATGTTCCTGATGTATTTGGCTCAGATACAGCAAAGACCAAGCTACCTCCAAGGTTGGTACATCTATCAGTTTTGTATATACAGTGAAACTTGTATATAACCTCCTTAGGGACACAAGAAAACCAGTCTTTATAGGGAGGTGGTCTTTATATAGAAGTTGATTTGTACACAAATGCTACTATTGAGGACAGGTGGTCATTATACACAGGTGGTCGCTAAAGCAGGTTTTACTGTATTTGCTGTGCATTGGGTTAAGTAGTCATCTTCATTTTGATCTAATTTCAACATACTGTACTGTTAGTTGGGAATATACCCCATATTGACCCCAAGAAATGTTCAGTTCTGTTAGTCCATACATGCTATATGTCCCAGCAGGACGCCTAATGTTCTGGAAAATTGACCCCCTAAATTTTTCCGTAAAATTTGCTTCTGTCCCAGATTCCAACTGTCCCGCAATTTTGTCCAAATGAAGTCTCAAAGTCCTCATAATTACTAATTAGCAAAGGTCTGATTATCAACCGGTTAACATTTTTACATGTAAATAGCCTATTGGCATATTGATTATTGAGGTTGTTAATGATTATATAACATCCTCTTGTTCACTGATTGGCATTTAATTGTTCATAAGATTAGGCTAAGTCTAAGAGAGTGTGTGTTTGTCATGTGAAGTCTAAGAGAGTGTGTGTATGTCATGTGACATACGCCTGGATCATCAATGATTAGAAGCATGATTCCAGCCATCAGAAATAGTTATTACAACATCTTACGGTCTGAAAAGATATTTGTAATGTACTTCAACAAAAATAAATCTGTCACTGCAGCCTAAAAATCTATTAATTTCTCATAGGTGACAAGCGTTTTAGTAATTATTTTTCGGAAGACCACATGACTCTACATCCGCACCTACTTTAGTTTATTATGATTTCATTGGAAGTCAACGTCTATCTATGTTTATGAAGATAAAACTACAACAATTTTTATCTGAGTAATTCAATCTTCACTTTTGAATTAGACATTAAATGGATAAACATCAATTCATTTGAGGTTTGAAAATCACAGATTATAAATATTGCTGATTGTTTTAAATTGTCCTCTCAGACAAGTGCTTAGGAAGATTTACTTGTCCAAGCTGATTTTCACCTGGACACGGACAATCGGACAAACATTAATGTCGAGCCCTGCCATTACATAAATCAAATTAAAATGGATGTAAATATGTTCCCATGAAATTTCTGTCGTTAACCAAAAATTTCGTTATATCAAGTGCCGTTATAACAAGACTGTATTTATATTTATTACATGACTCACTTAACGTCTTATTTCTATGCAAAAATATTCTTTATGGATGCAAAAACCTAGTCATCACCTATCATACATTCAACATATATAGTTGTGAGTGTTACAAGTCAAAAACATAAATCATTTATTTTTGTTGTTAAAGTAACCTGATGTCTGTGATATTTATTTATTACAGCATGACTGTAGGGTACCAGATGCCACAAAAACATGCCACACTGGTTCAAGTCATGCCACAGACATCATCTCCACATCTTTTGCCACAGAGTAGCATGCCATCATTTCCAGTTATTCAAAGCATGTCCCCATCACCACAGGTATGAAGTATATTTCTAACTTGTCACATTTCAAAGGTAACTGGTTGAGTTGATTCCTCATTCGTTGGTAATTTTGTCTATCATTATTGATACATGGAAAAACCATTGTTTAGTACAGAACAGATGGGGCCTTCATGGCCGAGGAATTAAAGAATTGCGCTTTTAACCATGAAGTCTTTCACCTATGATCAGCGTGGAATTTAGTCCTGTTGGAACCTAAAGCTGATTTTTTGTAAAAATTTGCCAGTGTACCAAACTTGCAAAAGACCGGAGGTCACTTGTATGACCCAGACACCGCCATACCATCTCCAATACTCCGCCTATCAGTTTGAAGATAACACTGGCACAACAGCTTATTCTTCCCACCCCTACTTAATCTTTCAACAAGGAAGGAGAATTTACCAGCCATAATTTTTTCCTGTGGAAAGAATTGGCTAGCAAATTTTTTCACTGACGAAACTTTTGGGGTGGGGATAAGAATTAGCTGCTACAACAGGTCACATTTGCAAGAAGCAAGTGGGATAACCACTACTCTATCTATACACCCCACTCCTTTTCACCTGAATATGGTTTTCTGTTTTAGATCATTAAATCCAATTAATTGATCAAAATAGCACTGCAGTTCTTATAGAACTATCTATGTTTGTAAACTAACTTCTGTACTTCTGGACATTATACGATTTATATGTTGTCAAATGTTTACTGCTGTCAGTTTTGAAGATTTAAATTGTTTAATATAAACAACAATATACACGTACCAAGAGTAGAAATGAACAATGCTAATACCAGCTGCCAGTATTTCAGTGTATTATATCTCCTGATGTTGATGAAAATGAAAATCGAATTCAAAATGAACCGAAAGAGGAACCATATTGTTTTGCTATAGTCATGATAGTGACAGATGACAATGATTGTTACATCCTGATTTTTTAAAATAAACATTGAGGTTTTTTGTGATAAATAAAATCACTGTCAATAGTCTGAAAATAATGGAAAATATCAATTCAAAATATAGAGACTGACCAACCCATTTCTGAAAATTTTGGTCTGGTCACATCAAATAAACAATGATGACCTTTCAGTGAATTTTAAAGATTACCTGTAGACTTACTTGTACACTTTTATCCCAATAACATAATAGTTCTTTACTGGTGATGATTTTATTTCCTTACAAACAGGAAATTTCAAACTAAAATCTGTGTTGGACGTTGGACTATTTAGGATTGATACTTAATGCAGGATGCTCTACATTGAACAAGTACAGAAAATGTACATACATGTATGACAAAAATATTTCCTGCATGATTTTCATAAGCACATGTAATAATGTAATCATGTAATAATCACATGGTGTGAATTTTTTTCATGTGTATTGGTTCTCCTAAAGAAAACATATGTTGCTATTTTTCCTGAGTACAGGACTTACCATAGGAGAATGTTGAAATGTTAGAGTGCCTAAGATAATATGTTAATATACTCAAGAATGTTTTCAACGCCAGATAGCTGCCTAACTTTGTTAAATCATAAAGAATATTATCGAAATGAGTTTGATTTAGGGCAATTGTCTCATTTTCCATTCTATTTTTGCAGTCTGGGTCCATAACACCACCATTTAATCAAGTTTTACAGAATCAGCCAAAGCCTGCTCCAGGAGGACCACCCACTTCCAAATTACTCTCAGGCATTATGGCAATCCCAGATTTAAATAAACGAAAATCGAAAATTGACATCCAATTGATTATGCTACAGGAGGAAATAGATGACGTAGAAGAAAAAATTCAAGATTTAATTGCAAAAAATCCTACATTTTATGAAGATGATGAATACAGCATGCTTTTCAGAAAAAAGGGGATGCTACAACGAGAAAAAATGCAATTAGAAAAATATAAAAAAGACTTGGATGAAATGTTAGATCAAAATGTAAAATATGAAGATGCAAAAAGTCTTCAACAAAGGGTCCCTAATCATCGAGATATTCTTCATCAACAAATTTTTTATCCTCCTGCCTTTGTGCCAATGTCTTACCCCCAAAATGTGGTTACTCCAGCTTTGAGCATTCCACTTGGCCAGCAACATTCACTTACTCAAGGAAATGTGTCAAAACCAGGACTAGCTTACTACATCATTCCTTCGTCCTCTAGTCAACCAGTGAGTCATCAGGTCCTTGTTCAGTCTCCGCCTGTGAACAGTGACCTTCAAGGTCAAGGTTACCTCTGCAGCATTCCTCTACCGACAGGTCACAGTTATCAATTGCCCAATCCAAATCAAAGTCATAATCAACCTGCTACACAAAATCCTGTAGATCAGAGGTACATGACCACAAATCAGGTTGAAGGTCTTGGTGTGTCATGCACTTCACCTGGCATGAGAATCCAAGGCCCCCAGATTCAAGCTGCACCAGGGCAAATTTCTTTGAACATTCCACCTGAGGTTGAACAAGAACAGAAAATATCAAATGTACAGCCTTACCCTTTAGTGCAGTCACATCCAAATTTACAGATGCGTCCAAAAGTACAGTCACACCCAAATGTACAGTCACATCCAAATGTACAAATGCATCCAAAAGTTCAACCACACCCAAATGCACAGGCACACCCAAATGTACAGACACACCCAAATGTACAGTCACCTCCAAATGCTGCTGTTAACATGAGATACCAAGAACAAAGCAATGCAAACCATCAGGTTCAGAAGTTTAATAATCAGTCTCAGAAATCTTACTTTACAAGTCAGAATCAGTCTCATAATGAAGTGAACAAACATTCCAGATTTCAGAATAATCCAGCTAGTATTCAAACTAATATTCAGAATCATCCTTCACAAGCCGCTGTGCGTGAACCAGCTGACCTCCCTAGATCTGATATTGCCATTGATTTGATTTCCAATAAAGAAGCTAAACGGAAAAGTGATGGATATAGTATGCCTTGGATATGCCAGCACTGTACGTATCATAATTCTCCTGCCACTCGTGTGTGTGAAGTTTGTTTCAAAACCAGTGTCAGTCCCAAGTTTTTGTCGGATGAAGTATCGATGAGAACAAACGATCATTTAGCAAAATCATCTGCCCTAGCAGCAGCAGCAACTGAAGATATGTCCAATACCAGCGAGCAAACAAAAGATGAAGAAACCAAAGTTCTGGACATGGCATCAAGCGCTGTCAGGCGGTTACAAGAAAACTATGATCAGGTAATTAATCTAGCAAGTAAGGTCACAGGTACAATCAGTGAAAAGTTTCTGAAAAACACAAAGGTCCTAACTGTTAACAAAATTCAGTACTGATGTTCAGTGAGGAAATTTCTTTTTTTTATTATTTTTAATTATTTGTCATAACATTTGTGGCCCATATTAAGCATTCAAATTGTTGCTTGTTTGATAAGACTTCTCGTTACTTAGATTGTTATGAAAAAAATACATGCACGCAAAAGAAAATTTTGAATATGATTATAAATCTATGTACATACACTTAAAATTGTTTTCAGGTTTATTTGGAGAAACAAGAAGCTCATAGAAAATTTCAAGAACAAGTTGAGAGAGAAAAATTGCAAAAACAAAGTCAGAATGAAACTGGTGGAGTGTCATCACAAAGAAAGAAACAGCCCTTGTCAGTGTCTCCAAACCGAAACCAGTCAGCATCACAACATTTACTGTCCTCGCCAACTCCACCAAATCAGACTGGTCAGACAAAAGCAACAGAATTAGAGGAAAATAAAAGCGTACCATCTGCAGCAGTTGCAATCCCAAAAAAGAAACAAGAAGGCACAGCACACAGTCCCAAAAGCTTTATAACTCCTACAGGATCTCCAAGAAACTTTAAGTCTCCTTCTGGATCACCATCAAATAAACCCGTTCTAAATTTCTCTGAGACTTTGGAAAAAATAAATCAGAAACGACAACAAGACATGATGTCAATCGAGGGAAGAGAAGTTATACAACTCTTGAAAGTAAGTCAAGCTCTCGTCCATTTTACTGTATACAGGGAAATTTTCGCCCCCCTTTTTATTTTCGCCCCTTTCGCACTGGGTGAATTCAAAATGGAAAATTCATCTATTTTTGGTAATATAAGTCTGGGCGAATTTAAAATGGAGCGAAACCATTTGCAAGTGCATTAGGGTGAAAATAAAATGGGGCGAAAATATCATTGAGTGTTTACACTAATTGAGATTAAACATTATAAACAAAAGTACAGGTTTAATTTCAAAGGGTTAAGCCCATTTACCCCTAAAGACATTTGTCTAAGTCATTGAATTCAGAAGAGTCCATTGTTTTTCAGGGATTGCTGAGCGAATAATATTATGATCATTAGTTTGTACTAGATACACATACATGTAGAAAGTAAATTTTAATACCAATAACTTATTCGTATATATATATATATATATATATATATATATATATATATATATATATATATATATATATATATATATATATATATATATATATACGAATAAAAACTGGTTTTACAAATGTAGATAGAATATTTTATAGTTACATGTAGATATATGTTTTTTTTTTATAAGAGACTTTGTATACATACATTATATATTGGTTTTCATGATTTCTACCAAATGCAGAATAAACAGGACTTGGTATGTTGGACCAGGCAGCTCAGTTTATAGAGCATGTTATGTTGATTGGGGGAACAGCTTGAGTTCAATTCTGTCTAGCTTTTCACTGTAGTATTTACTATAATATATTCAAAGAAGATATTGATATAATTAATAAAAAAATTCCAAAACAATAAAATTATTCTATATTTCACTTCACTCTAGACGGCAGAGAAAGATGGATTCACGACAGATGAAACAGAAATTGCACTGAATGAATGTGAAAAGGACAATCTTACACCTATTGCTTGGCTAAAAGAAAAATGGCAACCAATGCTTGAGAAAGTTGTTACTCTGACAAAAAATGAAGGTGTTAGAATGGATCAAAATGAAATCGGAGAACTCTCTACTCTTGAGGCTCGCAAAGCTCTGAAGGACGGGAAAGGTGATATTGATGCAGCTGTAAGGAGTTGTGTAGAGTCACGACAGAAAATGGTAACTTTCCTGCATTATATTTAAAACTTTCAAGCCATGTTTATTAAACTTTAAGGCAGTGTAATTAAAACTTTCAAGCATTGTATTTAAAACTTTCAAGCAGTGTATTTAAAACTTTCTAATTTCTGAAAACTTTAAGCAACATATTTAAAACTTTCAAACAGTATTTATACCCTACACATACAAGGGCTCAGGAAAACCATTCGTCTGCTCGTCTGTGACGAGTGAAATTCAGATTTGGCAAGTGGTATCAGAATGGTACTCATCCAATGGACGAGTATTTAAAAAAAATTAAAAGTTAAAAATTTGTATCTAATCTTTGCTCTACACTGTATCCATTAATGTTACATTGTTAAGTTACGAGATAACCAGAAATGAACACCTGTCTGGTTCTGGTATATCTAGATACAAACCAAAAAATAACATCCAGGACTCATCTTAATTACATCTGTAACAAAACGACAGACATAGAAAGTTGGAGAGACACAATTTATTTCAAAGGCTCAAATAGCAAAGCTGGTCCAAAGATGAAAGCAAGAAACTAATATCTTGACAGAAATAAACATAAAACAAACGTCACTGCATCTAATAAAGCAAAGACGGAAAATTATCAGTCAGAAAGTGATACATTAACTTGTTATACCCTCACAAATTAGGCCACAATACCTGTCGTATTGTACCCCACTTATATGCCCACCATACCTATTGTACATATACCCACTAATGAGGCCTCCATACCTGCTATATCTATACCACTTCTAATTGGGTTACCATGCTTCTTTTTCGTATACCCCCTAATAGGATTTCCATATCTGTTGTACCTTTACGGCTCCAATGAGGCCTCCATACCTATTTTTAGGTCATCTGAGCAAAGCTGAGGGTGACCTATCGCGATTGTGTTTTGTCTGTCGTCGTCCGTTGTGCGTTGTTAACATTTAGACACTTGACTTCTTCTCAAGAACCAATGGGCCAATTTCAACCAAACTTGGCATATAGCATCCCCATGTTATGGCGCATAAAGTTTGCAAATGACAAGGGTCTACCTATAGGGGCTTCAAAAAGGACCAAAACTTGATACATCTTTGAAAATCTTCTTCTCATGAACCAATGATCAGATGACTTTCAAATTTTATATGCATGATTGTTAAGTCATTGTCTACAACGTTTGTGAATGAAAATGAAATCTGTTCATAAACAAGCCACTAGTGGGCACTTCAGTAATGCAGGGTACAATTGTATAATAAATTGTTTAATAACTCAAAACTGATCGACTTTTTGTATACAAAGATATATTAAAAAGTTGTTAGGATTGTCTAAGGATCATTTTGTCAAAATTTCAAGGTCATGGGGGGGGGTCAAAAGTCAAGGTCACAGATTCCTAAGTAAATGGAAAATATGTTTTTTTTTGTGTAAAATTTTCAACATTTTTGACTATTACTCCAGAATCATCAGGTCAATTTGAATTAAACTTGACAGAAAGTATAACCTTGTAAAGTTGCATTAAGTTTACGGACGAAAAAATGGCTAGTACCAAACATAGCTGTCATGGCTAAAAATAGAATGAATGAGTCAGCATTTTTTAAATTTATTTAATACATGTACATGTTTCTCCAAAATTATCAAAGCTAGGGAAAAAACCATTACATTAACCTTGAAAAGTATAACAGCTAGAGTAGAAATTAAAGAAGCAAAAATGTTTAGCATGCAAAGATCTACAAAAAAGTCAATAGGGCCGAAATTGTTAGGTCGACCCTTATTGGAGTTATTTCCCCATTTTAGTAGATTTCTCATGTACAGTTTTGTCCTATAATCTTATAAAGTTTATTTGCTTGAATAAAAGTGAAAGAAGCAAAAATGTTCAGCCTCTGAAAGATCTACAAAAAAGTCAATAGGCCGAAATTGTCAGATCACCCCCCATATAGGAGTTATTTCCCCTTTTTTGTGGTTTTTCATGTTTTTGGATGTATTTTGACATTATCTTGAAAAGTATAATAGTTAGAATAAAAGCAAAAGAAGCAAAAATGTTCAGCCTCTGAAAGATGTACAAAAAAGTCATTAGGCCCAAAATTGTCAGATCACCCCTTATGGGAGTTATTTCCCTTTAAGTTGATTTTTCATATTTTTAGACATTATCTTGAAAAGTATAATAGCTAGAGTAAAAGTGTAAGAAGCAAAATTGTTCAGCATGCAAAGATCTACAAAAAAATCAACAGGGCCAAAATTGTCAGGTAACCCCTTATAGTTAATGAGTTATTTCCCCATTTTAGTAGATTTCTAATGTTTTGAACAGTTTTGTCCTATTATCTTGAAAAGTATATTAGATAGATAGAAAGTGAAAGAAGCAAAAATGTTCAGCATGCGAAGATCTACAAAAAATTACAATGGACAAAATTGCTGGGTCAACCCTTATGAGAGTTATTTCCTGTTTTTTGTAAATTTCTGATGTTTTGGACAGTTTTTTCTTATCATCTTATTAAGTATAATAGATTTTAGAGAAAGTGAAAGAAGCAAGATGTTAAGCACGCAAAGATCTACAAAAAAGTCAAAGGTTCAAAATTGTCAGGTCGACCCTTATGGGAGTTATTTCCCCTTTAAGTAGATTATTCATGTTTTGGACTGTTTTTTGACATTAGCTTGAAATGTATCAGAGATACAGTAAACGTGAAAGAAGAAGAAATGCCCACAGGGGCAGTTATTGACATGTTAGTGCTTATGGGAGCTATTTATGTTGTTCTCAGGTGACCATCAAGGCCCATCAGGCCTCTTGTACTTATTAACCCCATTAATTAGGCCTCCATACCTGCTGTATGTACACTTTCTAATTGGGTCACTATGCCTGTTGTATTATACCCTCAGTAATTAGCCCACCATGCCTGCTCTATTTATAACCTTTCTAATTGGGTCATCATACCTATTGTATTATACCCCGCTAATATGGCCTCCATACTTGTTTTACATATTACCCACAAATGAGGCCTTCCTGCCTGTTGTATTTATACCCCCACTAATTAGAAATCCATGCCTGCTGTATTCATTTCAGTCTGTTTGTCTGCCTGACTGTTTATCTATGTGTCTGTTTATCAACCTGTCTGTTTGTCTGTCTATCAGTTTGCAACATTTTCACTTCCATAAAATTACTTAGATTTTCTAAAATTTCAGCCGATTTAGTCATTTGCTTGATACTAATGAGATCTCAATTTAGATTGGATATGGCCACCATTTTGCTATATGTAATTACAAGATTTATAGAACTTTGATTTTTTTCAAATACAGATATTCATTTTTTCATTTTAATTTTGCAGTACAGAGAAGTAAGTGAAGTTGACAACTTTCCAAGGGAAGAAATATTACATGCGATGCTACAAGGTCAAGGTGACATAGATATTGCACTTGATGAACTTAACACTAGTCGTTTACAACAATACTTGGATCGTCTATGGCAGTTTGATGAAGCCCTAGGAGATACAGAAGAAGAAAGTCAGCAGATACAAGAAGCCCAGCAAAGAGCCCAAGCAATGGCAGCAGTTCATGACGTCTGCAACAGTGTGACAAACAGTGTTCTCAGTCATACAAGTTTCCAACAGAAAGTCCAAGATACTGCCTTGGATAAAGATGTAAATATAAATATACTAGCGGAAATAAAAAAAAACTCAAGTTCCATTTTGGAGGGCACAGACACCAT
The DNA here is from genome assembly GCA_030159075.1 of Atrina japonica. Classification (NCBI taxonomy): domain Eukaryota; kingdom Metazoa; phylum Mollusca; class Bivalvia; order Pterioida; family Pinnidae; genus Atrina; species Atrina japonica. The sequence goes on along the minus strand of BROG01000262.1, from coordinate 236,938 downwards.
TGATCAGATTTATGAAATAGCATAGTCTATGTTAAAATGTTACTGCGAACATGCTTACTAGATAAGGATTAAAGCTTTCATTAAAGCCACATTTAGGGAGTAATGTTCATAAATAAACTTTTCGGTACTCACTTAATGCATATCTGCATTTACTTTGGTCATATTTTTAAAGTTCTGTTCCATCTAATTATTTACTTAATCATGGAAAATGCCCAACACATTGATGTACATGTATTTATAAACTTGCAAAATAATTTGATAGTGATGGGAAATAAAAAATGAGGCATCTTGAAAATCAAAAATATACTCATCTTAATGGCCATTTTCGACAGCAACATCTGATTGAGTGCGATGATTGTCAATTTCTCATCCGATTCCAAATTCAGCTCAGACCTTAAAGTTCTTTATCTGCTATATTCTTTCCCAAGTGTAATAATCTATTACTCTTTTGAGTACCACTGTTTCCTGTGCCTTTTTTTCTGTGTCACTTCAGGCTTTTCTCAAGATGTGTTTTTGTTTCACTCGCCATATTCACTGTATGGCAACCATGTATGATGTATGATGAACGCTGAAAGCGCAGCATATCGCATGTTCAATTTTAATGTAATATTATATACTTTATTATTTGTTTATGATAGAGAAGAACCAGGATGATAATGGTGGAAGGGAAACTCCAAAGTTGGGGACGAGCTGTAACTGTTATCAGAATTGTGGATCATGACGTTAAATCACAGGAGCTGGAAGCCACATTAGAAGAAATTGTGGAGGCTGTTAAAAATTGTGGTGACCGTCAAAGTTCTCTGGTTTATCTAAAACAGGAGTGTGGAATCTGTTTTTCACTGTATCCTATGAGTAAGGTAATTGATTTGTATAATTCCATTTTTTAACCAAATTTTTCTGGATTATGGGTAAAGATGATTTTTTTCCCAGTGTATTTAATTGAGAATTAAGTAAAGATTATCATAAATTTTTCTAGAAAAGTGAAATATGTTTGTGATTAGATGTTGTACTTTTACACAAGTAAAGACAATATACCACCAGTGAATATTGATCATCAGCTGTTATTTTTTACCAGTGGATATTGATCACTTGTGGACAATGACCACCAGTAGTTGTTGATCACCATTGTATATTGATCACCTGTGGTTATTAGTCAACAGTGGATATTGTTAACCATTGCATATTGATCACCTGTGGACATTGACCACCAGTGGTTATTGTTCACCATTGTATACTGATCACCTGTGGATATTGGTCACCAGCAGATATTGATCACTGGTGGATATTGATCACCAGTGGATATTGATCACTGGTGGATATTGATCACCAGTGGATATTGATCACCAGTGGTTATTGTTCACCATTGTATACTGATCACCTGTGGATATTGATCACCAGCAGATATTGATCACTGGTGGATGTTGATCACCAGTGGATATTGATCACCAGTGGATATTTTTCATATACTTCAACATGTTTAAAGCCTTATAGCCAATCATAAGACTTCAATATACATACAGAAGTTAAGTCAGCCACTTACCTCTCAATACTAAGCACTTTACACAATCACTTTTCTGAAAATATATCACCTTACCTAGCAATTTACCTCACAATACATATACATGTATCACCTTACTTAGTCACTTACCTCAGAATACCTTACTTAAACACATATCTCACAATACATATATCACCTAACTCAGTCACTTGTCTCGCAGTACATATATCACCTAACTCAGTCACTTGTCTCGCAGTACATATATCACCTAACTCAGCTGCTTATCTTACAGTACATATATCATCTTACTCAACCACTCATCTCACAATTCATATATCACCTTACTTAACCACATATCTCACAATACATATATCACCTAACTCAGTCACTTGTCTCGCAGTACATATATCACCTAACTCAGTCACTTGTCTCGCAGTACATATATCACCTAACTCAGCTGCTTATCTTACAGTACATATATCATCTTACTCAACCACTCATCTCACAATTCATATATCACCTTACTTAACCACATATCTCGCAAAACATATATCACCTAACTCAGTCACTTGTCTCGCAGTACATATATCACCTAACTCAGCTGCTTATCTCACAGTACATATATCATCTTACTCAACCACTTATCTCACAATTCATATATCACCTTACTTAACCACATATCTCACAATACATATATCACCTAACTCAGCCACTTATCTCACAATATATATATCAATTTACTTAGCCACTTACCTAACACTTACTCAACAAAACATTTATATTTTTATGTGCCACTAACCTCAGATTAGTTAAAGGTCTGATTGGCCACTAACCTGACCTTGTACTTTTCAATAGACCACTTACCTCAAAACACATATGGTATAGTTCATTTATCTGAGCATGAAGAATGACACAGAGGCTCCCTACCTACTGGGATAATACTAGGATTGGAAACATATGTATCAAAACACAATCAGGCAAGTTTTATCATTTATTAATTTTTTTACTTTTGTTTTCCAGATACGAAGTCTGAATTGTCCATGCAAGATATGTGTTGATTGCATGAAGTCTTACTTTGAAATTGCAATACGTGAAAGGCATGTACGCAATTTAGCATGTCCGAGCTGTAGCCATCCTGACATGGAAAACACAGAAGCTGCTTCAGAGTATCTTTCATTCCTTACTATGATGGTAAGACAAGTTGTTATGTCTTTTAAATATATTTATATCATAAATATGTAAGGTGTCTTGTCAACATTTTAGTGTTCTAAGCTCTTCACTGAATCAGTGCATAATTTGGTCATGCCAAATTAGCTAGTTGTTCTTTAGATCCACCTGCATATAAAAACTGGTTTATGAAAAAAATACATTTCTGCTGCTGCATCATGTCCGGAATACCTACATCTGATTTTGAAATAAATAAGAAGAACTTTAATGATTTGAGTATTTTAATCAAATGGCGATTACTAATGATTAAAAAGGTCTGAAGATCCTGTTATCAAGGTATAATTATCACGGATGCATTTGATGTACATGTATTATGATATTCAGAAACTTTCAGATTGATGTACAATAAAGCTTACCACACAAACTATTGAATTTTATATACTGATTCATGTAGGTTTAATCTGTAAAGAAGATGCCAAAAAATATTGGTCATTCGCTAGAGTAAATTTGACTTGGATTAAAAAAAAATGTTAAAAAAAGATTCCAAAAACTTGTCTGCTCACCTCTACAAAAAATCTCTCGCCCCTGCAATAACATTTCAGACAAAAGAATAAAATTAGTTAAATAATTTGCTTGCTCAAATTTCCCCCTAAAAATCCAAGAAAAATTAATTAATTTGTTCATGGCCTTATCTTCAAAGTGTATATACCATGTCTAGCGTTATGGTTACACAAATTGTGAAGCTGATGCCCTCTGACTTTTTTCAAACATAGCTTCATTATTGTGGATAAAACGAGGTGTCTAGCATGGGGTCCAAAAACTTATGTGCATTGGGCTTAGGTGACCATTCAGGCTCTGCAGGACTTGGTCTGGTCATATAATGAAACAATATGTTTTGAAATATTGCCAGCATTACATTTACCAGTGTACACTTATTTCATGCATGCCTAATGGCCTCCAGTATCAGTTTTCCTGTTACTTCCGTGATAGCTTTGAACAGAATTTTGACTGTTGCCTGCAAAACCAATAACGAAATAAATTTCTACAGGTATTTTACAAACACTGCAACTAGGAAAATCAAACATGTACATAACACTGCCGTGCTTGTATGGTGCAATGATTTAATCAGTGACATCATAGCCCAGTTGTGATGTCACAGATAAAACTGTGACATATTAAAGTTGGAAACAGTCCACTACGATGTATACACTTTTATGTAGGACATTGGGTAATAATGTCTCTTGTTTTTCAGCTTGGGACCATGGTTAGTCCTGAAATACTTGAGCTCTATGAAACCAAAATACGTGACTGGCATCTACAAAAGGACCCTAACTTTAGATGGTGTACATACGTAAGTACAAACTTTAATTGGAATGATTGAATTGCTTTGCAATAGTCCTAAGAAATTGACATGCTGCAGTTCAGGTAACTGAAGCAACACACCTATCTTAACATGTTACCCAGTAAACAACTAGAGTTAATGATTCTGTTTTATAGTCACTCAGTAAACAACTAGAGTTAATGATTCTGTTTTATAGTCACTCAGTAAACAACTAGAGTTAATGATTCTGTTTTATAGTCACTCAGTAAACAACTAGAGTTAATGATTCTGTTTTATAGTCACTCAGTAAACAACTAGAGTTAATGATTCTGTTTTATAGTTACTCAGTAAACAACTAGAGTTAATGATTCTGTTTTATAGTCACTCAGTAAACAACTAGAGTTAATGATTCTGTCTTTATAGTCACCCAGTAAACAACTAGAGTTAATGATTCTGTCTGTATAGTCACCCAGTAAACAACTAGAGTTCATTATTCTGTCTGTATAGTCACCCAGTAAACAACTAGAGTTAATGATTCTGTTTTATAGTCACCCAATAAACAACTAGAGTTAATGATTCTGTTTTATAGTCACCCAGTAAACAACTAGAGTTAATGATTCTGTTTTATAGTCACCCAATAAACAACTAGAGTTAATGATTCTGTTTTATAGTCACCCAGTAAACAACTAGAGTTAATGATTCTGTTTTATAGTCACCCAGTAAACAACTAGAGTTAATGATTCTGTCTGTATAGTCACCCAGTAAACAACTAGAGTTCATTATTCTGTTTTATAGTCACCCAGTAAACAACTAGAGTTAATGATTCTGTTTTATAGTCACCCAGTAAACAACTAGAGTTAATGATTCTGTTTTATAGTCACTCAGTAAACAACTAGAGTTAATGATTCTGTTTTATAGTCACTCAGTAAACAACTAGAGTTAATGATTCTGTTTTATAGTCACTCAGTAAACAACTAGAGTTAATGATTCTGTTTTATAGTCACTCAGTAAACAACTAGAGTTAATGATTCTGTTTTATAGTCACTCAGTAAACAACTAGAGTTAATGATTCTGTTTTATAGTCACTCAGTAAACAACAGACTAATGATTCTGTTAATGATTCTGATTCTGTCTTTATAGTCACTCAGTAAACAACTAGAGTTAATGATTCTGTTTTATAGTCACTCAGTAAACAACTAGAGTTAATGATTCTGTTTTATAGTCACTCAGTAAACAACTAGAGTTAATGATTCTGTCTTTATAGTCACTCAGTAAACAACCAGAGTTAATGATTCTGTTTTATAGTCACTCAGTTAACAACTAGAGTTAATGATTCTGTCTTTATAGCAGGGCTCTACAACACTAAAAAAATTCACTCTTCATTTGGCCAGTGAACCAGAAAATTTTACTAGCCAGCCAGGAACTTTTACTCGCCAATATATATATATATATATATATATATATATATATATATATATATGTGTGTTGTGTGTGTTCATAAAAAATCCACTGGATGAAAAATATAGAAAATGAAAATAAAATATTAATTTTCTAAGTTTATGTAATATTTTATTGTTTCAATCCATTTAAAACAAGGTTATTAACTGCATGTTGACCTTTTTGTATATTTTTTTATCAATCCAGGAGTGTTTATATGCCTATATTTTCATATTTGTTGCTCTAATATTGAGGCAACCTTAAACTTTGTTTTTAAATTTTTAGCGCCAGTTTCTTTTCGACAGAATTTACAAAACAGAGACTGCCCACAAGAATTGTAAAATTTTGTCTGTAAGTTAAAATCTAGAGTCCAACACCCGTGACCTGATCGTCAGACAAACATCTATACAGTTCTTTAATTTATAGGTGTTTGTCCGACAATCGGGTGTTTGACTCTCGATTTTAATTTACAGATAAAATTTCCAGTTCCGACTGTGGTTAATCCCTTTGGGGATTCTGTCGCGGTCGTTTTATTGGGTTGCCTCACGATAAATCGGCCACGATAGAATCCCCAAAGGAATTAGGCTGTGGTCTGCTTGTCCTCCTCGTCGAACACTAGGCCGAACCTTCTGCTCCGATTTTACCACTTAAAAATCGCTTAAATTAAAATCGAAATCGGGGCAGAAAGTTCGGCCTAGTCGAACACTAGCCATAACTCTGTTCCAGTATTCCTTTAACCAAGATCGTTTAAACTTAGTAGTGTCTAATGATGCTTCTGTTGAAATCGACCGAGAAAAAAATGTCATCGTGTGCTGTTAGGAAAATTTCAAGTCGAAAACATGAGAGCAATACAACGTGTTTTTATACAGTAATCCACGTGCGTTAGATGCTCTAGTTTATCGAAACTGAATAACCAAATTGGTTGTTGTAAAGCGCATAACAGACCATGATTTCGATAATGTAATTTCACAGTGAAAACGGACAAACTTTTGATTTCCGGTTCGGGGAAAAAACTGGTCGCAATGTGGCGACTGAATGAGGATAAACACTCGCCAAAATCTAAAAAATGGTCGCATTTGCGAGTGATTTGGTCGCATTGTAGAGCGCTGTATAGTCACTCAGTAAACAACTAGAGTTAATGATTCTGTCTTTATAGTCACTCAGTAAACAACTAGAGTTAATGATTCTGTTTTATAGTCACTCAGTAAACAACTAGAGTTAATGATTCTGTCTTTATAGTCACCCATTAAACAACTAGAGTTAATGATTCTGTCTATATAGTCACCCATTAAACAACTAGAGTTAATGATTCTGTTTTATAGTCACTCAGTAAACAACTCGAGTTAATGATTCTGTCTGTATAGTCACTCAGTAAACAACTAGAGTTAATGATTCTGTTTTATAGTCACTCAGTAAACAACTAGAGTTAATGATTCTGTCTATATAGTCACCCATTAAACAACTAGAGTTAATGATTCTGTTTTATAGTCACTCAGTAAACAACTAGAGTTCATTATTCTGTCTGTATAGTCACCCAGTAAACAACTAGAGTTAATGATTCAGTCTTTATAGTCACCCAGTAAACAACTAGAGTTCATTATTCTGTCTGTAAAGTCACCCAGTAAACAGCTAGAGTTCTGTCTGTATAGTCAGCCAGTAACCAACTAGAGTTAATGATTCAGTCTTTATAGTCACTCAGTAAACAACTAGAGTTCATTATTCTGTCTTTATAGTCACCCAGTAAACAGCTAGAGTTCATTATTCTGTCTTTATAGTCACCCAGTAAACAGCTAGAGTTCATTATTCTGTCTGTAAAGTCACCCAGTAAACAGCTAGAGTTCATTATTCTGTCTGTAAAGTCACCCAGTAAACAGCTAGAGTTCATTATTCTGTCTTTATAGTCACCCAGTAAACAACAAGAGTTCATTATTCTGTCTGTATAGTCACCCAGTAAACAACAAGAGTTCATTATTCTGTCTGTATAGTCATTAAATAAACAACTAGAATTAATTATTCTGTCTTTATAGTCACCCAGTAAACAGCTAGAGTTCTGTCTGTATAGTCACCAGTAAACAACTAGAGTTCATTATTCTGTCTGTATAGTTACCCAGTAAACAATTAGAGTTCTGTCTGTATAGTCACTCAGTAAACAACTAGAGTTCATTATTCTGTCTGTATAGTTACCCAGTAAACAATTAGAGTTCTGTCTGTATAGTCACTCAGTAAACAACTAGAGTTAATTATTCTGTCTGTATAGTCACCCAGTAAACAGCTAGAGTTCATTATTCTGTCTTTATAGTTACCCAGTAAACAGCTAGAGTTCATTATTCTGTCTGTAAAGTCACCCAGTAAACAGCTAGTGTTCATTATTCTGTCTTTATAGTCACCCTGTAAACAGCTAGTGTTCATTATTCTGTCTTGATAGTCACCCAGTAAACAACAAGAGTTCATTATTCTGTCCGTATAGTTACCCTGTAAACAGCTAGTGTTCATTATTCTGTCTGTATAGTCACCCAGTAAACAATTAGAGTTCTGTCTGTATAGTCACTCAGTAAACAACTAGAGTTCATTATTCTGTCTGTAAAGTCACCCAGTAAACAACAAGAGTTCATTATTCTGTCTGTATAGTCACCCAGTAAACAGCTAGAGTTCATTATTCTGTCTGTAAAGTCACCCAGTAAACAGCTAATGTTCATTATTCTGTCTGTATAGTCACCTAGTAAACAGATAGAGTTAATTATTCTGTCTGTAAAGTCACCCAGTAAACAACTAGAGTTAATTATTCTGTCTGTAAAGTCACCCAGTAAACAACTAGAGTTAATTATTCTGTCTGTATAGTCACCCAGTAAACAACTAGAGTTCATTATTCTGTCTGTATAGTCACCCAGTAAACAGCAAGAGTTCATTATTCTGTCTGTATAGTCACCCAGTAAACAGCAAGAGTTCATTATTCTGTTTGTATAGTCACCCAGTAAACAGCAAGAGTTCATTATTCTGTTTGTATAGTCACCCAGTAAACAGCTAGTGTTCATTATTCTGTCTGGTCTGTATAGTCACCCAGTAAACAATTAGAGTTCTGTCTGTAAAGTCACTCAGTAAACAACTAGAGTTCATTATTCTGTCTGTAAAGTCACCCAGTAAACAGCTAGAGTTCATTATTCTGTATTTATAGTCACCCAGTAAACAACTAGAGTTCATTATTCTGTCTTTATAGTCACCCAGTAAACAGCTAGTGTTCATTATTCTGTCTGTAAAGGCACCCCGTAAACAGCTAGTGTTCATTATTCTGTCTGTAAAGTCACCCAGTAAACAACTAGGGTTCATTATTCTCTCTGTATAGTCACCAAGTAAACAGCTAGAGTTCATTATTCTGTCTGTAAAGTCACCCAGTAAACAGCTAGTGTTCATTATTCTGTCTGTAAAGTCACCCAGTAAACAGATAGAGTTAATTATTCTGTCTGTAAAGTCACCCAGTAAACAGGTAGAGTTCATTATTCTGTCTGTAAATTCACCAAATAAACAGATAGAGTTCATTATTCTGTCTGTTGAGTCACCAAGTAAACAGCTAGTGTTCATTATTCTGTCTATATAGTCATCCAGTAAACAGCTAGAGTTCATTATTCTGTCTGTAAAGTCACCAAGTAAACAGCTAGAGTTCATTATTCTGTCTGTTGAGTCACCAAGTAAACAGCTAGTGTTCATTATTCTGTCTATATAGTCACCCAGTCAACAGCTAGTGTTCATTATTCTGTCTGTAAAGTCACCCAGTAAACAGCTAGAGTTCATTATTCTGTATTTATAGTCACCCAGTAAACAGCTAGTGTTCATTATTCTGTCTGTAAAGTCACCCAGTAAACAGCTAGTGTTCATTATTCTGTCTGTAAAGTCACCCAGTAAACAGCTAGAGTTCATTATTCTGTCTTTATAGTCACCCAGTAAACAGCTAGTGTTCATTATTCTGTCTTTATAGTCACCCAGTAAACAACTAGAGTTCATTTTTCTGTACATTTTATTGCAGTGTGGTGGAGGCTTCATTTACCAGGATCGAAATCTTGCAATGAGATGTCCACACTGTCAACGTCAAACATGCTTTAAGTGCAAAAAACAGGTAAATTATATGTTTACATGTATAATCAATGATATAAATTCAGGTGTTATAAATATGATAATTTCTTTTTCTACATTTGATATCCAGATTCCGAATAATTTGAAATTATACTTTGTATAGTGCTGTATCTTGATAACTTTAAAGTGTTTTTTACAGATAATCTTCCTTTTAATTTCTATCATATTTTGTTTCAACGGATAAAATTATTTTGTTTAAAAAAAATGCATCCCCAAATAAGATAGACAGTAGCATTTAAGATGTTTTATTCTTAAAGAAAAAGGAAGATTCTTACATGTTTGTGTTGCATGGAAAAGGAAATTTCCTTCCAAGTGCTAAAAATTAGGTTCTCAAATCCGAGGGTTTCCTGAAGATACCAGATACCATGTAAATGATATCTGAATCAAATGTTGATGAACTGCATTCTCAGTATTTAGACTTAAATTTTTGAAATCACCATTCAGATGGTCAAAGCAACCATCTTATTTCTAAAAGAAATGTCTTCACAGAATAAACTCAGGAGCGGAGTGTAAATGGGAATAATAAACCAAATGTCATCTAAGCTGGTTAGATGTAGTTTTGAAATTTGTACATATAATTAAGATAGGGTGGAGCATAGCATATTTCATTTTGAAATGCCAAAATAAATTTTGTAGAAAAATGCCAAATTATAAATATTTTAATTATTTGTTTTTCTAAAATACTGTTATGTTGAAAACAGCAAAAATAGAAAGTTGACTTCTGAAATAAGATTTGTGAAAAATCTGACGGTCAAGAAACGCAAATCATTGAACCATGATGACTTTGACATCTGGAGACAACACAGGTTCAAGTCCTATAAAATCCCACATTGAATATCATTTTTTTAATTTGAACACAGAATTTAATAATAAAATGTCGAACCCATAACTGTATAATAACTGATTTATTAGACCATTGTAAGGGAGCAACCATTTGATTTTTATTGGGGGTGGCTATGTGGTGAAGTTTGAAAGTTTACTCATTAATGATCATCTTATATCTGTATTTATCTGTATAACTGTAAAATTAATGTTAGCAAAAACAATAGCAAATAAAATGGGATGTAACTGTCAGTTCATATAATCATTCAGAGCATTGTGAATATTTTCCCTACATGTCTTATATTTCTTGATAAGAAACTGCCACTTGTAAATTGTAAATTCTACTATCAAATGATGTTTTTGAATTTTAGTGGGAAGATCAACATGAAGGTTTGACCTGCGAGCAGTTTGAACAATGGAAGATTGACAATGATCCAGAGAATCAAACCATTGGTTTGGCTGCTCATTTAGAGGCTAACGGAATAGGTAGGAAGATATCAATCTAATTAAAAACCGATCTCTCACCACTCCCGTTTTGTGATATGTGATATGAGGAACTAACGCAATGTGCCATGGAATCACGTGCAGACGACCTCTCGTAGCTCTGTAATGTTCAACCAATGAAAATGTGACTTACAATATTGAATAGAAAAGAGATGTAATTCATTTTATAAAAAGGAAACAGTCAGTCTGCAAAATTGCATCATAATATCTTAGGTGATTCAAACCTATCCAATGTTATGAAAATAATTCTGTAGACCATTGTAAGGGAGGAACCATTTGATTGGTCACTTACAAATCGCTTTTTCGTTGGTTGAAAATGACACACCTACGTGGTCATCTGCACGTGATCCCATATAGGATTGTGTTAGATCCTATACACAACATATCAGAAAATAGGAGCGAGTTTTTAATTACATTAAGAAGGTATATGAGCCTGCAGCTGACATAATGGTCCTTAGGACAATCTTGGAGGGAAATTGTGATTTTTATGTTTTCAGAAACTTGTGAATTTAAAAAGAAATTTATAAAATTGAATGGAATTACTTGTTTTCTTGCATTTCATTGGTTATGTTGATCATCTTTTGTCTATACCCATCCGTCATGCATTGTTAACTTTTACACATATAATGTAATTCTTCGGAATATAGGTATGGAAAATATATTTTACAGCTTATTTGCACTGAATGCCTGCCATGCTATTTTTAGATTATGGTATCAAAATGCTAAATGTCATAGAATATCTTCTGTATTATCTTTAGAATACCTAATGATACAGTGTAACTCTGGAGAATATTTGTTGTACTATTTTTAGCTCATCTGAGTCAAAGGCTCAAGTGAGCTATATAGTGATCATGCCACATCCCTCGTCCATCCATCTGTTAGTCCGTCCATAATATGTTTGTATATTATCAGAATGATCTTCAAAAATGAAATAAGCAAAAACTTGCCTGTATGAAGTGCTAAACCAATGTAAATAAAGTATTTGAAGAATTATGCAAATAAGTAATACTAAATAGTATAATCGCTATAAAGCCAGAAACCGAATGCAAAAACTACAATTTTGTGCACTGATACATCTTGATATAAACTTTTGCACTGATATATGTATATAATAACTTTGTATGATACTCTTCCTGTATGCTCGAATTATAGAATCTAGCTCCACTTTTAGTTCCAGATAGAAAAATATCAGTCGAGGGTGGGATGAATTAATAAGTCCCAACCGAGGGTGGGATATTGATTCATCCCGCCTGAGACTGTTATTTTTACTACTTGGAACTCAAATGTGGTGCTTGATTATTTTCCTCTCACATGGAAATTCCATTTATTTACATACATGTATTTTTCAGTTTGATTTATTATAGTAGCCACATCACTGACCTTTTTTCACCCATTGTCCACAAACAAATATAAACCCATATTATACACACATATATTCATTTATTTTCAAACAAATTTTTTTATTTTTGTGTAATTAGTATCAAGTTTTAACAGTGTAAAGTATCAACACAAAAATCTCCTTGATGTACCATGTTTACAAACAATACTGACAACGTGTGTAGGGATACAAAGTGTTCTGGATCAGCAGTTCGGGATAGAATTTTGCAGTACTGATAAAAAACAAGATTAGCCTGTCTCATGTGTGAGAAAAAAAAAATGAATTATCTTTTCCCAAAGATGGAAAATGGGGCATTTGTTTTGTTGCTTCTTTGTTTGTTAGACTGCTTGCAACATTTTGATTTCTGCAATATAACTTGACCTTCCTCCAGTTTTAACCGGATTCTGGTATCTTGCACTAAATAAATGTGATCATGGATATGTTATACTATATCCAATATTCAGTAATATATGCCACATTTATGGGACTTTAAAATATGGATGAATGCCTAGTGTTTCTTATATATATTTTGTTTTAAAAATCCATAAATTCAAAGTTTTAACAAAAATGAGAAAGATATGAAGATTTGCATTAAAAAGTTGATATATGTTTACAACCTTTTGTGAAACTGAAACTATGTACAAGTAAATAGAATCTTAACTTGAGTTATGTTTAACATTAAACATCTACATTTGCAGGCAAAGTTATGACCTTTAGTGAAACTGGCCCCAGATCCTTCATTTGAATACTACAGTTTTTATAAAATTCTTTAAAATTTGCTTTGTTACAGATTGTCCGAGTTGTAAAATGAGATTTTCATTGGCTAAGGGTGGATGTATGCACTTCAAGTGTCCGGAATGCGGCCACGAATTCTGTAGCGGATGTTCACAACCATTTTTCAGTATGAAAGGCGTAAGTATATGACCATTTGATTGTTTGATACAGAATCATTTGATTTGGTAACAGATTAAAATCCAGCTAATTATTTTTAATTTTTCAACTTAATTACATTATAGACCCTTTCACGATAACTGTGTTCCTACTAATCTCACCTGCGCACTTAACACTTCAGAGTGGTAACACGAAGTTTTGTACTCAACACAAATCATACCCAGTGAAATTTAAATCGTACGCAGGGAACAATTAGTCTTTAATTGGCTACTACTATTGTCATGGGTAAAAATGTTTTGAGCACCAAACTTCTTGATACTACTCTGAAATTAATAGGAACGCAGTTATCGTGAAAGGGTTTATTTTATTATTGGATAATGATAATAAGAGTTACCGTATATCCCTTTTGCTGATTATTCTCAAAGCAACATGCAAGAATCTCAAGTTCTAGGGTTTAAGTGAACAATTTGTTCCCTTTTGAAGTACAGACAAATTGAAACTTGAACTTTTAGTAGAAAACTGATGTATTAAGTCATCACCTCAAAGAAAGGTTTACAGTTATAAATAATTCTAGGCACTTAAAAGCATAATCAACTTATTTTTATGAAGGATGTTCAACAGATGAACTCTTAGTCATAAACACTCCAGTTCCCTGAAAAAATCTGGGGTGCACCAGATAAATGCAAGTCAATTTAAACTTACAAAAATGAGTTTGGCAACAATTTTACATTGAACAAGGTTGAAATAAAATGAAGTGGTAAGTTTGGTTCAGAAGAATCAGTCCAACTCATATAAATTACTTATTCAGAATCACAGAAAGATTTAAGTCCATCTTTGTGGTCAGTATGGTTGATCGAGCCCTTTGAGCAGTGTGATCCCCAGAGCTTCAGTTAATGTGATTTGGATGGACTAGCCAGTTCATCAGTACTGGCCAGTTCATCTAGATTACATGGTCAGTCAGATTAAATTTGACTTGACGGTGGTATAGAGAATCTCACATTGTATACTAATATAACCATTCTTCATGTGTCTTGCTTCTTATTTCTTCCACAGATGTGCAACAAGTTTAAAAGCTGCAAAACAAAAGGTCTTCACTGCCATCACCCTAGAGACTGTTTTTATTATTTAAGAGATTGTGATGTAGAACAACTACAAACTTTGATCAGAGTAAGTAGATGCTATAAGTAGATGCTAAAAGTAGATGCTATATGTACATGCTTTAGGTAGATGCTATAAGTAGATGCTATATGTACATGCTTTAGGTAGATGCTATGAGTAGATGCTAAAAGTAGATGCTATAGGTAGATGCTATAGGTAAATGCTATAAGTAGATGCTATATGTAGATGGTATAAGTAGATGCTATAGGTAGATGCTATAAGTAGATGCTATAGGTAGATGCTATAAGTAGATGCTATAGGTAGATGCTATAAGTAGATGTTATAGGTAGATGCTATAGTAGATGCTATACATAGATGCTATAGGTAGATGCTATAAGTAGATGCTATAAGTATATGCTATAGGTAGATGCTATAGGTAAATGCTAGAAGTAGATGCTATAGGTAGATGCCATAGGTAGATGCCATAAGTAGATGCGATAGGTAGATGCTATAGGTAGATGCTATAAGTAGATGCTATTGGTGGTTGCTATAGGTAGATGCTATAAGTAGATGCTATAGGTAGATGCTATAAGTAGATGGATGCTATAAGTAGATTTTACAAGGTATTTGTATTGTAATATTTTGACACACCCCTTTATGTTGTATAATCTATCTCTCAGGTGACCTTTCGCAATCTGTTGTAATAGGTCATGATGCGATGTGCAGCTTGTCTTCTTCTCACAGTCTACACTCAAACTGGCATTCAAGGTCACCTCTGTATATAGGGCACCTGCCTATAAAGACCATTCAAACATAAATTATTTTACGTTTGGTATATAGCATTTCCAGAGCTGAAGTTGTTAATTTAATTTGTCAATTTTTGTAGATAGGACATGTTTTACAGTGGCCGATGAGGCACTGCTCCCTTGTGACATAATTCACCCTCGTCTTCACCTCATATAGTTACAGCATGTGTTATATGTCTATATAGACTTTTGTACACTTGACTACATATAGATAGAGTGTTGGTATATAAGACATATAGACTTTTGTACACTTAACTACATATAGATAGAGTGTTGGTGTATAAGACAGTAATAATGTGTTATATGTCTATATAGACTTTTGTACACTTGACTACATATAGATAGAGTGTTGGTTTATAAGACAGTAATAATGTGTTATATGTCTATATAGACTTTTGTACACTTGACTACATATAGATAGAGTGTTGGTTTATAAGACAGTAATAATGTGTTATATGTCTATATAGACTTTTGTACACTTGACTACATATAGATAGAGTGTTGGTTTATAAGACAGTAATAATGTGTTATATGTCTATATAGACTTTTGTACACTTGACTACATATAGATAGAGTGTTGGTTTATAAGACAGTAATAATGTGTTATATGTCTATATAGACTTTTGTACACTTGACTACATATAGATAGAGTGTTGGTTTATAAGACAGTAATAATGTGTTATATGTCTATATAGACTTTTGTACACTTAACTACATATAGATAGAGTGTTGGTTTATAAGACAGTAATAATGTGTTATATGTCTGTATAGACTTTTGTACACTTGACTACATATAGATAGAGTGTTGGTTTATAAGACAGTAATAATGTGTTATATGTCTATATAGACTTTTGTACACTTGACTACATATAGATAGAGTGTTGGTTTATAAGACAGTAATAATGTGTTTATATGTCTATATAGACTTTTGTACACTTGACTACATATAGATAGAGTGTTGGTTTATAAGACAGTAATAATGTGTTATATGTCTATATAGACTTTTGTACACTTGACTACATATAGATAGAGTGTTGGTTTATAAGACAGTAATAATGTGTTATATGTCTATATAGACTGTTGTACACTTGACTACATATAGATAGAGTGTTGGTTTATAAGACAGTAATAATGTGTTATATGTCTATATAGACTGTTGTACACTTGACTACATATAGATAAAGTGTTGGTTTATAAGACAGTAATAATGTGTTATATGTCTATATAGACTTTTGTACACTTGACTACATATAGATAGAGTGTTGGTTTATAAGACAGTAATAATGTGTTATATGTCTATATAGACTTTTGTACACTTGACTACATATAGATAGAGTGTTGGTTTATAAGACAGTAATAATGTGTTATATGTCTATATAGACTTTTGTACACTTGACTACATATAGATAGAGTGTTTGGTTTATAAGACAGTAATAATGTGTTATATGTCTATATAGACTTTTGTACACTTGACTACATATAGATAGAGTGTTGGTTTATAAGACAGTAATAATGTGTTATATGTCTATATAGACTTTTGTACACTTGACTACATATAGATAGAGTGTTGGTTTTATAAGACAGTAATAATGTGTTATATGTCTATATAGACTTTTGTACACTTGACTACATATAGATAGAGTGTTGGTTTATAAGACAGTAATAATGTGTTATATGTCTATATAGACTTTTGTACACTTGACTACATATAGATAGAGAGTGTTGGTTTATAAGACAGTAATAATGTGTTATATGTCTATATAGACTTTTGTACACTTGACTACATATAGATAGAGTGTTGGTTTATAAGACAGTAATAATGTGTTATATGTCTATATAGACTTTTGTACACTTGACTACATATAGATAGAGTGTTGGTTTATAAGACAGTAATAATGTGTTATATGTCTATATAGACTTTTGTACACTTTGACTACATATAGATAGAGTGTTGGTTTATAAGACAGTAATAATGTGTTATATGTCTATATAGACTTTTGTACACTTGACTACATATAGATAGAGTGTTGGTTTATAAGACAGTAATAAATGTGTTTATATGTCTATATAGACTTTTGTACACTTGACTACATACAGATAGAGTGTTGGTTTATAAGACAGTAATAATGTGTTATATGTCTATATAGACTTTTGTACACTTGACTACATATAGATAGAGTGTTGGTTTATAAGACAGTAATAATGTGTTATATGTCTATATAGACTTTTGTACACTTGACTACATATAGATAGAGTGTTGGTTTATAAGACAGTAATAATGTGTTATATGTCTATATAGACTTTTGTACACTTGACTACATACAGATAGAGTGTTGGTTTATAAGACAGTAATAATGTGTTATATGTCTATATAGACTTTTGTACACTTGACTACATATAGATAGAGTGTTGGTTTATAAGACAGTAATAATGTGTTATATGTCTATATAGACTTTTGTACACTTGACTACATATAGATAGAGTGTTGGTTTATAAGACAGTAATAATGTGTTATATGTCTATATAGACTTTTGTACACTTAACTACATATAGATAGAGTGTTGGTTTATAAGACAGTAATAATGTGTTATATGTCTATATAGACTTTTGTACACTTGACTACATATAGATAGAGTGTTGGTTTATAAGACAGTAATAATGTGTTATATGTCTATATAGACTTTTGTACACTTGACTACATATAGATAGAGTGTTGGTTTATAAGACAGTAATAATGTGTTATATGTCTATATAGACTTTTGTACACTTGACTACATATAGATAGAGTGTTGGTTTATAAGACAGTAATAATGTGTTATATGTCTATATAGACTTTTGTACACTTGACTACATATAGATAGAGTGTTGGTTTATAAGACAGTAATAATGTGTTATATGTCTATATAGACTTTTTGTACACTTAACTACATATAGATAGAGTGTTGGTTTATAAGACAGTAATAATGTGTTATATGTCTATATAGACTTTTGTACACTTGACTACATATAGATAGAGTGTTGGTTTATAAGACAGTAATAATGTGTTATATGTCTATATAGACTTTTGTACACTTGACTACATATAGATAGAGTGTTGGTTTATAAGACAGTAATAATGTGTTATATGTCTGTATAGACTTTTTGTACACTTGACTACATATAGATAGAGTGTTTGTTTATAAGACAGTAATAATGTGTTATATGTCTGTATAGACTTTTGTACACTTGACTACATATAGATAGAGTGTTGGTTTATAAGACAGTAATAATGTGTTATATGTCTATATAGACTTTTGTACACTTGACTACATATAGATAGAGTGTTGGTTTATAAGACAGTAATAATGTGTTATATGTCTATATAGACTTTTGTACACATGACTACATATAGATAGAGTGTTGGTTTATAAGACAGTAATAATGTGTTATATGTCTATATAGACTTTTGTACACGTGACTACATATAGATAGAGTGTTGGTTTATAAGACAGTAATAATGTGTTATATGTCTATATAGACTTTTGTACACGTGACTACATATAGATAGAGTGTTGGTTTATAAAAGACAGTAATAATGTGTTATATGTCTATATAGACTTTTGTACACGTGACTACATATAGATAGAGTGTTGTTTATAAGACAGTAATAATGTGTTATATGTCTATATAGACTTTTGTACACGTGACTACATATAGATAGAGTGTTTGTTTTATAAGACAGTAATAATGTGTTATATGTCTATATAGACTTTTGTACACGTGACTACATATAGATAGAGTGTTGGTTTTATAAGACAGTAATAATGTGTTATATGTCTATATAGACTTTTGTACACGTGACTACATATAGATAGAGTGTTGGTTTATAAGACAGTAATAATGTGTTATATGTCTATATAGACTTTTGTACACGTGACTACATATAGATAGAGTGTTGGTTTATAAGACAGTAATAATGTGTTATATGTCTATATAGACTTTTGTACACTTGACTACATATAGATAGAGTGTTGGTGTATAAGACAGTAATAACGTGTTATATGTCTGTAAAGATTGTCATATAGTCACTGCTTTAAAAAGATTTTATATTCTCCCTCATATATTAAGATTTTGTTTTTCTGGTAAGAAGATTAACCTTAATTGCTTTATAAACTCTTTCCATTGTTCTTTGATGTTCTTAATTGTTTATCTCCAGAACAAAGATATTAATTACGATATTGAGACGCCACCAAATCAAGTCGATGCTCACCATTGTCCTGTGATGGAACAAAAGGACGTAGTTGACAAGAAACAAGATGAAGCCTGCGGAAAGGAAGTGGGGGAGGGACAAGCGGGACTTTGTTTGTAAGGCTTTTACTTGATAACTTTTGATCACCACTCGGTTAATGAAATCAAACTTGATAGATTGTGAGAATATTCTTAAATCTAATAAGTGAGTTGGCTATGTTTTATAGTCAAATCCATTTAATCTGGTGAGTGGAGTTTTATGAAACCTTTCTTGACTTGGACAAGTTTATAATCACACTGGCAAGATTATTAGTTTCTACATGTACTTGTCTCCAAACCGAGGAATTTCCAGTGGTTGCCAAGTCAGATACATGGGTTTTCTACGAGTACTGTGGTTTCCTCCCACAGCATGAACCCAACATATCAACATCGGGGCCAACGAGAGACATTGATATATCAATGTACATTAAATAAATTTTTAAGTATTGCAACATTTTTCCTGTGAAGCTTGTCATAACTGAAAAATGAGTAATCATTTGTATGAAAATCAAAAGGTTACTCCACCTGGCCAAATTATTAGGTCACCTGAGCTGAAAGCTCATGGCAACCTATTGCGATCGCTTTTTGTCCAACATGGGTCATGCACTGTGTGTCGTGCATAGACTTTTCACATTTTCGACTTCTTCTCAAGAACCAGTGGATCAATTTTAACCAAACTTGGCATATAGCATCCCCATTTGAAGCCGCATAAAGTTTTTGAATGAAAAAGGATTAGATTAATAGGGGCCCTAAAAGGGGCCAAAAAAGGACTAAAACTTGGTACATCTTTAAAAATCTTCTTTTCATGAACCAATGATCAGATGACTTTCAAATTTTGTATGCATGATGGTTGAGTCAATATCTATAAAGTTTGCGAACAAAATTGAAATCTGTCCATAAACGAACCACTAGGGGGCGCTTCAGTGACACAGGGTACAATTGTATTACAAATTGTTTAATAACTCAAAACTGATCGACTTTTTGTATACCATGATATATAAGAAAGTTGTTAGGAATTATCTGAGAATCATTTTGACAAAAGTTCAAGGTCAAAGGTCATGGTCACAGGCACCTAAGTAAATGTAAAATATGTTTTTTGTAAAATTTTCAACATTTTTGACTACTTCTCCAGAACCATTAGATCAATTTGAACCAAATTTGACAGGAAGTATAACCATGTAAAGCTGCATAAAGTCTGCGGTTGAAAAGGGGCTAGGGCCAAACAAGGTTGTCATGGCTCTAAATAGAATGAATGAATCAGCAGATATTTTTGATTTGATTCATGTATCTCCAAAATTATGAAAGCTAGAGAAAAGACCATTACCTTAAAATGAGCAGCTTGCAAAAATCTACAATTATTTCATTTTGGTGGAAATTGTCGGATCAACCCTTATGTGAGTTATTTCCCCTTGTAAGTGGATTTTCATGTTTTTGGATGTTTTTTGACATTATCTTGAAAAGTATAATAAGTAGAGTAAAAGTGAAAGAAGCAAATATGTTAAGCTTGCAAATATCTACTAAAAAGTCAATGGGCTGAAATTGCAGGGTTGCCCCTTATGGGAGTTATTTCCCCTATTTTGTGAATTTTTCATGTTTTTCGATGTTTTTTAACATTATCTTGAAAAGTGTAATAGGTAGAGTAAAAGTGAAAGAAGAAAAAATGTTCAGTATGCAAAGATCTACAAAAAAGGTCAATAGGACTGAAATTGTGGAGTTGCCCCTAATGGGAGTTATTTCCCCTTTTATGTGGATTTTCGTGTTTTAAGATGTTTTTTGACATTATCTTGAGAAGTATAATAGGTAGAGTGATATTGAAAGAAGCAAAAATGTTCAGCATGCAAAGACCTACAAAAAAGTCAAGAGGGCTGAAATTGTGGAGTTGCCCCTTATTGGAGTTATTTCCCCTTTTAAGCTGATTTTTCATGTTTTTGGATGTTTATTGACATTATCTTGAAAAGTATACTAGGTAGAATAAAAGTAAAAGAAGCAAAAGTTTCAGCAAGCAAAGATCTATAAAAAAGTCAATAGAGCAGAAATTGTCAGGTTGCCCCTTTTGGGAGTTATGTCCCCTTTAAATGGATTTTTTCGTGTTTTTGACAAAAGTATAAGTTTTTTGTCAAATTTGAGACATTTTCGATTTCTTCTGAAGAACCAGTGCACTAAGTTATAGCCAGACTTGACAGAAATTTTTCTCAGGTGACCGTTAGGGCCCATTGG
This sequence comes from Atrina japonica, assembly GCA_030159075.1. Lineage (NCBI taxonomy): Eukaryota > Metazoa > Mollusca > Bivalvia > Pterioida > Pinnidae > Atrina > Atrina japonica. The sequence continues at coordinate 215,408 of BROG01000262.1, read as the reverse complement.
GCCTCTATTGTAAATTGAACTGTACCTCTTAACCATTAGCTAGAATTATAAAATTAACTTCTTGACAGTATGAAAAAAGTTGAATTTATTCCCCTTCTTATTGAGTTTTATTTTTGTGTTAACAAAGAAAAGTATATGATAACCTTGACAGTAACACTGTTATCGTACCACACAGGATTGTGGGATACCTAAGGGGTGTCATGATCCAATACATAGAGCAATGGCTAGGGGGTATCCACACATTTATGAACTTTAAATGATATTACTCGGTTTGTTTCTTATTATGAAACAAAATCATAGAAAAATTACTTGCACTGGGTGTCTACCTACAAAATTGAAGTGTGAGCCTAAATCAATTTTTCGAAATAATTTTCTATTTTTAAGTTGTATTATCTATTATTTCTGAAACAGACCTACATAGATTTTATTTTTTTGGGCATCTGTGATCAAGTGGTTAAAGCACCTCGCCTTTAGCCAGCATGGGATTGAGTCTTGCCAGATTCCATGCTGGTTTTGTGAGAAAAATGAGCAAGTTTACTCATGGAAGGCCAGTGGTCTCTTCCCTGGTACGTTGTAACCAGGTTCTCTCCTCCACCATTAAAATCTGGTCAGCATTATCTAAATGAAAAATTTGTTGAGTGTGGCATAAAATACTAATAAAACAAAACAGAACATAAATATTCAATGGAAAATTGAATTTTTCCAATGTATAAGTGTTCTTTTGTATTCCCAGGGTGCATTACAAGGAATATCTGGTCGGAATAATCAACAAAAATAAGATAGACCCGATCGACATAATGAGTGTAAATGAATTGGTAAGGTTGATTGAACGTCAAGAAAAGACACCACCTAAGATGAAACAGAATGTACAAGTGCAACAATACCAACAAAAGTTAATTCAGGTAAAAACACAAACTTAAGTATTGTTCTTATGGTAATCAGAAAATAAATTAAAATGTCATCTAAACCTAGAAACAGATTTTTCTTGTCTGTTAGTGATCTACTGTTATCTGTTAGTGATCCATTGTCATTTGTTAGTAATCTGGTGTTATCTGTGACTCATTGTTGTCTGTTAGTGATACAATGTTATAGTAAGCAATCTGTTAGTGATATTTTTTTAGTGATATATTGTTGTCTGTAAGCAATCTATTAGTGATATTTTGTTATCTGTTAGTGATCCATTGTTGTCTATTAGTGACCCATTGTCATCTGTTAGCAATAAATTGTTATCTGTTAGTGATCTATTGTTGTCTGTGAGTGATATGTTAGTAACCCTTTGTTGTCTGTTAGTGACCCATGTCTGTAAGTGATCTGTTAGTAACCCTTTGTTGTCTGTTAGTGATCCATGTCTGTAAGTGATCTGTTAGTAATCCTTTGTTGTCTGTTAGTGATCCATATCTGTAAGTGATCTGTTAGTTATCCTCTGTTGTCTGTTAGTGATCCATGTCTGTAAGTGATCTATTAGTAATCCTTTGTTGTCTGTTAGTGATCCAATGTTGTCTGTAAGCAATCTGTTAGTGATATTTTGTTATCTGTTAGTGATCCATTGTTGCCTGTCAGTGATTCATTGTTGTCTTAGTAATTTATTGTTGTCTCTAAGTGATTTATTGTTGTCTATTAGTGACCCATTGTCATCTGTTAGCAATAAATTGTTATCTGTTAGTGATCCATTGTTGTCTGTAAGTGATCTATTAGTAACCCTTTGTTGTCTGTTAGTGATCCATGTCTGTAGGTGATCTGTTAGTAATCCTTTACCATCTGTTAGTGATCCAATGTTGTCTGTAAGTGATCTGTTAGTAATCCTTTGTTGTCTGTTAGTGATACATTGTTCTCTGTTAATGATCTGTTAGTAACCCTCTATTGTCTGTTAGTGATCCATGTCTGTAAGTGATCTGTTAGTAATCCTTTGTTGTCTGTTAGTAATCCATTGTTGTCTGTTAGTAATATTTTAGTTACCCTCTATTGTCTGTTAGTGATCCATGTCTGTAAATGATCTGTTAGTAATCCTTTGTTGTCTGTTAGTGATCCATTGTTCTCTGTTAATGATCTGTTAGTTATCCTTTGTTGTCTGTTAGTGATCTGTTCAATTTGGGTTATAACGTCTATATTGATAATAAAAAACTACTAAGATTTGTATCCTTTAGATCAGAGGTTAGTTGATTTAGTGTCAGGTCAAATGTTTTACTGTTTACAATTAAAAATATAATACAGAATTGGACTCAATATGAATCTGTTTATTTCCCCGCCCCTTTATGTATGGCAAAGGGCTTTAGCACATCTGTTTATCTTGTCCCCCCCCAGACAAATCTCGCCTTGGATATGTGACTGATGTTTAGTAGAGTCCATCATTGTTTAAGGGTTTGCAATTTCATACAGGTAGAGACTCAACAGTTGATAAGTACTTAGTATGTAAAGTGAGAATCATTTTTTTCTCAAGTCATCATAAAGTTAGAATCATCTTTTTCTCAAGTCATCATGATAGACTTACACTGTCTTATGATGCCAATTAACATATTTTTGGATTCATTCATGGAACAAAAATTAAAGTGACCTTTTCAGGTTTTTTCTACAAATTTGAGTGGGTGGGGCTTATGGTATTATCCTGGAATCAGCATTCTGTTAAGAAGTTTGTTGGAGATTCTATTTACCTGATATTACTGCTCAGTATCAGCTATATTTGCATGACATATATTTCTCCCATTATTAATATTTTTCTTTTATTTTAATGGGGAATGATTTCATTGTAAACCCCTAGGGTATTTACAAGCTACATGCGCTGTGATGTCACAATACAGTTTATGATGTTGGGTGTCTGTGGTGTCTAGAATGCTCTGCATAATGTCAGATTTTATTTGAGTAGATCTATAAATACATGTATTGAAAACATGGGAGAAAAATAATCAACCCCTACCTTGAGGGTATGACAAAGGAATCTCAATCCTCGGGATAAGATTCTTGAATGACAAATTGGAAGTTTGCCTCGGGTTTGCCATTCAAAAATCTTACCCTTGGATTGAGATTCCTTTGTCATACCCTCAAGGTAGGGGTAGATTCTATTAGTCTAATGATTTTTAGCATATGCTCTACCTCAGAGGATAAATTGATCTTTTTTAGTTTTGCAAATAGTGAAACTGTTTTATACCTTATATATCTCCAATGCTGTGATTGAGAAGATCAGATGAGGTCAGGATAATTTGGAAGGGGGTATAAAATATGTTAATGTGAGATGAATTTTGTAAACTTTTAATTCATCTATGTCTATACTAAGAAAAGTTTTGAATCCCCCTCTTTCTACAGATACAGTAACCTGATATTTGTTTATTTTCAGTTTGTAAAGGAGAAAATACCACTCTTGAGATAGATGTTGTGAAACAATCCTTCAACCTACATACAGATAAAGTGACCACTCTTGAGATATGTGTTGTGAGACAATCCCCTAACGTACATACTGATGAAATATTCAGACTCATTTTCAAGGTTACAAGAAATCAAGCTGGAAAGAGATTTGACTATCAATCTCTCCATGTTATCACTTTTACTGGAGGAGGGATATCTGGTCTGAACCATTGTGCTGCTAATGAACTTTCACGAAGGAAAATATCACGATTCTGTACCAAGTTCTCCAACAAAATGACAATTTGCCATTTATCCACAATCTGTTCTGGTGTTTAATCTCTTTACTTTGTATGTTCTTATTGAAACGAGTAATATGATAAAGGAACAGAATGCAATGGTCTGTACAGTGATTTACAGACAGAAAAAAGATATATAACCCCAGTTTGCACTTTGGTATTGTCAGATTTTGACTCTGATAACCTAAGTAACATGAATGTTGAGTTCATGAAATTCCTAACAAACAGAAAATTCTAATGGTTACCTAAAAGAGTTTTTGAGTAGAAAATTAAATACAGGTAGTTTTAATCTTGACATCAGTGAGGGCTTATGATGTTTTCCCCCTAATCTATTTTCTTTTTACCACTTTTGCAGTGAATGTGTATGTATCTTAATGTATTGAAATTTTCTCAAGAATGAGGGCAAAGACACTTGTTGATATGGACAATAAAAAATCACTGGTGATGGTTTTACTATATGCAGTTAATGATAGAATTAATGTTAATGCCTTGTACCAGTAAGTTGCATATAAGCTGGCATATTTGCCCATATACTGAAGATTGGACCAAGCAAGGCTTACAGCTGTATGGTCTAGATATTGGAGCTTAATGTACACATAGTTCTTACCTGTTTATCACAAGGGCACTTAAATTAGTGTAGGACCAAGCAAGGCTTACAGCTGTATGGTCTCAATATTGGGGCTTAATGCAGTGTTCTTACCTGTCTATTACTGGAGCCGCTCATGCTTAGTGTCGGACAAAGAAAGGCTTACAGCTGTATGGTCAAAGGTTAATGTAGTGTTCTTACCTGTCTATTACTGGAGCTGCTCATACTTAGTATGAAACAAGTAATTACAATGCACTGCCTTATTTTTTGTACTGAGCTCTTCTCACAATTACTACTTGGACCTTTTTAACAGAAATGTTGCATACAAACTAAAGTCATGCAGTTGATCCTGGGGTATTTTAGGAATTAGTTATCATTTGATCCTGGGGTGTTTTTTGAATTAGTTTATCATTTGATGCTGGGGTATTTTAGGAATTAGTTGTCATTTGATCGTGGGGTATTTTAGGAACTAGTTATCATTTGATTCTGGGGAATTTTATGAATTAGTTGTCATTTGATCCTGGGGTATTTTTGGAATTAGTTTATCATTTGATGCTGGGGTATTTTAGGAATCAGTTGTCATTTGATCCTGGGGCATTTTAGGAATTAGTTGTCATTTGATCCTGGGGTATTTTAGGAATTAGTTATCATTTGATTCTGGGGTATCTTAGGAAATAGTTGTCATTTGACACTGGGGTATTTTAGGAATTAGTTATCATTTGACGCTGGGGTATTTTAGGAATAAGTTATCATTTGATTCTGTTGTATTTTAGGAATTAGTTATCATTTGACGCTGAGGTATTTTAGGAATCAGTTATCGTTTGATCCTGGGGTATTTTAGGAACTAGTTATCATTTTTCTTGTTAAGTTTTCACATCTTGATATTTTGTCATGAACATTCACTTATGTCGGTTCTATTTGTTATTTTATTATTATCCGCTTTCCAAGTTTTCCAAAATTTGAATTCCTGAAAATTGAAAATTTGTATGTAAACATGTCTTTACTAGAGAATTTTTGTTTAGTTTAACACCACATTATAGATATTAATAATTTCATCATATGTACATTTATATACTGGATATAAGAAATGCAAGATGTTGAGGAAATGTTTTTGAAACAATTTAATAATTAATATAATGATAAAATATTTAATTGTGCCATTGATTGTTTAAAAAAACTTGCAAAATAGATATATAAGCTGTGTTGCAAATGTAACGAATTTTAAAGTGATTATTTATTTCATTATAGAGTTATCAAATCAATTTAAGGAGAAATAAAACTGAGAGAATTGAATTTTTTTCTTGTTATCACCTATATTATGTACATCTAGTTTTTAAGATAATGACCTTCTGATCGCTTGTCTTCTACATGCATAACCACCTCATAATATTTAAACCAATCACTAAAGATTTGTCAAGATTCAGCATATCAAATGATGACCCTCTGATTGGTTGCCTTGTACAGCTAACCCCTCCTTCTAACATTTAAACCAATCCCTAGAGATTTGTCAAGATTAAGCATATCAAACGATAATCTTCTAATGGTTGACTTGTACAGTTATCCCATCCTTCTAACATTTAAAAATGCTAGAAATTTGTCTAGATTCAGCATGTCCATGCCTCTGTAGAATCCTGGGATTGGTTATGCCAGTTCTTACGGTTTCCCTAGTGACTCTTGTGTTAGAACTAATGTATTATGTTGTCATAATTTGTAATATTTCATTTTTGTGTACATGGTGTAAACAACATTTTAATCTTATGAACATTTATTAAACCCTTGAACATTTTAAAATTTTGAGCATGTAAAATTCTTAACATCTTAAAATTCTGAATGTTTAAAATTTTTAAACATTTTAAACCTTAAACATTTTGAACTTCTTAAAGTTCTAAATCTAAACCTCTGAAAATCTTAACATTCTGAACGTGAACATTTAAAACATCAGGTGATTTGAGGCTCTAAACATCTTTTGAACATTTTAAATTTCTAAACAGTTTAAAATTTTAAAGATTTTTAATATGTAATCGTTTTCAACTTCTGAACTTGTTAAAATTTTGTATATCTTTAAAAATCTTCTTCTTATGAACCAGTGATCAGATGACTTTCAAATTTTGTATGCATGATTGTAAAGTCAATATCTACAAAGTTTACAAACGAAAATGAAATTTGTCCATAAACGAGCCACTAGGGGGCGCTTCAGTAACACAGGGTATATATGTATTACAAATTGTTCAATAACTCAAAACTGATTGACTTTTTGTATACAAAGATGTATAAGAAAGTTGTTAGGGATTACCTGAGGATCATTTTGACAAAATATTAAGGTCATGGGGTCAAAGGCTCTTAAGTAAATGAAAAATATTTTGTTAGTTTTTTTGTGAAGTTCTCAACATTTTTTACTACTTCTCCAGAACCATTGGACTAATTTGAATCAAACTTGACAGGAATCATAACCATGTAAAGCTGCATAAAGTTTGCGGATGAAAAGGGGCTAGGACCAACCATGGCTGCCATGGCTAAATATAAATCAGATGAGTCAGCAGATATTTTTGATATAATTCTTGTATCTCCAAAATTATGAAAGTTAGAGAAAAACTGTTACCTTAAAATGAGCGGCTTGCAGAAATCTACAAGTGTTACGTTTTGGTGGAGATTGTCGTATCGACCCTTATGTGAGTTAATTCCCCTTTTCAATGAATTTTTCATGTTTTTTGATGTTTTTTTTATATTATCTTGAAAAGTATAATAGGTAGAGTAAAAGTGAAAGTAGCAAAAATGTTCAGCATGCAAAGATCTACAAAAATGTCAACATGGCCGAAATTGTCAGGTAGACCCTTATGGGAGTTATTTTCCCTTTTAAGTGGATTTTTCATGTTTTTGGATGTTTTTTGACAACTTGAAAAGTATAATAGGTAGAGTAAAAATGAAAGAAGCAGAAATGTTCAGCACGAAAAAATCTACAAAAATGTCAACAGGGCCAAAATTGTCAGGTAGACCCTTGTTTGAGTTTTTTTCCCTTTTAAGTGGATTTTTCATGTTTTTGGATGTTTTTGAACATTATCTTGAAAAATATAATAGGTAGAGTAAAAGTGAAAGATACAAAAAAGTTCAGCATGCAAAGATCTACAAAAAGTCAATAGGGCCAAAATTGTCAGGTTGCCCCATATGGGAGTTATTTCACCTATTAGGAGGATTTTTATGTTTTTGGCAGTTTTGTCTTAATATCTTGAAAAGTATAACAGATAGAAAGAAAGTGATATAATGCAAAAATGCTCAGCATGCAAAGATCTACATAAAGTCAAGAGGGCCGAAATTGTCAGGTTGCCCCTTTTGGCAGATATTTTCCCTTTTAGTGGATTTCTCATGATTTTTGACAGTTTTGTCATATTATCTTGAAAAGAATATAAGCAAAGATATATAGCAGGATCCAGCAAATGTTCTACCAAACCTTTATCTTTACTCCTTACCAAGATACTGACAGCAGTTAAGGAGAAACTTCAACAATACTGTACAGTTGCTTATTCAAGAAGTGGTGTAAATCAGATGTGGATACTGAAAAATTCTAAACAGCTTTTAGAAATGAAGGCACACAATTTTTCTCGAATTCACAGTATCAAAACATATGACTTCTCTACTCTTTACACAACTATTCCATATAAGAAATTAAAAGAAAGAATTTTTAGTATCATAGACAACTGTTTTTTCACTAAAGGTGGTACCCGAAAATTTAAATATCTAGTGATTGGCTATCAGGATACTTATTTTGTCCAACATCTCTGATTCTAAACATGAATACACTGAAGTTGATATAAAAAACATGCTGGAATTTCTAATAGACAATATATTTGTAATGTTCGAAGACGTGGTATTTCAACAAACTGTCAGCATTCATTTGGGAACCAATTGTGCCCCTTTATTGGCCAACCTGTTCCTTTATTCATACGAAGCAGACTTCATTCAGAAACTGCTGAATCAAAAGAAGAAAAAGTTAGCGGTGTCCTTTAATTTGACATTTAGATATATCGACGACGTTTTGTCAATTAATAATGATAGTTTTGATACATATGTCAATGCGATATATCCCAGCGAACTAGAAATTAAAGATACAACAGAATGAAGCACACACGCTTCATATTTAGACATTTTCCTTAATATAGACACAGACGGGAAATTAGCAACTAAACTATACGACAAACGCGACGATTTCGGCTTTCCCATCGAAAATTTTCCACATTTAAGTAGTAATATCCCTCAGTCACCCGCATATGGAGTTTATATTTCACAAATGATCCGATATGCCAGTGCGTGTACAACATATGCATATTCCATATGCAGAGGTAAACTACTCACTGACAAATTATTGACACAGGGATATCGAAAACCGCATTTAATGTCAACGTTCCGAAAATTTTACGGTCGGTATAATTGTCTTGTTTGCGATAACTCTGTTTCGCTGGGTAAAATGTTGAGTTGCCTTTTCGTTGGCGGTTGTTGAGACGTCTTTACCAATTGTGACGAGGATTCACTCCTCATGTGTTTCATTGGACTTGACTGTGGAATCACGGCGGGTGTGACCGGTAAACAGGGGATGCTTACTCTTCCATGGCACCTGATCCCACATCTTGGTTTCCAGAGGTCCGTGTTTGTCCATTTTTACCGGATTTGTATATATGTTCTGGACATTCTATTGATTTATACTTTGGTATCTGAGATTTTTTATATATAGAAGAGAAAGAAGCAAGAATGTTCAGTACGCAAAGATCTACGAAAAAGTCAACAGGAATTAAATTGTCAGGTTGATCCTTATGGCAGTTATTTCCCCTTTTAAGTGTATATTTTTATATTTTGCGCTGTTTTTATGGCTCTCCAACTCGGAAAATTAAAAAAAAAATCGGTGTCCGCTCATTATCTCGGTCATACATTAACATATTAATTTGGGTCTGTACTATGCAGTTGTGTTAAGTTGACCTAAGGTCATAATTAAGATTGTGAGTGGGTACATAGCTATATATCCTAACATTATAGCTTTTGATACAATTTGAATAGATGGGCGGGCAACTACTTTAATTTGAAATTTCGTTTTATTCCTCTCATCCCCTAATATCTGAAAAGTATGCTCTTTTCTATTGTTTAAGACCAGTCTTTTATCGTCTGTATGGTTGACAGGGTTAAGAGTTATTCTGTTATAGTCCAGTAATCCTGTTCACCTTACCAATGGAGTTTAGGTAGATACGCACACTTTTAGGTCTATACTAGGACAGTACTAAGCTATATGGCAATCCATCATTTCCAGATTTCTCTCTGCTGTCTTCTCATGCATCTCTTAATGTGCTGATAGTCCATCGCAGAGACTTACGAAATTAGGTCAGTGTTATCCGTCATTTAGACTTGCTAATCGCTCTTTGCAATGTTTTTAGCGAACATATAATGTAAGCCACCGATTAATTGTTATCAACTATTAACAAAGACCCAAATTCCCTACCTTTGTGACAGTCATAGGAAAGTCATGTGAGACAAATATTATGATATTGAATAACTTATATTTTTAAATTATCAGATGGTAATTACCAGTATACACGAAACATGTTTTAACTGTTTCTATATTTATCAAACTAATTTCACGAGAAAATATCAACAATCATCAATGGAAAGACGTTGAAGTAAGCCATTGCGAAGCCAGATACAGCTTTTTATTAGGTCATTCAGATGACCTAACGACGTCAGTATTCGTCCGTTTTAAACTTCTTAAAATTACCAGTTACGAAATGTTGTGATATTACCTTGACGAGTGACGAAATGTGATATTACCTTGACAAGTGATGAAATGTTGAGAAGTTAGCTTAAAAATTGACGAAATGTTGTGAAGTTAGCTTGAAAAGTGTCAAAATGTTTTGAAGTTAGGTTGAAGAGTGACAAAATGGTGTGAAGTTAGCTTGACGATTTTGACCATTTCTTGTAAAATTACTTTGACGAGTGACGAAATGTTTTGAAGTTATCTTGAAGATAAAAAATATTCAGACATCAAAGTATAAATCTTCAGGATGACCATTATATATATATATATACAGCACCGTGCCAAGAAATGGGTGATATCTCTATTCATATGCCATGTTGGCCTTCCATATTTCTACAGAGGTCTCGTGGCATCAGAAGCGACATCACCGATAAGGTTTTATCGTCTGCACATTGAAATGTAAATAAACCAGTTATTCGCAGTGAGAAGGAAAGCAACAGAAATCTCAGATAACGTGACAAAAAATAATGGAAATGAAATTAGGACAAAAAAGTCATTGAGTTATTGAGAATGTATTACGAATACCCGAATCAAATCCAATAAATTAAAAACAACAATATTTGGAATTAAAATATATTCTCAAAACAAACATGCCGCGTGATGCCTCTATTTTCACCGCTGAGGCCACAGCAATTTTACTGGCATTAAATTATATAAAGACAATAGCTATAAGAAAATGTGTTATTTACTCATGTTCTTTGTCTTGTTTAAAATCAAACCTTTATAATAACATAATTTTGAAATAATAGAGACAGTACTTTATTTGACATCTGTAGGTACAGAGATCGTCTTCTGTTGGATTCCTGGCCACATCGGTATAAAAGGAAATACCAAAGCTGATGAAATTGCTAAATTAGTAATGAGAAATTTACAGTCTTAAAATAAAATTCCTTTCACAGATCTTAAACCATCTATTGCAGATTGCATAACTCAACGTTCCAACAACATTGGGATCTACAAAACTGAAAATAAATTACATGAAATAAATACAAAATTTGTCAATAATCCACCAGTCTTCACTAGTAATAGAAAAAATGAGGTTTCTCTGACCAGACCTCGTATTGGTCACAGTGACCTTACACATAGATATTTATTATTTAAAGAAGAACCACCGGAATGTATACCGTGTGGCTCAAGACTGACAATTAAACATATTTTAACAGAATGTTCAGATTTTAAAATTACTCGTGAGAAGTATTACTCCGAGACAGATCTTAATAGTGTTTTTAATAATGTCGCTGGCGACATCATTTTAGAATATCTGGAAAGACATTAACTTATATTCAAAAATTTGAAATGTCGAAATAGTCTTTTATTGAGAATCTATTGAGAATCTATAATCTATTGAGAATGTATGACTCAAAATACAAAAAAAACAAAACTTTGCAATATCAAGCTGCAAGTATCAAGACTCCCGGGAGTACTCGCAAACAAGACTATCATACCGACCGTAAAATTTGCGGAAGGTTGACATCAAGCACGGTTTTGATATCCCTGTGATAATAATTTGTCATTAGGTAGTTTATCTCTGTATATGAAATGTTCAAATGTTGAACACGCATTTGCATATCGGATCATTTGTGAAGTATAAACTCCATATGCGGGTGACTGAGATATTACTAGTACTTAAATGTGGAAAGTTTACGATGGGAAATCCGAAATCGTTGCGTTTGTTGTACATTCTAGTTGTTAATTTCCCGTCTGTGTCTATAGAAAGTAAAATGACTAAGTAGGAAGCGTGTGTGCTTGAATCTTAATATTTCTAGTTCGTTGGGATATATCGCATTGACATATGTATGAATTGTCATTTTTAATTGACAAAACGTCATCGATATATCTAAAAGTCAAATTAAAGGACACCGCTAGCTTTTTCTTCTTTGATTTTGCAGTTTCTAAATGAAGTCTTCTTCGTATGATTAAAGGAACAGGTTAGCCAATAAAGGGCACAATTGGTTCCCATAGCAGAGTGCTGAATGTGCTGAATTACAAATATATTGTCTTTTAGAAATTCATTGTTATATCAATTTCATTGTATTTGTGTAGAATCAGAGTGGTGTTGGACAAAATAAGAGTGACGAAATGTTGTTAAGTTAAGTTGAAGAGTGACGATTTATGTAAAATTAGACTGAAGAGTAACGGAATGTTGTGAAGTTGACGAGGGACGGATTTATGACTGATGAAATGTTATGAAACTACTGTTGTCCCTACAGACCCCGAAAATGTTTTTTTTTTAAGTTTACATCAAAGAAACTATCAAATTATCAATAGAATTACTATTCTATCTAAAGAAGTCATAGCCATAATCAATTATGAATTAAAATATGAAGAAGACACTCTAATACTCGAGATCCTAATTAAACTCCTTAATAAATTCTGACATCGGTTAGCGGTAATGGCAGCGGCCATTGCTGTTGATGTTGATTTTCATTGGAACTGCCTATAATTTTTATTGGAATGTATACATCTTGTCATATAGGTAATGGTAAATATAAGCCCACAAATGAAAAATCATGGGAGAAGAAACTTTGTGGGAAAATCAGTCCCACTAATAGGCTTTATGGATTTTTGTTATCCCATGAGTTTACAAAGAGGCAAAATATGCCCGTAAGATTATTTTCCCCATGGGAATTTAGCGTGGGATTTTGATGGGAGTGATAATCCCACCGAAAATCCAATGGGATTTTTACCTTTGAAAATCAATTTATCTGCAGATATCAACAGGTAAACCCTAAATTTTAGTATATGTGATATTGGTCATAAATGCCACCATCTACCACAAAAATAATTCTGTAGCAACACTAGAAATGGTAACTAAAAGCTTTAGAGTTAAATGTCTCACCACTGTTAATAATTTTATTTCCAACATTTGATGTCGTGCATCCCTTATGGTGACTTCATCAATATGTCAACCAGATTGGTGAATTATATATTTTCATATTATTTTGGGGAGCGCGCGCACGCACACACACACACACACACACACACACACACACACACACACACACACACACACACACAAATTTATATACACATAAATATATATATTTCTGAAAACTTAATTTCTAAAATAAAGACACTGTCTTTATTTGGTTTATTTTTAAATACAAAGTAGGTTTAAATTTCATAAGACTTTCACAGTGACGTAATGTTAAATTTTTCCACATCGTTTATGATTAAAATAAAGCAGTCAAATTAATATCAACATCTAAAGTAAAATAAAACATGTTAATTTGTCTTTAGGTGCTTAATGTTTTACGTCACTCTCATGATAATTTATTTAGCAATTTGTATGACGTCAGTGTAAATGGAAAATACGTGACTGGACATAAACTGTACGTACAACGCAAAAATCTTAATCAGCAAAATCTCATTGACAGTTTCGTTACAAAGTATACAAAACCGGAAAATGATGAATAAGACACCATGAAAAAGAATAATGTGTATCTGCTATATGACATATGTAGGACAATGTTGGTATTGTACATCTACTGTTATAATTTCAGACGACAAAAACTATGGCGTTTGTCAACTTGTAAGGCGATGTTCGCTTTATATTGTGTATTTATGGCAGATGATCACCAAAGGAAGACGTCTCCATTTACAACTAATAGTCCACGTGTTATGTCTGTATGGAATATTCATAATAACAATTACGTTTTTTATCTGTTGTGTGACGTCATAATATACTGTAGTTTAACTACGGCCGCCATAATTAAGATTTTGCGTTCACCTTCTACTGTCAATCTATTATTGTCCTTTCTCGAGGGAACTGTTCTCATTTAGCATTGTCTTGAGAAATTATGTAGATTACACCACTCCAGACGACACTATAGGAAACGGTTCACAAGGAATGGATCGTAATATAGTTAGCATAAGACGTGTTTAACTGACAAAAATACATTAAAGTCATTATTTCAATGATTGAAAAATCTACTGTATGCTGGGTATTTTGTCAAGAAAAAGGCATTTAGCTATGAATGGTACCACTTGTTCATCGGGAAATATATCTATTTTAAATTCGAGCCCATCTGATGAAGACCGGTCTCACCTGCCGTGAGTCCACATTAAGATCAAATGAAATATGTGAGGGAGAAATCCTTGTCACTATCGGTACCGACGACTCAACAGCCCCTACCGAACAGGTAACTCAACATTTCATTTAGTATAACATAATAACTTCAAACAAGATCATTATACCGACCGTAAAATTTGCGGAACGTTGACATCAAGCTATTCCCGACATCCCTGTGACAATATCTTATCAGTAGTAGTTTCCCTCTACATATGGAGAACAGGCCCTGGCATATAGGATCATTTGTGATATATAAACGCCATATGCAGGCGATAACGGTATATTACTACTTAAATATGGAAAATTTACAATGGGAAAAAACGAAATTGTTGCGTTTGTTGTAAAGCCTGGTTGTTGATTTCCCGTCTGTGTCTAGAGTAAGTAAAATGTCCGAATAGGAAGCGTGTGTGCTTGATTGTTTTGTCTTTAATTTCTAGCTCGCTGGGATATATCTCATTGACATATGTATACAAATTCTCATTATTAATTGGCAAAACGTCGTCGATATATCTAAATGTCAAATTGAAGTTACCGCTAGATTTTCTTCTTTTTATTCAGAAGCTTTTGAATGAAGTCCGCTTCGTATAAATAAAGGAACAGGTCAGCCAATAAGGGGACACAATTTGTTCCATGGGAATACCGACAGTTTTATTGAAGGACCTGGCCTCCAAACAATACAAATGCACTGACTATAAGAAATTACATTATTGAAGTTTAATTCAGTTATGGGGTTTTAGCGTTGCATTAAATGCAGAAAAGCTAGTAACTGAGAAACATTGCGCCAAAATCTGTTTTTTCTTAGTTAAACTAGTTTTTTCTTCAGAAAAGCTAGGGTATAACCTATATTTGTGATTTTGACGCAGTTACAACCTATGTTTTCAGATAAAACTGCTGTTTGAAGTGGGTTACTGAGAAAAAACTTGGTTTAGCTGGAGAAAGAAATTATAAAGCAAGCCAAAATCACAATGATTAAACCTAGTTTTACTTAGAACGAGATTTTCTGCAGTTAATGCACGTTACAAGAATAACTAGATTTAACACACACACATACACACACACACACACACAGAGACACACACACAGACACACACACACACACACACACACACACACACACACACACACACACACACACACACACACACACACACACACACACACACACACACACACACACCTACTGGTGTCGAAGATATACTCCGAAATACGTGATAAAATTCAACGAGAGAGATGCACTATATATTGTAGTAATGTAGGTCATCACAGCCCTGTCATTCAAGTGTACATTCTAAGGACAAGCGACATTTTGATAGGAACATGAATTATCATTTGGATGCTGTCTGCACGTGTCATATTTGTTTACTGGTTATATATTTGTATTATCCCGGTCATGCGCATTAGAACAAATCTATCTATAAATACCAAGCTATCAATATATCACTGAAATATGCACATTGCCTAATTTATTTGCATAAATATGCAGAAGTGGACTGTCATTAATCATGTGGTGTATTGATCGTGACTATTAACCTGTCAGATGGCGATGGACATTGCTTTTGTACAATAATTATTTCAATCGGAGCAAGCTTTTACCGTGCAAGAACCTAGTGTACTTTTTCTGTCTATTACAAGTGACGGATTTAAAGGGGTGGAGGCGGACCTGACAATAAACCCTTGTATAAATATGTATTTACTGTATACGTAATTTTTTTTTCGAAAGAGGTAAGTACAAACTTTCAATTAGCGATTGTTGTAATTATCTTTGCATTCGTAAAGAATATATACATTAACAAGGTTACAAAGAATTAATTGTTAAGACTTGAAAAAGTACAAAATTAATATCAAAAATGTAAACCTTTAACTGTGTCACCGAAATGAGGATTCACGAAATATGTTAGTAGAAATTGACCATTAATGCATTGGTAACATTTTGTCTCAATGGTAACTTGACGCATGCCTATCTTAAATTAAGCAATAGAATATTTACATTGCAAAGTATGGGTTATCCATCCACCCTAAAGGTTCCCATTTCCCTCCTTACTTGTTTCGTTTTCCCTCGATGTTCAATCTATTATTTTTGCTGTACATATATACGATTTAGTTCATAATGTAAATATTATAAACATAACACCAAATTTAAATCCTGTACTCAGGAGCGGATTCAGGATTTATAAAATGTTTCGTAATTTGTTATAAATTTTTCCCATTTAAAAGAAAAAAATTAAGGTTATACAAATTTTTGCCAATTTTAGGGACACGCACCCTCTGCGCCACTGAATCCGCCCGTGGTACATTAAATTCTATTTCATATTCGTGCACTGTATAATGTCAGTTGCATTGCTGTCGTTATGTAAGTGCTAGTTCCACACTAACGTGGTATAAATTCTACATGTAAATGTGTGTGTAAGTTCTGAACCTTTGACTTAGCCATAACTATTTATTTTAAAATTCTTTGTATTGCTTTTAAATGATTTAAACACGAAGCCTATTAACATCTAAATAAAGATCTCGAATAAATCAACGTGTTTTACCGAGCAAATGTGAACTCTTCATCACAAAAACCACATTTAAAGTCATAATTGTCACGCGTAGGTATTTCCAATTTATTACTTTTCTTATACTAGAGCTACTGGACACACCACAAAAATGCAAAATTGCAAGATGACTCTCACTGTAGTCAAAATGAAGGTTATCAGGAGCAGAATCGCTGTTTGTTGTTGGTCTGACAAGAATGTAGATAGACGGGCGTATCATTGTTCATTCTAATGGTCCATTTTGACATCCAACGCATCTTCAAAGTCATTATAATATACTACGAGAAACATCGAGATAAACCAAGTCTACACTCTCGTGTGTATTGTGGCGAGTGTGTTATTTATGACATTTTTGTCGTGAAATATAAGGACTTATCAATTTAAAAATGTGTCATTTGAAATTGTTATTTTTCAAAGTGTTAAAAATATCACTCCATGCAAAATCAATATAAATGTGTTATTTTCACTCAGCCAGTCAAAATACTTTTCAAATTTTTGACCTACTTTTTGTTCTATGAAATTACATTTTAATGAAAAAAAAGATAATTTGTCAATACACACTAGTGTTAAAATTCTTCTGCCTCGCTCATGCAATGAAATAAAAATGGCATCCATCAACAATTGTCAAATATCTTCTACATATTTGTTCATACATATGTTTTTAGTATTAAAAGATTGTACAATTCAAATAATTTGATGTTTCATTATCGCATTGTATTACGCAAATATTTCTCACGTATGTATAGATCATGCAAGTAACACTGCCACTCATTTGGACTGGTGCTACGGACGAATGTCAATGCATAGAGGATTTAATCATATGTGATGTCTGTTCCGATGAGGTAAAACGTTCATGACACGTTCACGATCACTGCGCCCTTCTTGGATTGCCACAAGTCAGACCACAGATAAAAATAATAATCAAAGAAACAGAACTTCTCAAACACAATACAAACACTGACTGTCAAACACAGTTTCAAATTTTGTAGTTTGATGACAAGAAAAAGATGTTTGTCGGTTTCTTCATAAAGTTTCTTGATTCTAAAATGAAATAGAATTAAGGAGAAACTTCAGCGACACTATACAGTTACTTAATCCAAAAACTTTGTAAATCACGATGTAAAACGCTGGAAAATTAAAAAAAATCTAAACAGCATTTACAAAATTTAAAGAAATAGCGCTTTTCTCAAACTAGTAGTATTAAAAATACGAAAATTTTACTCTTAACACAACAATTCCGCAAGGAAAATGAAGGAGAGAATCTTTGACATCATCGATAACCGTTTTTATCACCAAAAGTGGTGCCAGGAAATTTAACTACTTGGTCATTGGTTATCATGATATTTCATCCAACTCCACTAGATATAAAATGATGCTGTAAGTTTTAATAAACAGTATATTTGTAATGTTTGGGGACCAGGTCTTTCGGCAAACTGTCGGTATTCCTAAGGTAACCAATTGTGCCCCTTAATATTCACATTAAGCAGAATTAATTCAGAAGCTTCTGAATAACAAGAAGAAAATTGACATTTAGGTATATCGATGACGATGTCAATTAATAATAACAATTTTCATATATATGTCAATGCAATATATCCCAACGAACTAGAAATTAAAAACAAATCAAAATCAAGCACGCAAGCTTCCTACTGAGGGATCTTTTGTAACTCGATATAAACT
Organism: Atrina japonica; assembly: GCA_030159075.1. Taxonomy (NCBI): domain Eukaryota; kingdom Metazoa; phylum Mollusca; class Bivalvia; order Pterioida; family Pinnidae; genus Atrina; species Atrina japonica. The sequence goes on along the minus strand of BROG01000262.1, from coordinate 197,113 downwards.
GGATAATGACAAGCAAATTGTACGAAGACGAATAAAAAGTACAATAATAGAATCAGATACATCACACCAATAATAAAGTAAAATACACGATACACCACATCAATGATGAAACCAAATAAATAGTATTTCATAATACACCATACCAAAAATACAGTAAAATGCACAATACACCACTTCAATGATAAAATAAAACACACAATACACCACACCAATAACAGAATCAGATATATATTATTTAATAATACACCACACAAACAATAAAGTAAAATACACAATACACAACATCAATGATAAAATAAAATACACAATACGCCACATCAATAATAACAAAACATACAATACACCACATCAATAATAGAATGAAATACACAATACACCACACCAATAATAAAATCAAGTAAATAAACAATACACCACACCAATTATAAAATTAATTTATACACAAAAGACCACACCAATAATAAAATCACATAAATACACAATACACCACACCAACACTAAAATAAAAAATACACAATACACCACACCAATACTTAAATAAAATAAATACACAATACACCACACCAATAATGAAATAAAATAAATACACAATACACCACACCAATACTTAAATAAAATAAATACACAATACACCACACCAATAATAAAATCACATAAATACACAATACACCACACCAACACTAAAATAAAAAATACACAATACACCACACCAATAATGAAATAAAATAAATACACAATACACCACACCAATACTTAAATAAAATAAATACACAATACACCACACCAATAATAAAATCACATAAATACACAATACACCACACCAACACTAAAATAAAAACTACACAATACACCACACCAATAATGAAATAAAATAAATACACAATACAACACATCAATAATAAAGTTATATACACAAGTTGAAGCATGTTTTATATTTTTTCGAGGTTGTCTTCGATAGTTGATATTTGCTGCAGTTTATAGCACACCATGTGATCAACCTCAAGACAACTTATACATTACAGATTGATTTACAATATAAATTAATTGAGGCATCGAATATAATATTAGAGTATTAGAATACTGGCATATGAAAATTGTGTAGTTTGTTCTTACATTTTAAAACATTTTTCTTGGATCTAATTTCTCCTTTATGGTCAATTGTACTAGCGTGCATATTAATATTAAAATCTGAAAATAATATACATGTGTATCACATTTATACTTATTTATTATCTTCCGTTACTAATAAATCCCACGGAGCTTTACATGAATTATTAATAGTAAATCTGCAAGATTCAGTGATCTCTACTGATGATTTAATTGCATGTAAACGTTTAATTGAATGATAAATATTGAACTTCACGTGCCCTTGCCGGATAACCTTTTGATTGTCAACCACACATTATACAAACTCTACAAAGTGATATTTTGTCCTGTTGCCAGGAAATCATCGTTAATCTATACTAGTTTTACATGTGCTCTATTTCCGACATTTATTATTTAGAACTAAGGTGCACGTGTTCTGGGTTGATAAAGACATAGAACATGAGAGTCCCTTATATAAACTATATCTAACATGTGTATATACAAAACTACACAAACGTAATCGTTGTAGCGGAAGGATTCAACGTCAACAAGAGCGTAGCGCTACACCCATCAAGTACAAACAGATGAAACGGATAGAAACGTTTGCGCGGTTTTGTATTTATTCTCTCTTTTTTTTAATTAAACACAAAATTAAAAAATAATTCCCCTTTTGACGTTCAGACCCAAGGGCAAAATACACTCACACCAATACCCTATGTTAAATATTATGGATAAATGAAATTGACATCATCAAACATTTTGGATGAATGGAATTCCATTTAGAAAAGTAGTTCCGGAGAAATTAGGTTCTATTCATCAGCCAATAACTTGAACAAATAGTCTGGGAAAAATTCATCATTGACCTGAACCACCATAAACTATGAGAGACTCCTTAAATCTGTAATATAAATTGTAATATTTTTCACGTGCGTGTCGATGGTGTATTCGCGAAACTTCATATACATTAACTGGAGATCACAACTTTTTGATGGAATTTTGTTTATTTATTGCCATTTTACAAAAGCTATAGGTCTACCAAGTTACATTGGCACATGCTTGCAAGCACAAGGAATCTCAATTGAATCATAACAGGGGTGACCAACTTCTTTTTTGAAACAAAAATATTAGCCTTGCAGTAATACATGGAGGCACATTTTACCTGTACATTCCAATTTTGTTAGAAACTAAACCGTATTGTTTTGATTTTCAGAGACCCCGGATGTGTCACTTTATCTTGGTAGACCTATACACAGCATTCAACGTTCAGAACATGTATCATGTAACTAAAACTGATCGTCAAAGATAAAACTTAAGATTTAAATTGCATGCCATAAGTTATTATTTTTGCTATTTCTGTGACAATAATGTATTGTGCGAGGACAAACTTCATACGAGAATAAAATCTGAGAAAAAAATTGTCCTTCTCCACTTAATATGACATGGTATATATAATATATTGTTAAGGAACAAATTATGAAACATTCAAATACCGGAATTAACAACGTAACTTCTGCATTTGGAAAGTAATTTTCAGATTTAATTTAACATGTGTACTTCAAAATTAAAATTTTTGAAAATTGTCCATTGAATGTGCCATCACATCTTGATAAAAAAATTAACATGATACTTCATTTAAACAAAATTACTTTATTCCCTGCATGTTAAAGGGTTTTTATGAAAAACAACAAATGATATATTAACATAATATGTGTGTTGATTACTGTAAATCTAGAAAATTTCGCGGGACTTTATTTTCAGGATACAATGTTCTATTCGCGAGATGATATTTTCGCGATTTTGAATACCCAGTTGTCATCCTATTATCATACTTCATTACGCAATAATTATGTTTTCTCGAGCGAGAGCTCTCTTGAAATTAAATAAAAAAAATAAAATTCTCGTGAATAAAACCAGAATTACAGTAAATAATTTGAGTCTTAATCTGACAACATAAAGCGAAAAGTAATATATATAGTATATACTTATAATGCTGAACATTATAAACAAATGATGTATACGTCCTAGAAGTGAAGAGATTGCACATGCGCTATACCGAAGGCCAACGACACCTTTTTGTAAAAAGGCCAATATCGATGTTACATTGCTATAAAACAAACTGCATAAAAACGAAAACTCGTAAATTGGGGTTGTCTACCTCCTCACCTCGTCCTAATAAATTTGTAAATACAAGTGTCATTATATCGCCATAAACATGAGGAGACTAGGCCGCAGACCTGCAAGAAACGATAGATGCATTATTTATTATTATTAGTAAATAACAAAAATATAGAAGAATAATGAAGATTTTATGTAATATTGTGTCTCGTATATCCGAAAGATGTCGTCTCCTAGTGGTAGAAAAAACAAATGCAAGTGTATTATTTGAATATACTTGCCAAACGTAAAAGGATGTAACTGTTAGTTTAAAGGGGCATCATTATCTGTGTTTCTTTAATTTTCTTTCCTTTTTAATACAATAATAAAAATAATGAATGACAATTCTTAAATTCCTATATATTTTGTGAAAATTGCTTGAGAAATCCAGTTTGGCAATTATTCACTTGCAGTTGACTGACTCACCGTTACTATATGTATTTGCATACCACACTGGACCTGCCAGCATTTTCACAAAATATTTAAGTATGTAGGACTTGTTACGCCTGTAATTAGCTCTTATTTGTTTTTGTACATCAATTACAAGTAGTAAAAGTAGAAAAAAAATTTTGGGGGGGTAATCACAGCTAATGTCCGTTTGAAACCGCCATCACATTTTAACTTTCGGTATTTATACGGAGATAATCCAGTGTCAAGGAAGTAAGTGCGATTCGAAAACGGAACCGGACGTAAGTGTTTGTTTTTATTTAGTTTTTAATTATGATCACGTTGTCCGACTTTGCACCAGGTCAACAAATAATTGCACATGCATGGCAAAGGTCATCCGAATGTTGGACCTAGAGGTCACTCGAATATTACGATTACGTCACTGAATTACGGCATTGCAATACACTATTTATTTCGAGCCTGAAAAACTAAGTTTACATGTTTTAATTATGATAGATGTAAGTAAGGCCACTTCAAATTTTTCCTCTGTTAAGGTTCTTCAACGGATTGGTTTTGAAATCAGAAAGTACAAAAAACACAAAAATCTAGGGAAAATACGGAACATTGCTCTAAAATAAATAGTTGAAAATGAGTATTTATTTTTATCATTTTGAAAACTATGATTTCATAGGTTATTTTTAAGTTTATGCTAAATATAAGGTTTTTATAAGCTTATTTTTTTTCTTATGTAAACGTATCATGAAAATACGTAGATGTGCACTGCATTGAATTTGTTCTCCTAAAATGTCCTGTGTTTTTTTCTGTCATTTTGTGTTTTTTCCTGATAGAAAGATAATTTTTAGTGTGGCTATAATTTCTTGTTCAGTAATATTTGATTTGTATTTGAATGTTTTAGTGTGTACTAGACAATTTCAAATAATTGCCGTCACTGACATCTCATATTGTTTAACTGTCAAAATTGCACGCATATGTGTATGTAGGTGTGTGTGTGTGTGTGTGTGTGAGTGAGAGAGAGAGAGAGAGAGAGAGAGAGAGAGAGAGAGAGAGAGAGAGAGAGAGAGAGAGAGAGAGAGAGATAGGAATGGGTTGATAAGAATAGCTACGTTCATACAATTAAAAGCGCAACAACGACAACGACGATGATCATGATGACAATAACGATAATAGTAATAAGTTATGAAAATGATTATTTTTTCACTAATATCATCAATGATTGTGCGATGAAATACATCTACAGCCAAAATTTAAAGGATAACCGATAAATAAGAATTAATTGGAGCGCAATTAAAACGCGATTGGTTGTGTTTACCGCAGTACATACAAACATATGTATATATATATATATATATATATATATATATATATATATATATATATGTATATATATACATTTGTACTTGATGTGTATAACAAATAAGAGCTACAGATATGCATAAACATATTGTATTTCTATATAATATATATTTTTTTTAAATGATGTCAGCTCCACCGGGTATGCATATACAAATAGTAACGTTTTCTCAATCATTTTTTCTCAAAATATATAGGGATTTTAGAATGATATTTCCTGTGTATATCTTTTTTTGTTTTTATATATCAATGTAAGTAGTAAAAAGGGTAAGAAAATTCTTTGAAAAAAATACAGCTAATGGCCCTTTGAGAATATGCGGATGTGGGATAAAGTGATAATCTATATCATTATCGTAATAGTCTAAAGCCAGTATTGGTGTGTATTACATTATTGACTTTATTCTGAATTGAGATGTTACAAAAATTGTCTATTCCCTAAAAAAGCAGTTTTATGTATACTTGGTGTCAATGTACAACACTTAAGCGCCGATAGGCAACTGATGATATGTGTCGAGAAATGAACATTGTCTTAATGCTGCCAATATCAGTCACATAGGAAAACAGACAATCACCACTTACATTTGTTCCGCCATATTAATTGCCCGGGGTGAAACCATAGTACTATCTATCTAATAAAATCATTATTACCAACAAATGTTGGACATCGTAAACAGACCAGGAGTATGTCGCGTCAAGCTTTGTTGAATTCATTATTTCATCTGTGAATAAATTTATGTTCGGCTGTGATAATGAGTCTTATAAATGCGCAACTTTCTACGCATGCGTTATTCGGCTGAATATCATTAATGACAGATAAAATAATACGAAATTAAATGGTCGTTCTTTGTAACGCCTGGTGAATGCTGTGGACGCGACGTTGGAGATGTTTTGGTTATCATAACCACATATCAATTTGTTTGGATAAAATTACATTTTAGCGATTATTTGATATCAACATCAAGTAAGTTTTAATTTAATAATTTTTCTTAAGTTTTAAAGCTTGTTCTGTTTGTAACTTTGTAAAATTTTCAAATGCATGTTTTAGTTCAGACGTAGTTTCGTAAAATGAGTATCGATATCAAATTACAAATTTCACCGATATTTCCCTCTGTATCAGTAGAGCATTACGGGAAATATTTTGCAATATAATAATCTTGAGATACAGAGTGTCAAGTGAATTAAGCAACAAAGATATACACTTTCAAAGTCTAGTATTTTTTCTAATTTAGGGAGAAAATGTTTCGATTTTTTTAACTTATCTAAAATATCTATTTGAGTACTGAAAATAAGTTTCTCTTGATTTTATAACATGCACCTTTACCTTTCTTCTAATGGGTACATTTATTCTCCAAATGGGTACATTCATTATAACTTTGGTATTATGTTTATAATATTTACACGTTTTATTCTTTCACAACGCAATTTTCGTGTGTTTCGTGATAGTGATAAATATGTGCATGTTTTATTTCTAACGACAAAAATAAGGCAATAGTGTTTGGTATAAAATATTTTACATTGATGCCAAAATATGGGATTGCTTGAATTTTATTCTTAATTGTAGAAATGTGACAAAGGAAAATAAAAGCATATACGTTATTATATTCCTTAAATTTTTGTACAAACTTAGTGGTTGTGCTTCGGCATAAATTTGCAAATATTTTATATTTGTTTCGCCAATAACTGTCTCAGTTTGTCATCAATAACAACTCCGTATTTCCTACAATGCATGTCATGTACAATCAAACTAACAATACCAAAGTTATAGTTGTACAAAAGAGGCCAAAACAAATGCTCAAGAGAATCGTTTCTGTCAATAAGACTTTATCAGTTGAGCTGTCGAATTTATTACATTCCGAAAGCAAAATTGGTATTATACAAGGTCAAATAACAAATCCTAATGCGTTGCCAAATTCTTCTAAGATATATTTATTACCATTTGTAATGTAAACGTGATACATCTTACAAATAAGTATGATGAAACTGGCGCTGAAATGTGTAGGCCTGTAAACAAGTGGATGTCTTTATTTCCTGAAAAAGAAAACAGATTTGATTCCTTAAATTTTCGTACAAGCTAAGTGATTGTGATTCGGCATAATGTTTTCTATATTCTATATATATTAAAATATTACTACCTCTGGTACTACAGCAACATCTACCACTAATTATTATTATTTATATTTAGAATGGATATAACACAAAACGACAAAGTCACCGATTGTTTTTTGTTAGCATTAGTTTATATAACAAAAGTTAGGGAAAGCAGATTTAATCATCAGGTGGAGCTATATGTTTTATCTGATAATTAATACTTATTTATATCCATATTGTTCCTATGGTGTTTGTATATATTTTGTAGATTTAAGATTAAATTTCTGATAATTTATACTGTTACGTCATTAATGTATACTTAATACAATTCAAGCATAATGTCAGGACAGTTTACCTGTTTAACGTCAAAGTGGCTCGGGCAAAATCCCCAGGCTCTTATATGTAAATGCTGTACAGATTAATGTTAAGATAATCTGAACAGCTCTCAATTTGGCAAAATACACTTACTCCTCAGAAATAAAAGATTCTAGGATAAAGGTGATACGACTCTATCAAGTCAAATATCACGCCTTTCACACGACAACAATAAAAATCAAAGTATGACATCAGTTTTAGTGCAAATCATAGAACTGTGTTTCACCGGAAGTGACTGGATGAATGAAGCGAGTTAGTTCGATAACGTGGATGTGTAAGTATTATAGTGTAAGAATATATTGCCTTCACTTTTTCGCATCATCACCAAGTAATTGTTTCAACAATCAATTGTTACAAAGTTGAATATTGTTATAAAGTTAAATATTGTACAAATCAGTTGTTATAAAGTTAAATATTGTACAAATCAGTTGTTATAAAGTTAAATATTGTACAAATCAGTTGTTATAAAGTTAACTATTGTACAAATCAGTTGTTATAAAGTTAAATATTGTACAAATCAGTTGTTATAAAGTTAAATATTGTACAAATCAGTTGTTATAAAGTTAAATATTATACAAATCAGTTGTTATAAAGTTAAATATTGTACAAATCAGTTGTTATAAAGTTAAATATTGTACAAATCAGTTGTTATAAAGTTAAATATTATACAAATAATTGTTATTAAGTTGGATTTATTGCGAATCATTTGTTACAAAATTTAAATATCACGCAAATCAAATGTTCTAACGTAAGATTATGTCATCCGGATTATTCCACAGTTAGGTATCATTCAAATTAATTGATCTAAATTTTAAAATGGTACAAACCAATTGTCTACAGTTAAGAATCATACGAATTTGTTGTTCTAAAGCTAGAAATCTATCATTGTAAAGTTGGATATCACTAAACTCAATTAATATCTAATGTTAGATATCGTACAAATCAATTGTTCTAAAGTTAGATATAGAAATCCATTGTTTTAAAATTAGATATCACTGAAATCAATTAATCTAATGTTAAATATCGTACAAATCAATTGTTTCAAAATAAAAGATGAAGGGAAAACTATCTTAACTTCCGTTTATGAACAACTTTTTTGATGATTCATTGAAATGAATACGCAGTTGGCATGCCTTATGATCCTCCATGATAAAAATAGATTATTGATTTATGACGTCATTTTGGTGAAACGTTGACGTTTGATTACACACGTAACATTACATATTTGTTAGTTATCAGCCTATGTAGAGTCTAGGGATTTACTGTTTTGTTACTTACCGGTTCCTATATAGAGTCTTGTGATTTTACTACAGGATACAGAAACAGCTAAGTATTTGAATTGAAAATATATTTTTCACTCGAATTTTATGATAAAAATAACGATTTCAAAGGAAATGCAATTTTTCTAATGTTGTGGGCAATTTGATAATATAGATAATAAAAGATTTTCAAATTTAGAAAACCCGAATACTGAGATTTAAACTGCAAGATATCTCTTATATATACTACTGTTTACTATATAAGATATATGAAGTGGTGACTAAAATATAATATAGGCCTCTAGACATGTACACATTATTTGTTTTATAGATAATATGATAACAATAAAAAGGGGGGCAAATAGATGAACACATTTTGGCAACAAGTAGAAACAAAAAGTTATTTGATATAAAATACTTTTTGATTTTTGATTGATATTTTTAACAAATAATGTATCTGTTCAATATATATATATATGGACACATTATGACCATTTGAAACATGGTTATTAGCGAGAGAGCTAAAAGACGAGTGGTTATGAATTGATTTTTAGTATCACACCGACACCCGCAGGAACTTGTATTCACATTTAACAAAGGTTTTTGCAATTTGTTAACACCTTGTGGAGTCAATTCGGCAAGTAGTTATACTTAATGTGGTGTCAAATGGATACATGTCTCCTAAAGCGACCATTTCTTGCGGTACTACAACATAATTTATATTATACATGGACAATCATATCTACACATTATTTAAAATTAATTGGGTTACATTTATGCATACAGAGAAATCGCAATGACAGCTATTTAGCATGTAGAGCGCAAAACTATCAGAATAATATCAACCATAACATCAGTGTGCCTATGTGTATTAAACAAATGTTATGTTGATGTTTAACTCATTACTTATCAGGGAACGTTTACATCGAGTAAATGAATGAGCAAAATAAATGTTATATAGGTATTAGGTATTCTTATTCCCATTACTGCTACATTTCTTATACAAATTAGAGCCGGCCTGGCTCAGTCGGTAGCGCGTTCGACTTTTGATCATGAGGTCGTGAGTTCGAGTCCTGCCGGCGGCAGGTTGGTTTCCTGTCCTTCGGATGAGACAGTAAAACCCGAGGTCCCGTGGTTTCGGTGTCGGTACATATGAAGATTTCATATACAGAGGTAAACTACTCACTGACAAATTATTGATACAGGGATATCGAAAACCGCGTTTAATGTCAAAGTTCCGCAAATTTTACGGTCGGTATAATAGTCTTGTTTGCGACTACTCTGTTTCACTAAGTGAAATGTTGAGTTGCCTTTTCGTTGGCGGTTGTTGAGACGTCTGCACCAATTGTGACGAGGATACACTCCTCACTTGTTTCATTGGACTTGACTGTGGACTCATGGCGGGTGTGACCGGTCGACAGGGGATGCTTACTCCTCCATGGCACCTGATACCACCTCTTGGTTTCCAGAGGTCCGTGTTTGTCCATTTTTCCCGGATTTGTATCTATGTCCTGGACATTCTATTTATTTATACTTTGGTATCTGAAATTTTTATATACGTTAGAGAACCCTCACTGCTCAATGGCCGTAAGTGCCGAGCATAGGCAAAAATTTGAAGCTCTTTACCGGCATTTGGTGACGACACCATATGAGTGAAATATTTTTGAGTAGGACGTTAAAGAACAATTAACAAACAAACAATCTTATAAAAATTAGCACGGTTTGGAGTATTGTTTTGAAATATCAATATATTCGAGATGAATGATTTCGGTTGGTTCCGCTGTTCTTTACTGGATTTTTATCCATATTTACAACATTACTAAAAACACAAACGAAAATGTCAGGAACAAAATGATGTTTTTACTATTTTTTAACAAATTGTTTTCGATATCCATATGTAGGTCTTCACTTTGATGTTTTAATTTAATCTGTTTACGATTTCGAGAAATCTATTTTCGATTTTATTTGTCAAGCAATATTGGAAATTATTTTGAATTGTGTAGACGTTTTGGAGATGTCTTGTCATCAATTTTATCTCGTTGATATATCTCGGAAGACATCGAACGAATAAATGTAAGAAATTGTTGTATACAACACAATGAAATGAGTTAGAGAAAACTCAAAATCAACACATCCTATTTAGAGCTTTTTCACGAAACATCTAAATAGCAGAATTTTAAACACAGTGGAATTTCGCATAAAGGCCACCTAACTTAGAAAACCATCTCTCCATATTTAAGACTGTAAAAATCTAGTATCTTAATAATTTCTTTAAAAATATCATAGATAATCATACCCTCATATAAGAGACCACCTCATTAGTCAGACCACCTGAGCCAGGCAGTTAGATGGTTTTTATTAGCGATGTTCAACACTATTTTAGACTGTCATTGACGATTTAAAATCATTAACAAGTCGACAAAAGTACGTATAATATTTGGCTAGTTAGAAACTGATATATCACAATGAGTCGATATATTGTATTTGAAAAGTAAGAAGTTGATATATCATAAGTCGATATATTATATTTGACTAGACAAGGTTGATATATAGTGATAAGTCGATATGTTATAGCGTATTTCACGGGTAAGAAGTTGATATATTACGATACGTTGATGTATTATATTTGATTAGTAAGAATTTAATATCTTACGATAAGTCAATATATTATATTTGACCAGTTAGACGTCGATATATTATAATATAATCGATGTTTTATATTTGACCAGTTAGACGTCGATATATTATAATATAATCGATGTTTTATATTTGACCAGTTAGACGTCGATATATTATAATATATTCGATGTTTTATATTTGACCAGTAAGAAATTGATACATTATGATATAATCAATATATTATATTTTACTAAAAAGAAGTAGATATATTACGCGATGTCGATATATTATATCTGACCAGTTAGAAGTAGATATATTACGTGATGTCGATATATTATATCTGACCAGTTAGAAGTCGATATATTACGTGATGTCGATGTATTATATCTGACCAGTTAGAAGTCAATGTATTTCGGTATACTACACAGTGAGGGAGGTACCGATGCGTATTTGCTTGACAATGTAAAGCATACTCATAAATTATCCTGATATGTACATGTAAACATGAACACATGTTCCTTCCTTGGTCATCATATTCATACATATATATCTCCGTCTGAACTATTTTCCCATGGGTACTTATAATAATAAACATGAAAATCATATATTGTCTACAATTCGTGTGAGGTTATAGAATGTAAAAAGCACAAACTAGACCGTATGCTATATTACAAATGCTATGAGACGATATTTTTAGATTTGTAGTAAAAGTACAGGGTTATGTAAATACTTTCAACAAAAAGTAGGTTATGCTTACCCCTGCAGATTCCACAACATTATCACACAAACAGAAAGATCAAAGTTGTATTTTCCAAATTTATTTTGAACACTCAGGATTATTCAAAGAATGGAATATTTTAATGCAACGTATAAAAACGTATGCCTGAACATCAGAGAAAAGTAGTAACCATACCTGATTGGTATTGTGTAGAAGTATCCCTTTTCTGTGAATTGGAATCTTGTTTTTTCCCCATCAGTTTTTGTAAGATACTTTAAATTATATACTTAGCATGATGGCGAATCATCACTGAAAATTCTAAAGAAAAGGACTGTTTTGACACAAAATCAATCTCAAATGTCTTTTTTTAACCTCATTTTGTGGGAAATCTAATGTGAGACAAACATGATAGATACGACAAACTCTGGGTTATGATTAGGGCAAATGAGGTCATGAACTTCACCCTCTCCAGAGCTTTACAAGTGATGTATCAACGTCACTTGCAAATACGCTATTCAAATGGACTACTTATGAATTTCACTCTGTGCAGGTTGGCTTTTCTATATCATAGTTATATTCATACATCATACATACATATTAGTGCGTAAATATGACGATATCAACAAACGCAATAACAACAACAATAATTAAAAATAGGGCCCAATGATAACTATTATTAATTAATTTATTTATTCATTTATTTCAACTATTGTTATTATCATAATTATTATCTATCAATGATGAAACTGATACCCAATGCATGACACATAATGCCACACAAACAAGTAATCTGTAAGACAAAATGATTAAAATGTATTCTTTGAACCAAAATATACATTGTAATAATTTTGTCTCAGAATGATAAACAAGAACATGCTTTTAGCACACCACAGAGCACCTGGCAATCATTATTTGATTTCAACCAAATTAAAATCATTTCCTTATTGTCTCGTGAATAAGCCTGCAATGATAGGTTTATCTAAACATACAACTCTCAGATCAAAGTATAAATCTTCAGGATGTCCAGGATACATACACAAGTATTGTGAATATTGCATAAACACGGACCTTTGGAAATCACTGAATGAAATGTTTGACGTCAACGTTCCGCAAATTTTACGGTCGGTATAATAGTCTTGTTTGCGACAACTGAGTTACCATTTCGATAGTGGTTATGATTAGGTTTCGTTATTCACGTATTGCAGTTTAATTTGACTGTGGAATCACGCGGGTGTGACCGGTCGACAAGGGGTGCTTACTCCTCCTTGGCACATGATCCTACCTCTTGATTCCAAGAGGTCCGCGTTTGTCCATTTTTGATCAGATTTGTATTTATATCCTGGATATCCTAATGATTTATACCTTGGTATTTGAGACTTTTGATATTCTTTGAAATGTGGGTTTTATTTAGCACAGATACACAAAAATTGTAAAAACGATCTACATGTAGTCAGAAAATACGGTGTTAATTTCAAAATGGATCTGATATGCAATTAGAATTTGTTATATGTAATCGTTATAACTGTCTGATAAATGTGTGGGTCTATAAAATATTATCTTTATTTCATTATTTGTAGTTTTTAGATTTTTACATTTTTTCTACAAACAGATATTTCCGTATACATGTATTTGGTTGTATTATTATCAGTTTCCTTCCATTCGTATGTGTCATTTATACTTGAATTGTTAAAACGAAGGATTTATCTAACGTCCTTCACTCAACTCTTTGTATTGCGCACTTGTCCCTGTCAAATGTACATGACGGGATACAAGGAAATCCTTGTTAATGGAATTATTATTACTTATCACTCGTCCGACGATCTTAATAACTGAAAACCCCAGTAATCATTCTGAGTAACGCTCAATAAACAATGGGAAAGTGAATTAGCATGAAACGACGGTAAGCATATTTCATAATATTTCAAAACTGGATCTATGGTTTAAAAATCGAATTTATCTTGTAAGAGTATGTAGATATGTTTAGCAGGCATAACAACTCAATATTTTAACACCAGAGAAGAAATAATACCAACACGTCTTTTTCAATTTTTTGTACTGGAGAAACTGATAATCAAGAATTTTTGCGATAGTTTCTGGTAAAATACAACTCCAGTAATTAATAAATGAAAAGAGATGACCTGGATTTGGATTTAAAGCAGCATGAGCTATTGTCGAAAGTTTTTTTTTTCAACATCGTCAAATAAAATTACCAACATCCGATTTTCAGGCGTGAAATAATTAATGCATTGCTATACAGTATTCCCCTGACGTTCGTAATATTCAAGTAACCCTTGGATCAAACACTCAGAGGAACTTTACCATGCATGTTCAGATATTTGTTCACGGTGAAGTGATGACGAAAACCCATTATTCATATATAATAATTAATTTTTGAACAGAATATGAAATTGTTCGATTCGGTCTTCGTATTGCTCGTCTGTGCTTCTCTGACACTCGGTTAGTTTCGGAAAAATACCGAAAGATAATTTTAGATGGCGGATTAAAATTAACGGTTACAAAGGGTTACATTTGCAAATTTCTACTAATAATACTTTAAAGTTTATTCTTTTAATCACGTGGTGATCTCTTTCTGATGTAAACGAGATAAGATATTGCATAAAAACTGTATGTGAAATATTGTCGACAACAGCTCATATTGCGGTAATATTTTTTGTTGGTACAGACTAAAACAATGATCAGATCCATAGCATAGCAGTCATTTCCGGTCATTAAGAATATAAAATCGTGCGATTTGTTTACTTGCTATGATATAAAAAACATTATCCATGACGGAAAGGAATATAATTTGTATCATGCAGTGAAATTCTGGATTCACATATGCTTCTGGCCTGGACATTTTAGTTAATATAGACACATGAGAAATTAAGAACAAAGCTATACGACAAATGGCTTTCCAATCGTTAACTTTCTGCATTTAAGTAGTAATATCCCTTTGCTCATGCATATCTTCCAGGTGACCCGTAATACCCCGTATATCTTCCAGGTGACCCGTAATACCCCGTATATCTTCCAGGTGACCCGTAATACCCCGTATATCTTCCAGGTGACCCGTAATACCCCGTATATCTTCCAGATGACCCGTAATACCCCGCATATCTTCCAGGTGACCCGTAATACCCCGTATATCTTCCAGGTGACCCGTAATACCCCGTATATCTTCCAGGTGACCCGTAATACCTCGTATATCTTCCAGGTGACCCGTAATACCCCGTATATCTTCCAGGTGACCCGTAATACCAGTTTGTGCTAAACATAATGAACATTTCATATACAAAAGCAGACTACTTAATGAAATGTTATTGTCCAATTAAATTTTATATCGTTTAAAGTCAATTTCCTGCACAATACCTTGTTTGCAGTGGGACTAATTCATGCACGACGTGATAGCCGATAACTTTTTTGCGGTACTAGTATCTCCAATGGTGATGGAACATAACTCTACGCAATCTTCTCGATGAAATGGCGCTACCGTGAGATATCGTTAGATATCGTCATTCCATCACTAACAGAAACAATAGTCCCGCACTTTATTGATTGATACGAAAAATCATTCATGATTTATTCTATTTTGATTTGACTGTGGACTCACGGCGGATGTGACCGGTAGACAGGGAATGTTTTCTCCTCCAACACACGTAATCCCACCTCTGGATCTTACTGAGGTCTGTGTTTTTCCAATATTCACCAGAATCTCTTGAACCACCTTAATGTTAATACTTTGGCATCTGTACTTTTAATAATGATAATATTTTTTTAAAACGTCACATGGGAAATGGGAATAGTTTTTGTTGAAATATAGAATAGAATAGAATTGTTCAATATGGAAGATATCAAATACCAATTAAATATAAATCAGATTTAGGATATGTCGTAATTAAACGTTATACTAAAATAAATGAAAGATAAATACAACATTGGTTATTATATTTTTACATATCCGCAGCGCAGACAAAATTTTTATCTATATGAAGATAAATGTAATTCATTTTCACTTTAAGCAACAATAAGCTTCCGTGTGTGTGTGTGTGTGTGTGTGTTTATTGATCGTTTGTAACGGTATCAGGAGATTCCGGAATCTTCTGTCCGAGTAAAACCTGATAACTCTTAAGAACATTTCGTTACTATGGTGCACTTCACATGAACTTGGTGGGGTATCAGTGTAAGCTGAACGTAAAACAAAACGAATGTATGTTTAGAAACCTTGGTCGACACATTCTCAAGAGAAAACGAATATTGTTGTAGATAAAGAGCCTTGGTAACCACATTCCAAATAGAAAAAGTTTACCTGTGTAGAAAAAGAGTCTTGGCCACCGCATTCTCAAGCGACAACGAATATATACGAAAATAGAAAGTTTTGATCACCTCACAGTACCAGGAGTCAAAAATTATTCTTAAGTTTCTCCAAATCAAATGTTTGCTTTCTCTGATTGTTTTATTTTCTGGGGTTTTACTGAATTATGATTATTTCCAGTCATACAAATGCGGCTAGTAGAATTGTGTTGGTGGAGTGGCAACTATTCTAAATGTTGCCCAGGTGAAGATTGAACGTAAATCGTTATCCAGACTTATCTGTTAACAGGTAGGTCTTCTTCAACAGTAGTACTAGTGATCTAGAAAACTGTACTGTTGACATTATATTTCTTGTATAACTAAGTATATTATGTTCCGACTCGTTATGTACATATAAACATATGTAGTAGGAATGGAAACACCTGCTTTGTTTCAAGTTCTTCTTGTTGGACGACTCTACCTGGAGATATCAGCTAATTAAAGGTCACCGTATTACTATATATTAATCCATTTTTATGGGAATGATCTTGTTTGTACCATTAACGCAGAAATCGTAATATATGTATGGGAAAATGTCTTTAGTAGGAATTATGTTTGCTCAATCATTTGTTTGTATAGTAGCTAGTTGACTACGGTGGCTATAAATATAGTACCGAAGTTATAGGTCTAAAAAGCCCAAAATAAATAAATGCTATGGGCGAGTGTCTGTCGACTTGACCTCATCAATTCAGTTCATATTTTAAAAAGACGTATAGTGTTGAAAGAAAACAGTTGTAATGAAACAAGGTCCAGTACTTTACCTAAAAATCAAAATCGTCCAAGAGTAACCACTGTAAAAATGTCTTCTCATTTGTGGAGGAGTTAAGAATTTAAAACCACGGTACTTTAACGAAAGATCCATACTTATAGTTGTTCATAGTGTTTACACAATGTTTTATTTGAAGAACTTTATTCAATTATTTGTTAATATGAAAACTTTTTAAGTGGATTTGTTTGTGGAATTTGATTTTAGAACAAAATCAAGCTCAATTTATCGATTGTAATTTGTTATCGATATTGTTTTTAATATTATTTAGTTTTTAAAATCTATTTTTAGCATTTTTGTAGTGAAATATAAGGATTTATCAATTTAAAAATGTTATTTTTATTGCTATTTTTCAAAAGTGTGAAAAATAACACAAATTGCAAAATCAATTTAAACTGTGTTATTTTCAATTCGTCAGTCAAAATACCTATCAAATATTGCGACTACTTTTTCTTGTTTTATGAGAAATAATATCTATTTATTGTGATGTGATTCAAAATCAGTGTACAAACAGTAAAGATATGTTACTGTAGGGATTTGGAAGGTCAAGTTTATTTCTAATTGAGGATAACTATTTCCTGTGTAAATGTGATATACTCTACAAACGTAAAAGTAAAGATTCCACATAATCAAACACATTTGTTTCATACTTAAGGTCTTCCTGTTATTGTACAATTCAAGTAGCAAAAGTGGAAACAAATATAGAAATGTTTTAAGTAAACATAGCTAATGCCTCTGTAAGTCAACACTCAGTCACTGAAACACGTTGACCCGCACAATACTGTGATCATGCGTTGCCACTGTACTACTTTAAAACATTATCTATGTCCAACATCGACCCCTTTCAGTAAATACCTAAAAGCAATAATAAAAATTTGATTTTGGATAAAAAATCGCTATATTTCATTCGTTAATCAGGAAAAGTCTTTAAAAGATAATAAAACTGTAAGGCGTAATTATTAATATAAAAACTCGTCGAAAATGCATAGCCAGGAAGACAAAAAAAAAGAATGTATTAATAAAATCGCTTGAATTGATTGCAAAATGAACGTATTAATAACATCGTTTGAATTTATTGTAAAATGAACGTATTAATAACATCGCTTGAATTGATTGTAAAATGAACGTATTAATAATATCGCTTGAATTAATTGTAAAATGAAAGTATTAATATTATCGCTTTGTTTTGTTCTTGAAACATAATGTCAATATTAAATGTCATGTGTGCACTTCATAAACTGTTTAATCTATTTTTGAACTGACACTGCTATTTATATGATAAATTACCAAACACGTGCGTACTGGCGATGATATAATTGTACCCATTGCTGCATGTTGTACTCATATTGATGCTTTGATATATCACAACTCCACTGAACATTGTGCCATCTGGAAATACATGTGCACGCATGTATGCATACAAGACATTACCATAACGACCAGGAACCTTTTTAAGCATTTTGAAAAAATTAATATGATGTCAATTGGAAACATTCGAGTTTGCCCGAATTACCATAAATGATCCTGCATTTAGTCGTGCGGAAATAACGTCGAGAGACATTTTTACAATACATGTGAATGTGTGACTAAATGCAGGAAATCCGGACTAATTCGAACGTTCCCTTTTATAAATACATATCATATAATGCAAATTTTTATCAATATCTAATTCTAAACTGCACATGCATTACGATAACTTCCGATGTTTTACTATTCCACAATTTCTTTTGATTAAAACATTAATATTTTGATAAAATTCAATGTCCTCCAAAGGGAAGTATAGGTAAGCGAAAAAAAAACCCCAGTAAAACACTCAATATTCACAAATTTTCGACCCCTTGGCCTTTAAAAAGACGACAATATTTATTATTTTTAAAATATTTAATATTTTGTAAGTTTGCATTAATACTTTGTCCTGTGATTTCATATTATATTGTTCAAAGTTCAATATGCATTTATTTCTTTCCTTTTAATCGCCATTTCAAGTTATAAATACGGTTGTATCATTATAAACCACAGGAAAATTGATTTTTGTGCAATGTATTCTAATTAGATTATATCTAAATTTTGTGCAAATTTAAATATGAAACATTATAAATAAGTCCATCCCGGTAACATTGTTTATAATATTACCGTCTGGTGGTAGACCGTTCGACTCCCACGGGGATATACCGGGTCCAATTCTCTCGGCATTAAACTAAAAAAATACGATAGTGAACGTTTTTTCGTCATGTGCTCGGCATACGAAGTTTGAGTCACGTGTCTTTCGGCGATCCCATGTCACGATAGGAATGAGATAGGTCAAAATGTGTAGCACTGATTAATCTCTATAAAATTACAAAATTGATACTGTTTTGTCTTGAAAATTTTAACTGTGTTAGATATGCTTGGCAATTGAAGTCTTCACTCTCTTTGATGGCATTTAAACTGCATTTCAGTCAAAGAATTTTCATTTATCTATATCCTTTCTATTTGTTTTATAACAGCGCAATTATGTAGAGGTAATTTGATGTCTTTACTCAGACGTCAAATACATAACGTTTTGCATTATAACACGTATTTCATACATATGTAAAAAGCCAGTACTGTGACTATCTTAAAAGGTTAAACATCAATTGACCTATCACCAATGCCCAACACGGCTCCTTTTGGCAATCTTTTTTTATTATGACGTAACAAATAAATTGTACGTAAAACATTCCTGTGATTATGGCGTCGATATCGAATGACGTCAAAAAAGCACATGGAGAGCCACGTGTAAGACATTTGGCGATAGGTCAATTTATTATGCACTTTAACATTAGAGGTTGTATTAGTTACTTCATACATGATACACTTCCGCATAATGATTGGATTTATACGTAATGGATCTATTATTTCCTGTGCACATGGTTTATTATATTACATTTGAGTTCAACTGATGACAGAAACGATCGTCTCGGGGAATTTCTTTGACCTTTTTGTAAAACTATAACTTTGGTATTGTTAATACTGATTAAACACTAGAGACTATTACTTTCTGTATACATGTCGGATTTAATGGGGCATTAGCTGTGTTTTTATAATTTTTTCTCTTCAATTTTTATTACTTAGATTGATACACTGTAACACTGTAAAACGGAAAATATATGTACACAGGCATAAATATTCTTAAATTCCTATATATTTTGTAAAAATTGCACGAGAAACCCAGGTATTGAACCTTTTCACTTGCAATTGATAAACTGAACCTTACTATTTCTATATGAATACCACACTGGACCTGACCTTATTTTAAAAAAAATATATAGGAATATAAGATGTTTATGCATGTGTATAGCTCTTATTTCTTATTGTACATCAGATACAAAGAGTAAAAGTAGAAAAAAAAAGTCGAAATAATTCTTTGGTAATGCTGCTTAGGTAGGTTTTATTAGTTCATTTTCACGTGGTGTATTTTTTACGCTAGAGATCGTAGCCTATTCAGATTTAGTTCCTTTACGCAAAGACACACTATAGATAATGTTGGTTACTTTACATATGGTACACTTAAACACGAATAGTTTATTGGTTTCTGTATGCGAGGTATACTTGAAGATACAATATTGTAATGGTTAGCACACGTAATGTACTTGTGTATATGTACTTGATGCCTTGTGTATATTTGATCATATGGACCTCAATGTAAACGAATCTTTCGTATCTATGATACATATATGTTTTGCAAATTATCTTAACTTAGAATTATTAGCAGGGTCAATCTACAACAATATAATATTGACTTCTATAAATAAGTCATAATCTATTAAATATATAAATGTGCTTGATTTTGTGGTGGCTAGCACCGCCTCGTATAACTTGTGTAAATGTCGTGTCGGTCGGAAATAATATGATTTGATGAGCATTTTGCCAATTAATGATATGAATTATTAACATATGCGTATTTATGTCAGTATGTTCAAATTATAGGTAAATAAGACAATCCGAGGTCCCAGGTCCCAGGACCAGAAAGTGATTTTTAGAAAAAAATCTAGGTCAATATGGAATTCTGTTTCAAAATTACCGTGAAACAATTTACTTCTCAACTACACATTCTACGCCGCGGGAATAGACAAGAAAACTTTGTCTGAGGAATCAACCATATGCCTGTCTGATTGTTTTAACACCCCACCAAAGATTTAATGTATTATCTATGTTATTTATTTATGATAATATTATCAACGTATCAATCACGAGTTATCATATAGCACTGGAGTAGCAGATCAGGCGATTATCACTCTGGCAATCACGTGCGATCTCACAGCACTGGAACGGCAAATTGAACTATTATCACTGAAGCTACAGGAGGAATCATACAGCACTAAAATAGCAGACTGGGCGATTATCATTCACTCAATCGTGAATGAGCACACAGACTTGGAATATCTCTAAATCAATCGCGAGTGATTACACAGAACTGAAATAGCAGACCAGGCGATTATCACTGATTCAATATTGAGTTATCACACAGCAATAGAATAACAGACCGGGCGATTATCGCTGACGGAATCGCGATTACACAAAATTGGAATAGCAAACTGGGCGATTATCACAGACACAAACTCCAGCGATCACACAAAACTCAGCGATCATACAGAACTGGAATAGCAGACAGGGCGATTCATTTAAAATAATAACTGTTTTAGTTATATTGTCCGACACAATTTAGCATATGTTCTTTCGATTCAAAGCTGAAAATTATGTAAAACACAGCGTGGTGCTTTGAGAATATAAAGCACACTGTGAATATGATTACTCTAGTTAGAGCGGAACTAAAGCACATCTATAACGTACATGGGTCATCACCCTGAAAACAATCTGCAGTGATAATGTGGATAAATTCCTAGACAAACGTCAAGATAAGATGTCGTGTGAATTACGTAAAATTCGTCTGGTAAGTTGTAAAAATTGTGTTTCTAGGTTTATGAGCGCATGTTGCATTTGCAGTTATAGTTATATGGAAACACTGTAAGACGTTACTTGCATTTTCAGTGTGAACACACACACAAACACACACAGTGGCACACAGACAGACACACATACATGTACTCACAGACACCCCCCCACACACACAACACACAGTGACACAAAAACACACAAACACACGCAAAGACGCATACATTGACACACGCACATTACACACACACACACACACACACACACACACACACACACACACACACGAATTACATTTATCCTCAAATAGATTAAAATTTTGTTGTATTAATTTTTCATTTGTTTTAGTATAACGTTAAATTACAACGTATCCTAAATCTGATTAATACACACACACACACACACACACACACACATATATATATATATAGTCAGATAGATCATGCTAATGGTAACACTGTTATCAATGATTTATATCAAAACAGCATGCGATCATCTTGGTTTAAGTTAACGTCAGCTGATCATCAGAGAGAAGGTTAAATATCATGAATATATCGTATACAGCATTTTACTTTAATTCACATTCAATTTTTGTCATACTTATTGATGTTTCTCTTGCTTCAAGGAGTTTGTAAGGTTAATTATAGAGTAAATAGGAATGTAATTTCGAAAATTTAAAAATATAGAAAATTTATAAATGCATTATGAACGGGATTTTATTTGCCATCGAGTCACCGTAGATGTCATGATGAGAGAGAGAGAGAGAGAGAGAGAGAGAGAGAGAGAGAGAGAGAGAGAGAGAGAGAGAGAGAGAGAGAGAGAGAGAGAGAGAGAGAGAGAGAGAGAGAGAGAGAGAGAGAGAGTGTGTGAGTGTGTGTGTGCGTTATATCTAATTGGCTGTTAGTATTATATGCTAGGCGTTGTACGATGCAGTGAATGTAAACAGCTTTCATTCAAATATTATAAACAAAAAAAAAGTTATAGTTTTGACAAAAGGCCAAAACAAATGTTCAAGACGACCGTTGCTGTCAATCAGACTTTATCAGTTGAGCTCAAATTTAAAACAAGATTTATATTTTCTAGACAGAAAATGGTATCATGCAAGGCCAAATAATAGATCTAAGAATAACGAAAGTCTTAAACGTCATAATTGAAGTTATGGTTCTGTAATGATGATTGCTTTTTTTTTATCTACAATGATTAATGTCTTGATCCCGTGTTAGTAGTGGACACCTTAACCGATATTATTTTCTTTTAGGTAATTTTTTAGTGATGTTAAACACACACACACACACACACACACACACATACACACACACACACACACACACACACACACACACACACACACACACATATATATATATATATATATATATATATATATATATATATATATATATACTTGTGCGTACACATATTTAGGCGTATGGAGATTATATATATACATATATATATATATATATATATATATATATATATATATATATATATATATATATATATATATATATATATATATATATATATATATATATATATATATATATATATATATATACTTGACCGTACACATCTTTAGGCGTATGATGATTAAGACAGGGGATTGATATATTAATTGACACCTATTCTCACTTTTCAAGCTAAGTAGGAATGCGTTCTCCGTTTAAATCTTTTTCATGATTCGAATAATCGTCATCAACATATTTTCTTATTACCTACATACCGTAGCTATGCATGAATTAATTACTTTTCATTTGTAATCTAATGTTTTGCTGTGCAAAATGTATTTTAAATTACATTTCAACGATTTAATACTGAAAGGCTTTACAAAGATTATACAGAGAATTCTATTTATTACAGTTTTCATAAAATATACACACATAAAACATGAAAAAGTAGTCCTACAGTTTGAAAAGTATTTTAATTGGGCGAGTGATAATAACACAGTTTACGTTGAATTTGCATGGAGGTTTTTTTCACACTGTGAAAAATAACAATTAAAACAAGAAATTTATTTAAAGGGGCATTAGCGATAATAATGATAATGAATAATTATAGGAATTTATGAATTGATATGCCTGTGTGTATCAGTTGTTGTTATTAAACATCAACATAAAAGGAAAAAAAGTTTTTGAAAAAAAACAGCTTATGTCCCTTTAATCGATAAACTTTTATATTTCACTACCAAAAATGTAATGAATATAACATATCTAATTACCGGTCATATATTCCTCTTTCCTAGTACTTTCGCAATTCACTTATACAAACGAGCTATTAAATTATTTCATCTAAACTCCTATTTTTATATTAATAGCTGAAAATAGCTATACTGCGCGTGATAATTCGGGAAATAGATTATTCTGTGTCTTAGTCTTGACTTAATTAATTCGAAAATTGTATTCTGTATCACAACTAAGCCAGAGAAAACGTCAATTATGGAACACAACATCTCAGGAGGGTCACGTAGTTCAGTAGGGCACATGTTCCTCGTTAGAGAATAATGCGCCATCTTGTGAAACACACAACCCAAAAGTTTCTATCCATTACAGTTCATAGTAAGAAAGGACAATATTCTTCTTTTGTGAATAAAATACATTTTTGGATTTAACAACACGTTTACAATTAGTAGTTAATTGTCTTGTCCTAGACTTACAGTATAAATGTTGACTGGCTTGTCGTACAGAATGTGCAGTGATGAAGTAATGCACAGACGATACAGTTAAATTATATGTTTGGTGTTTTAGTGTACTCCCGTAGTGTTTATCACATACGTTTGGAAATTTAATGCACAAAACAAACGTTTGACTTCGGAGATTAGATACATTACAGGAAATCATAGAGCAAAATTATACAATAAAAGAAATATATTGAAGTGTTGTCTATGGATTAACATTGATGATGTTTTAACAAATTTTTCACTAGTGGAAAAAACTACACTTCAAAAAAATTAATAACTACCTTTGTGGAGTTTACATTAAAATTGTTCAGTAATGTCAATGCATGACAGAATAAAGGTAAGACACTGCAAACCTGCAAACGCAGGCCTCTTAATGTAATAAGTATAAATCATAACACTCATTATACTCTTTATGCCAGCACTCTGGGTACCCACATTCTTCTGACAAATACGAGAAATTTTAAATCTTTAAAATTCCTACTGATTCATTGGGTTGAGATATTTGTCTATGCCTTAAGCTAAGATAATTAACAATTCTTTGATTCAAGCACGCATTTTTTCTCGAATAACAAGAACTTTGCTGACGAGTGTGTGAAACATTTACTTTAGTTTCTAGAATATATATATATATATATATATATATATATATATATATATATATATATATATATATATATATATATATATATATATATACGATATTTTGTCACATGAAATAGTTCAACACTAAAGTACGACTATTTTTGTTTTTTTCTATTAAAGAGGTATTAGCTGTGGTTTCCCTCCTTATACTACTTATATTGATATGCAATAACAAAAATAAGATATACACAGGTATAAGATATACACAGGTATAAACTTTCTATATATTTTGTGAAAATGTCTTGAGAAACCTAGATTTGGCACTTTTTCAATTCCAATTGATTAATTTAGCCTTACTATTTGTATATGAAGACCACCTTATTTTCACAAAATTCTATAAATTGGGATATCTTTGACCACTTTGGTCTTTCAATGAAGGGTTATTTTTTGGCCAGTTAAATTTTGGCCATTTATGTTTATATCATATTTAAATTTGGCCCACTATCAGAACTCTGTCATTTTTTTTTTGTCTTGGTAAGTCTATAAAACACTAAATTATTTTTAAAAAGCAATGATAGAAAATTGTAGTTTGGAAGGTTTAATTTTGTGCCATTTTAATAGGGTCGCCAAAATGGCCAAAATTAAACAATGACCATAATATCCGAATTCACGGTATATAGGATTGTAAAATTTTATGTCTGTGTATAACTCTTATTTGTTGCTCTCCATCAAGTACAAGAAGTAAAAATAGAAGAAAGTCAAAATAAGGTTTTTGTAAACACAGCTAATGCCCCTTAAAGTCGTGTATAAAATCAAATTTAAGTCAAAGCGACACATCATTGGGACAGTTTGTGGTGATCTAATAGCTGAGCGTCATACTCAGGTAAAGACGTAAAAAAATAGTGACAGTTCCGTTGTCATGCTTTCGTCATATATGAAATGAAAGTGTGTGACGTTCAAGATTTAATTTAAAACTGAAGTCTCACGTTACGGGGGTCACAAACCCTCCATGAATTGACATACGTCGATTGCATAGGTCAAAATGTGTGTCTTTCACCAAGAGCTATCGACGTCTCCTTATAAAAGAAAAATTGAGGCATTAAGCAACAATAAAAAAAATCGGGGTGCGAAAATAAACATACACTCAATGGTATATGATGATGACTATTATTAGAACAAGGAATATATAATTATGACCATTATTAGAACAAGGAATCTATATTTAGTTCAATAGATGTCGAAATGTCTCCAATCATACGAATATGCATTAGACGTAGTTTTGGTATATTATATGTTTTACAGTACACCATTATCTTATATAAACAGGTGCTTGACATTTGTTTATCGACAAAAATGAAAAATGGCCTGTAGATCAATCAAATTGACCACAGACCAACGCAGCTTTAGCGGTTGAATAAACGAAGTCACGAATTCCTTATTATATCTGCATATACGCGTGATGTGTACAAGTATCACATATAATTACTCCATTTATCTTCTATATTTGGGAAGTTGAATAATCTGTGAATCAGAAATCTACTCCGTACTCGTATTATATATATGCACAATTTTCTCCATATTTATATTGATTATTGATGTAATAATAACCACAGGGAATAGAACTAAAGAACAGTTTGTCAATGTTTTAAAGGTAAGAGATAATACCCATAAACACATTTTGTAAAACTCAGAAATCAATAAGTTATAGCAAATATCAAGCTTTGAACGATCTTTGGTATCAATGTTTGAATGTTAAGATACATATATTTTTGCTAAGAATATAACCTATGAGAATTAATGGGATAATCAGTGGTAATGAAATTGACCTATGTTTAAATTGGATGTAATTGTCTTGTTGAAATTGGAAGATTCCCGTTTTGGGGGGAACATAAAAGGAATAAAGATTGTA
This sequence comes from Atrina japonica, assembly GCA_030159075.1. Lineage (NCBI taxonomy): Eukaryota > Metazoa > Mollusca > Bivalvia > Pterioida > Pinnidae > Atrina > Atrina japonica. Next base: position 169,855 of record BROG01000262.1, on the reverse strand, counting down.
ATTTTTTGTTAAAATCTATTCAGCAGGATTTTAGTTTTGCTTGTTAATGATCATCAATCTATGATTTGTATAATTAATTCAGTAACTGACCTACTAATCGGAATATCGTACGATTAAAGAATATGAAAAGTAGGGTCACAATAAGTCATATTGATATGACATATATTTTAATAACGTTGACAACCAGATGTATGTTATTATGCGAATAGGAAAGATCACGTGATTATGCCGATAAAAAAGGAAATACTAAATATAACTTGTCATCTTTACTTTGATATTATCTTAGATATCAGACATTGAAGTTATTGCCTTTATTCTATGGTTCATATTCTATGTATATCACTTATTACTATGAAATCATATATTTTCGTTGAGGATTTTCTTTGGTAAACAAAACTAACTTAATTAAAGTCATGACGAAAATTTACTTGAATGATGAACAATAAGATATCTGAAATTAATGAAAATTGGTGTCAACAAATATGCTTTTGAAAGAAAAAGAAAAAGCACGAAAATTTATTCACACGTAAATAAATTACTGAACAGTAGATATTTCACTTTAATTACAAAACCCAAACATTTCTAAATGATATTCTTCGCCATTGAAGAAATTTGATCACATTTATTTGTCCACATTGGTCAAATAAACTGAGGACTTTATTATATATTGAGGGCTATAATGTTTTCTTTGAAAATGTTTTAGTCGTTTGGTTCTAAAAACTAAAATTCAATATTTCTTTTTATTGTCTTTCGTTATTTCGCACACGACTATGATAGTATATGTATTTATACGTGGTAGGTAATACATAGGAACCGTATGTATGGCCATCTGTTTTATGTATTCGTATATACATTAGTGTCAGGTCGAAGCGTTTATATACTGTGGAATATATTTATACTTGCATTTCGTATTACTTTTATAAACATTGGTTTGATCATCTTCTTTTTATCATAGTATTCTTCAGAACATATGTGTATCGAAAGTATTTGTTTAAAATAGAGAATAGTTACTTTAAACCACGCCCTCTAACGGATTATTTTATACAGATATTAGCGCCTGTAACATAGAATTCCGTAACTAGTGTTGATGGAGGTAAATCTTAATAGGAATAGATGACTAGGAACTACTCAAATATTTATAACGATTTTACTCAGTGGTTTGCTTTAGAATCTTTTTATTCACAGACTAGCGATTGGGGGAATTTTTTCGTTCCTCACGTATTTCATTTGGATTTTACTGAGGACTAACGGCGGGTGTGACCGGTCAACAGGGGATGCTTATTCCTCCATGGCATCTGATTCCGTCTCTTGATTTCCAGAGATCCGTGTTTGTCCAATTTTTACCAGATTTCTATCTATATCCTGGACATCCTAAATATCTATACTTTGGTATCTGAGATTTTTTTATAGACATAACTGAAATATTAGGTGGTCTCCCAACTTTCGCAAAATTTGCCAGTATCGGTAAAATATGTTATTATGTAGTCTATGTTAATATTTCAACTGAACATATGAGGTAAGATTAGTAGACACAGCAGCACACGCATATACACACAGAATAAAACCTACACACGCATATACACACAGAATAAACCCTACACACGCATATACACACAGAATAAAACCTACACACGCATATACACACAGAATAAAACCTACACACGCATATACACACAGAATAAAACCTACACACGCATATACACACAAAATAAAACCTACACACGCATGGAAAGCTAACCCACAAAGACATCCACGGTGTTGACCCAACTTTAATTTTGATCCAATGTTTATCTGTAAATGCCTATTTAGGTGAATACTATGCTCTGACGAAAGCAACTGTTTCCATCCAAAATCGAGATCATAGGAGCATGACAATAACTTCGAGTTTTGATACATCACATGACCCCTTGGTACTATGATATTTACATTTTAGTAGATTGTGAGTTCGAGTACAGACGGCGGCAGGTTGGTTTCCTGTCCCTTGGATTGGAGAGTAAAAACCGAGGTCCCGTGTCACAGTAGGTTTCGTGAAAGAATCATAACTGCAGTGCCGATCATAGGCCAAAATATGAAACCTTTTCACTGGCATTTAGTGACGTCTCCATATGAGTGAAAGATTCCTGAGTGGACGTTAAACAAAAATAAACAAACAAACAATCAAACAACCGCCATCTTTAGTGCAGTAAGTAGGTCCGTTTACGGAAGATAGCTTTGTCAAATAAAAAGCGGTTGTAGCAGGCAATTGTCACAATAGTGTTCTGTATGGGCAACCATCAATTCAGAGTAGAAGTCACAGTATACAATAACATTTCCAAGTATTTATCATGTATAGACTAATCTTTTTCATTTTATTTTTCAGTTGTCGAGTAGAATGTTTCCTGCAAGATATGTATGGGGAATGACTATCCTGTTAATCCAACTTGTCTCCAATGCCGTGTTGGACGATTCTTCATCAGAATTCCTAATGCCTGGTGAGTAAACATTTAAATTGTCATGATTTAAACCCGATTTCTATAGAATTATTTACAGTACAAAATGGTTGATATATTTAAGTGTTTAAGAAGAGAAAAGGTTGCAGTGGATCCTCTCAGAGAAAAAAAAGTCATTTCAAATGTTATATTCAATTTGTTTTCTTTAACTTTTGTTACTATGAAAACATTATCAAATTAACAAAATGATTTCAGACTTGAAATAATTTTTCTTGATTTAATAAGTTATTGAAATATTGTTTCCAGAAGATACTAAGTGTCAAGTGTACTTGATTATTTGTAATAGAATCAATTACTGATGAAGAAGCTTCAATTTGTTTATTTCATTTTGGGATACATTTAGTATATTCATTTAGGACGATATTTTTTGACAACTCCATATTTAAGAAGAAATTATCTGTCTTCAGGCATAACAATTTCACTAGCTTACATTATTGCCTTACAATAATGTAAGCTAGTAAAATTCTAATGCCTGAGGACAGATAATTCTTTAATGTTTATTCATCAAAGTAATAAATATCTGAGGCAATACCTCCGCAGATACCCTAAAATATAATCCAAACTAGGAGTGTCATGGACTCAATATTTTGAATAGAAAATATGATAATCTGAAATTTTTGTAATGTTAGTTTACTGCTTATTGAAAATAGTGATATTTTTTTTTATTTCTGATCCCATTGTGAAATTATTTATGTATGCTTTTGCAAGGTATATACCTTACATTATAGCTATACAATTCGATTTTTTGCTTTAAATAATGATTCGTTTTATAGATTACACTAACCACCCCTGCTCCAGAGAGTGTAGTGATTCGGGGGAATCGATGATTTGTGAATACACCTTTATCATAGAGTATTACTACACTTTAACTCAGGCATGCTACAATTGTCCATATAATGCAAGCGACTGCTTCCGTCCACATTGTGTCTCAGCAGACGGTGTCTCTAGGGGTATAATGACAGTTAACAGGATGCTACCCGGTCCATCAATACGGGTAAGAGTGACGAGAGATTTTGACATTTTCATTAATAACATTTTTATGTAGATTTCTAACTTTAATATTTACAAATAATTTTTTTGTAGAAACGTCCACTGTTGAGTTAAAATGGTCTTATGATCTTATGTATAAAATGACTTTAGAATGATTAACATCAAAACGTAACTGCAAATTCTGATTTCTAGATTGGACCAAATTGCACAGAATTTGGAGGGTAATCGGAATTAAAATGTTTCGTAGGGCTCACTAGTTGACATTATTTACCACAAAAGTCATTCATTTTATTGGCTTAAATAATCTGTGTTCATTATTTATTGCTTGCAGTAACTTCAATTTGCCCTCTTTATATTATCGATGGCATACATCATAGACATTTTAAAGACAATTATAATTATTAAAATGTTGTTGTTTCTTGTACGACATGCTCAAACACCAATATTTCAACTTGCTAAGCCACAGGAAAAATTAAGATTTTTAATCAAAATCGTAGACTAAATATTTTGTTGTTAGTTTTATTATTCTTTATTTTACCATACCCACCTTGGATAAGTCTGATTACTTTATCATACCCAGCCACCGTGTTCAGTTTGACCACTCTACCATACACACCTATTCGGTTTGGCCATTATACTGCATACAGCGTGGTTCACTTTGACCACTATACCACAAACATCGTGGTTCGTTTGACCACTATACCACAAACATCGTGGTTCGTTTGACCACTATACCACAAACATCGTGGTTCGTTTGACCACTATACCACAAACATCGTAGTTCGTTTGACCATCGTAGTTCGTTTGACCACTATATCACAAACATCGTGGTCCGTTTGACCACTATACCACAAACATCGTGGTTTGTTTGACCACTATACCACAAACATCGTGGTTCGTTTGGCCACTATACCACAAGCATCGTGGTTCGTTTGGCCACTATATCACAAGCATCGTGGTTCGTTTGACCACTATACGATACACACCCACCATGGTTCAGTTTCACCACACATGCTTTGACCTTAAATTACAGCATATCTCATCTAAAAGACTCCATAACTTCACGTTTTGTGGAACATTTGGTGATTTGTATGACACTTGGCTCACACCTTCACCCTTCTGTGTACGACCCATGCACTTTAAACAGGGAAATTTTATATTAAGCATTGATGTAAACGCTACTTGTAATCTCGTAGAAAATGATACAATATTAGATAAAGGTAAAATTCGTATGAACATTGATAACCTTTTTGTCAAATTTACGTCACAGGTATGTGAAAATGACACCATTGTGGTCAATGTAAAGAACAAGTTGGAGGGAGGCGAAGGGACTGCAATTCACTGGCATGGAATTCTTCAAAGAAAAACACCTCATATGGATGGAGTATCGATGATAACACAATGTCCAATCCACCAACACAGTACCTTCCAATATCGGTAAGTTGTACTAAGCTAGCCCTTATTTGTTGATATAATGCGGAAAGTTTGTAAAAGATTTTGACACGGGGCTATAACCTGAATGTTACTGTAGACGAGTCAGTTAGTGAAATTTACTCCTATTGGACACGTAATTCCGTTAGTTGTTTTTTTTTTTTCAGAAGTCCGTGTATGTGCAATTATAATTACTCTATACCTGGCAAAATTTTGCCATGGTTTATTTTTCGCCCTTTTACGACAAAAACATATTGAAAATACTCCTATTGGACACGTAATTCCGTTAGTTGTTTGTTTTTTTTTTTCAGAAGTCCGTGTATGTGCAATTATAATTACTCTATACCTGGCAAAATTTTGCCATGGTTTATTTTTCGCCCTTTTACGACAAAAACATATTCAGAAAGAATGAAAAGAATGAATTTAAAAAAAAAGGAAAAAAAGAAAAGAATAAAAGAAGATATATAGAAAATGAAGAAGAAAAGTAAAATTATACGACCATTCTCCGTCTTGAATTCGCCCTAAATCAACAAAGTCACGCGAGTGCCATGAATGCCCATGTTTCAAGTATTTAGAGTAAAATGTTACCTATATATATTTAATTAGCCTTCTCACCTCATGGCGATTATGCCAAAAATTAAATATCTAATCATGGTCACCTTTACTATTTAAACTTTGATATCTGTGATATATTTCACTTCACCACCTTCTGATAACCGTAAATAGAACTAAAACATTAAATTTATGTTTTAAAATATATTGGCCTGCATTTTTAAGAACTAGAACACATCTTTGTGTCATCTATTCTGTAACTTATGTGAAAGATTTTTATCCAACAACATTGTAAAAATCATCAAGCAAGTTTTCTTTACTTCAATAGGTTTAAAGCAGACACACCCGGAACACACTTTTGGCATGCGCATGCAGGACTTCAGAGAGCAGACGGTGTTTTTGGCTCTCTCGTGATTCGACAATCAAAATCACGTGACAAACATTCAATGCTATATGATTATGACCTAGCGGAACACACGATACTACTCAACGATTGGTTGAATGAGATGGGAGCCACACGGTTTGCTGGTCATCATCACGCAATGACAGAGCACGTGCCAAAGTCACTGTTGATCAATGGTATTATATTCATCTTAGTGTAAATAAATCTTAAATCATAGAAAAGAGTGGTATTCTTGAAAAAAATGGTCTTCTAATTGTAAAAAACGTTACCTTGGCCAACCAGAATTGGCTAAAAGTTCCACAACCCTTTAAACTTGTTTATTGACATGTAGATTTATATATTCTGATAACGACTGCTAAATACAGATGAAATAATTATGGATGTAAATAAAGTTAATTGCAAAAATATCACGTTCATTTATTATTTACTTAGGTGGCGTACTTCGTGCAATTATTTTTACATTGAATTTTCATAGCATTAGAAATAGGATTATTATTTTTAACAGTAACTATGAATTGCACTGTATTTTGTGGTGATGTCTAGGGTTTGCGAAAAAAAAAGATTCATCATATTTTTTTCAGGGCGAGGGACCTTTAAAGAGTTTAGTTCATCTTCTCATTCATCTGGTCACGGAGGACACTCGGACCACTCTGGGCACAATGTGGTATCAACACCAGAAAATACTCACTCAAAACATAATGAACACGCACATGCGCATGCTATGCATTCAGAAATGGCGATGCATAGTGAGTTATCTCAACTTCTTATGCCAACCAACCATCCAGAATTACAAATGTCCAATGGAGAAGAACATTCTAATAATCTAGAATCTCTTACAACTCTTTCACATTCTGACAGCGACCACATGTTGCATATGAATCAGCATCAAATGCACAGACGAAGTGCTTCCGATTCTGCAGACGTTACCATGCCAACTACGAGTGAAAGTGGAGACAATATTAATCAGGACACGGACAGACATAGTGATTCAGTCTACACTCCGTATGCTGTTTTTACCGTTAAACACGGTAAAAGATATCGTTTTCGAGTTGCTAGCAATGGCGTTAACAACTGTCCTATAAATTTCTCAATTGATAATCACACGATTACGGCAATAAGTTCCGATGGCGGACCTTTTAAACCTATTCTAGTGCAATCCTTCAATATCTTTGCTGGTGAAAGATACGATTTCATTTTAGATGCATCTAGGCCTATTGGGAATTATTGGATTCGGGCAAGAGGACTTGCAGATTGTGGACAAGAATATAAGAAAGCAAGTCAGACTGCAGTATTACGATACGAGGGGTCCTTCGAGACAGAACCAAGGGAATCCACGGATTATCAAAGCGGGAATAGAGAGGGATTGGTAATATACTATATCAAAATAGTTTGTGATATCAATGACTCAGCTGATGTTATTATGATCTGGTTCTGTCCTTCGTCGTGTCTTTGAAAACTTTCAATGTCCTTAATACCATTGAAATTTAGTATTATTAAGATCTAGGATAAAGATAATGGCATGATACATTTTATTGTCCTCATGTATAGAGGTTTTATTAATCGGATAAAGATTCAGGTGAATTTTAAAGGTGTTTACCAATAAAGAAAAATATTTCAATTTTTTTTAAACTTTTACTACTTGTACTTGAAGTATTACAACAACAGATAAGAGCTATACACCGGCATAAAAATCGTATATTCCTATATATTTTGTGAAAATAAGGTCAGGTCAAGTGTGGTATTCATATACAGATAGTAAGGTTGAGTTAATTAATTGAAAGTGAAAAGGTACCAAACCTGGGTTTCAGGAGCGATTTTCACGAAATATATAGGGATTAAAGAAATTTTATGTCTGTATATTTCATTTTTGTTATTGTATATCAATCTAAGTAGTAAAAATGGAAAATAAAATTTAAAAAAAGCTAATGCCTCTTTAATGACATTTTGGACCCTTGTTAATTAACCCATTCATCCCTGAAGACAATTTGTTCTAGCCTACGTCATTGATTTTCGGCAGAGTCCAATAATCGGTCAGGGTTATATGTGATAGAAAATTTCTCTTTGACCTACACATTAAAAATTGAACGTTGGACTTTGTACATAGATATAGAAAATCCATTCCGATTGTATACGCTATCTTTAATATTTAAAATATTCTTTTATTCAACAAGTATAAAATGCAAAGTTTATGATGAACGCCAACTCTCTGAAATGTTGATGCTAATTATAACCTTAGTATTACTTTTTGTTTATCTATCTGGAATGCTGAATTAGTGGTTCGATAGTTCATGTTGTTAGATCGTCCATTTAGATTTGATACAGTAGTTTTAAACTGTATTCTCTAGATTTAACTATCATGTTTCCACGTTTTGATTTACCACGGGTTTTACCAAAAAGTGGAATTACCATGTTTCCACTTTTTGGTAAAACCCATGTTCAATCAAAAAGTGGAAACATGATATAACTATGAACTCATAGAGGGTTTATCAGGTAGAAATAGAATTTTCACTCCTGCATGGTACATGAACTCACCACTGGGTTTAACGGAATTCCATTATCGTACACTTTTCATCGAATAAAAAAACCCTTTAGAATTAAGCTAATATTGAAAGGATTTGCATTTACAACTTATTACACCCGATACTTCCGTGAGTGGTAATAAAAAGATTAAGATTTTGGATGAAACTTATTTTAAACTCAATTTAAGTTCGGACACCTGGACCCATAACGTTTGTGCTTCGCGATTGTTCTTCATGTTGAGACAGTTATTATACCCTAGTATATCCTATTTGTCGTATTCTAATGGACTTGGCATTTCGAATATACTTATCCATTTTTACTCCTTCATTATACTTAAATTGTTCAGACAAATTCACAATATGGTGTTATTTGGTAACATATTTGCTGTGACCATGTAACATTTGCGACGGGTGTGGCATGTTTGTAGAGGACGCTGACTCCTTTTGGACATCTGGTCCTATCTCGTTTGGGATTCGCAATTTGTTATTCATGTTTAGACCATTTACAAATCTAATTTGTCGTAATTTAATGTACTTGGGTTTCGATTATCCATTGGTACTTCTTCATTTTACTTGCTAAACACATTAATAATTGCTTTGAATCACAGAATTTCAAATTTGTCCTAATTTCTAATTCAGCTCCTGAACCCATTCAACGTAAATACGGCACCACATCTGAAGTCTGTTGACCAACTGGAATCACTATTACCAGATGACCCCAGCGTAACAACGGATCCAGACAAACGCTACTATTTGGCAATGGATTTCAACATGATACAGAACTATCGTTATAATGACCCCAGATATTATCCTTTACATAGTATGATGGCTGGCGGAGGACATGCACATCATATGTTTTCTCCCCAAATGAACCACATTTCGTTCATGATGCCGCCGTCTCCTCCTTTAAGCCAGTACTCGGAAAAAATGGAGGTAAGATTTTTTTTCTCAGATTGTAGAAATTAAAATTTTAGATTTTCAGTCTTGTGTTCTATCCACTGGATTATACAAGAACCTGCTGGTAATATAACACAACCAAACTACTTCTACCCAAAATTATAAAATATATCGCTTTAAAGCTGCAAAATTATCAAATATATCTCTTTAAAGCTGCGTTATCTTAGTCATAAGTGATTTTGGGATTTCATGAAACGATGGTATACCGTAAAATAGTCCAATTTACCGTTGAAAACAGTACAGATGCCAATAACCTTCGATATTTTTGTTGCTTAAAAAGAAACAAAACCTGGCGTCTAATTACTTTCCTATTATCTTCTGAAATGTCTGCGAGATGTGCCGAAATAGTGACTGCTGCCGGCTGTAAATGGTATCGGGACAACTCGTACACAAGACAAATCGTACAAAGACCCACATCAACCAAGTGACAAACCGTGACCTATGAATTTGAAGTAAAATATATGAGTGTACAAGTTGCCTAAGGCAATTCGTACCCTAGTATTACTGGGCATTAATTGACAGACAATTCATATCCAAGATCCATAGGGTACGAACTGACTTGGGTACAAGTCGTCCAGCAATTCTACAGCGCAGGTTCGAGCCCCGCTGGAACCTTAGCCGATTTTTTGTAAGAAAGGTTGCCTGTTTACTTTCGGAAGGCCGGTGGTCTCTTCCCGGGTACATTGTAACCGGACTCTCTCCTCCACCAATAAACACTGGCCGCCACCATATAACTGAAAAAATTGTTGAGTGTGGCGTAAAACACTATTTAAAATTCAAATTCCAGCAATCCTAATTATGAAACATGGGGATCCCCGTCTATTTTAGGATCTTATGCAATGGTTATTTTCAAAGAGATAAACAAAATTGATAATTTTCTAGTAGATTGTATTTACTAAAAATACACTATATTATATTCGTATGTAAACAAACAAACGTGCATTTATATTGTGAGGTTGCCATGAATATTACGCAACACCGTCTTACCTCTGGTGGGGTCCCACTGAACGTCTTTTATCATTTTCAATCTTGTATTACTCTAAATCAAACGACCTACGGAAGTGTAATTTATGGCAGTGTTATAACTTTATATAAGCGTTAAGTAAAATACATCATCAGTTCAAACAATGTTGCCACCCTAATAGGCAATAGTGGGGTCTTAATGTAATGTGTTATCTCTGGCATAGGCCAGAGACAACTAGATATATTTTCATCAGCGCCAATGTTAACATTTTTCTTGTCTTTGAGTGTTGACCTACAAATCATATACATATTCATTTCGGCGTCATTTCTGCAATCAGAAAATAAATACAAAACATGGGCTTTAACATATTCTTTTCCATCAAATGTACAAATTTAAACCCCAGCAGTTTGGCAGTGAATTGGAAGTCAAATCTGAATTCAGATACGTTTCTGGAAATTGACTTTTAATGAATTATTCTGAGTCAACGTTTTATATTTTTGATACATTATTTTACTATGTAATAATATAGAAAGTGTTCATAGATATGACATGTAAATCAATCAGCTCCGCTTTCCCCACACTTTTTAACAAATCAATTTCCCGGGTATTTAGTTGTCTCTGACCCAGATAATATATATACCTTTGGATATGTATTAAAATTTTGCGATATTAATGCATTCCTTGCTGTACAGATTAATAAGTTTATTCTTAAATATTTATCTTCTACAGAATTATTTCTGTAATGTAGACACAGTGGACAAAGACTGCGAGAAGGAATTCTGTGAATGTACCCATCGACTGAAAGTGAAAGTAGGAGATGTCGTTGAACTTATCCTGGTGGATGAAGGGAAACATATGGACAACAATCATCCTATGCATTTACATGGCTATAACTTCCGTGTCATTGCTATGGAAAAGGTCAGATACAAACTCTAGAGACTTGTAGCTATATTGATATAATACAGCAGAAAATATAAAATCATTAAATACAACGTATATACATTTATTAAAAAAAAGATTAAAAAAGACGTTATTTATTAAAAACCTTGCATCCAAAAGTAAACCACATAGAGTGCATTACGCTGATTATTAAAATTAGATTTTTGAACAAAAACTGTAAGATATGTTTCATAATTTTTTCACAGCTTGGTAATGCTACTAGCGTGGATCACGTAAAAATGCTGGACAAACTGGGATTAATCAAACGTAATTTAAAAAGACCAATTTCAAAAGACACGGTTACAGTTCCAGACGGTGGTTATACAATTATCCGTTTCCATGCCACCAGTCCTGGTAAGTAGCTAACTGTTATGATACCGGCATACTTAAAATAAATAAAAATCACAGTTTACTGACAGATGTTGCGATGCTTATCATGGTATCTAAAGCACAGCTTTAGTGGTCCTTTAAAGGGGCATTAGCTACGTTTTCTTTTTAAATTCTTTTTAAATTGATGGGACCTTGGATTTTATTTCAAATTAATCAAATTTCAATGTATCCGTTTTGTATAGAGATAATAGAATTCCAACAGTATGGAAAGAAAGCATAAATATAGATTATTTACATTTTAATTTACATTATTTACAGAAAATAAACAACACTGAAAAATTACTTTTTTGCGAAAAAAAAAATCTGTTATTTTACACTATTTTCTTTCGACATTTGCCACAAAGGAATCTAGATCACGAATGAGAACAACTTGTCAGAAACGTCGGCCTGACGTTGGAAAAAAAACATCATAATCAGTTTCAGAGAAAAATCTAACGACTGAACAGCTGTAAATATTGTGTCCCTTCTTTTAACAATTTCTGTTTCTGTGCTAGGATAAATTTCATAATCTTTTGCAATCTCTGTTTTGGATTTTATATCTTTATCCACGGCTTGTATAATTTCGTTTTTTTTTTCATCAATGGTCAGTTGTTTATGTTTTTTCGGAGTTGCCAACATGCGATTTTGTTTTTAATGAACAAAGACAAATAACAAACAAAACATTACACGTGAATTTTACTCAGCAAAAATGTTCGTACACCTATATTCGGGTCTTTAAGTGGAGTTCATTCACTTGTGACAAACGTGTACCCGAGACAACGACAAACTTCCACTTCAAATTAACTGTTATCAAATCACTCATTAAGTGTTCATCGGACCTTGTAATTCATTTCAAATTATCCAAGTTTTCAACCAAAGCGATCTCAAATTAAACGATATTTTTAGCATAGGAAAATATCGACATTCTGTATTCATTTCATTTCAAACTAACCGATTTTTCAAATTAAGCGAGTTCATTGTATGCGAGTTCGATTGTATATACTGGCAAAAAAAATTTATATACCTATATACATTTGTATATTGTGAAAATTGCTTGAGAAACCCAGGTTTGGCACTTTTTCATTTTGCATGTGATTAACTCAACCTTACATGATTGTGCTGAGTGGGAAAACAATCTCAAATCCCAAGTCCAATGCTTGGGAATCCCTAGACAAAAATATTTTTACCATTCGGGAGGAGATTTCCAATTCCACGAAACACATACATGTATGATTCTATTAATCTGTAGCAAAGAGGGAAACGCGGGGCACAACATAGATAAAACAAAGATTAAATATCACATTGCAGATTGGTTAATTGTAAAGTACAGATTTGGGTTGTCAACATACTTTCCATTGTCATAACTGATGATATTCTGGAGATAAAATCTTAAACTAAAATTTTAAATTTTAGTCAAGCAAAACATTATATCCAGTATTATTTGTTCTTGAACAGGCTTTTGGTTGTTTCACTGTCACATTGCTTTTCACATGGAGATGGGTATGAACATGGTAATACAAGTTGGCGATCCATCTGAAATGGCATCTGCACCTCCAGCTTTTCCTCGTTGTGGAGACTGGACTCTCGAAACACAAGCTCAGGAAACCAAAGAGTATAAGCAATGTCCTCCAGCTCCATCTGGCGGCAAAGGAATAACAACACAAATACCTCCAGTACTGATTTGTTTGCTTGTTATATATTTACACTTAGTCAAATAGAGTAGTATATACATTGTATTTCTACAGAAATGATTATGAAATCCGCATATGATTATATTTGTGACAACGTCACTTGACACAATAGTGAAGATAATGTATTTATATAAAAAGACATTTTTACTGATGTAGGAACCCGGTGTGAACCACCTGTGTGGCTACCTATATACCATAAATAGAACCAAGAGGATACTTACACTAGTCTTCATTACATCGTTATAATGTCATAGATGTGACATGCGCTTTATTTACAATTTGAATGTATTAAGTCTCTTAGTTTATCCAGTTATTTTTGCTGCAATATTTGTTTAGCGTTCTTGTAGAACCTAGGTCCACTTTTCTGACTTCAGTAGAAGTTTCAGATTTGATGACGTCAATACAATAGCTAGTGCTAGCACATGAACGATCCCTACTTAGCGTTCATTTTTGTATTTCTTTTGTTCAAATTTTTATATCTTTCACGTACTATCAACATTTTGTATATGCATTGTTTATTTTTGTACGTCTTTATACCTTTAATTGAATCTGAAATCCATATATAGACCTGTAAATCCATTATTTATAAAACAACCTATTTTGAGTTATTATTATAATATTTTATTGATATTTAAAGATTTTTCCCTAATAAAACGACATTTTTTCTCAACAAAAACATTGATAGGAGAAATAGTTCGTAATATTTAACAATGTTGTATAACGGATTAGACAAGTTCGAATAACTTCAAATAGAATGCATTAAATTGTTTACACAAAAATCACTAGATCTAGTCATTCGATTTTATCATTATGTTATCCTGGCAACTAAAAGAGATTTGCTGTGTGACAGAACGTGAAGTTTAGAATTAATTACATTGATATATATATATATATATATTGAGGAGACAACAGAATTATTTACAGTGGAACAGAGTTTGTTATCTATATTTTGCCAACTATTTTTTCCGTAAAAGTTGTAGTTATAATAATAATAATAATAATAATAATAATAATAGTTATAATAGTAGTCATAATAATAATAATGAGAATGAAAATTATTATTATTATTATCATAATACATGTATTTTATTATTGTATTTCTTTACTAAATTGTTGCTTCTGTTACAATTCAATGTACTTAAGGCGCTACAACATTCTCATCATTTGGTTTAATCTCTTTATATATAGACATTCTCTTATAATTCTGTTGTCTTCGACCATGTAAAAAACATTGCTGTTTGATATTTTAGTTATTTTGGTATTTAGAAATAAACTTGTCCATTAGCAAGTTTTATTGTGGATTGTGTATTATTGAGCTTGATTGAAATGGTGATGGGCAACCATGGTATGTTTGTGATGTCATTAGAGCCGGGTAGTGGGTTAACATACACCAGCTACAAGTTATGTGTCATGTGCGTCTACAGAAAGTAGTTCGAAAACGAGGTAAGAGAAAGTAAATCTAACAACGAACCGACCGTGGGTCATTTAACCAAGGCATCTTTGTATACATAAACACTTCAAAGGCAACGTATATGACATCATATTTTCCTGGGACAATTTGAAAAAATGTCAGCGAAAACACGCACTCTGAAAAATTGGTACCACTGGTCATTAGGCGTAGTATATTTTCTCACATCCGGAAGTCATCAATATAATTCCGAAACCGGCATTCAAAATTATCCATTTCGATAAAAAATTAACACGAAGATTACCGGACGGTATGACTTCACGGTCTGTAAGTGCTGGTGTTTGATTCAAAATTCCTTTGACTGTTAGTTTATTGATAGTTTGGTAGATGAAATCGTCATTACACTTTAATGTATCCAATCTTTTGTGAAACTAATTTACATGCATGTTTTATTTGGATACACCATTAACGGTTTACCCCTTTTTTAAAGTACATGGTTTTAATCCCTAATACTTCAATAGCTAATTGTAGAAAATTGGAGAGAGGCAATTCTTGCAAGACTTTCAGCTTTTATATACATTTTTCTGTTCTCCCTGTATTCCTGTATAATTATTGTTACATGATGCGCAAAGTATTATTTTCTAAAAGTATAGGCACATACTGACTTATATTGATAAACTAACGGAATAGTGACTAGCTAATTGTTATATATATAATTTAGTATATACGTGATTTTTATTCAAAGTTTTTTCTTTCTTTCAGCTCCATCAGGTTTATCTCGGAGGCATTCAGCAAATGACAGACGTTAACTTCTCTGACGTCACACTCCATTATGCTCTTTTGTTGTGGATGACTGGTAGGAAAACAGCAGGGTCAAAATCCAATAATTCTTCACAAACAACACCCTCTCCCCACGATGAGATCCGGAAAGGATTGTCACTTACCAGTAGAAAAAGACTCAAACAAGGAATGAAACCGAAGAAAAGTGTCAAAAAATCTAACTCTACTGTCTCTGTCATTAGACATTCAGCAGCGACCTTAACCAAGGGGAAATTACCACTATTAAATATACAGTTGCGAAACACTACATTCCAGGGTGCAAGCTCCAGTATTATAGAACTATCAAATCTCCCCAAAATGATTGTTCCCGCTCATTATATCACCCGAATAGTTTCCAAGCAACCGTTTGTAAATAGCCAGTCAACACAAAGGTCAAACAGTACAACGAAAGTGAAGAACGTGGCTTCCAAGTTTCATACCAAAACGCATATGAAACCCAAGTCTGGCGAAGTGAAAACGCCTAATATAAGTGTCAACTTTGTCCACAATCATCCAAACCAACTACACAGTGCAAAAGATAAGAAATCTGTAGCTATGGCAACTCATGTTAAACTTCACCTCAAATCCCACAAGCCTAATCACTCCAAAACAAGACATAAAGTCAACAAAAAAGCACATTTTTCTATGGAAAAGAAAAAACAATCCTTAAAAACGAAAATGAAGGCTTCTCGGCGAACGCATAAACAAGCAGTTAAGAAGCATTCAGTGAATAAGCATAGGAAAAATGCATTAGGACATGGGCACAAGAAACCGGTTTGATGAATAGAATAAATTTAATTCAAAATTTTTTAACAGGTTTAATTTTACCCGTTTTACTTAATTGGAAATTGAAATCCACAAATGTCACCTAAAACGAGAGGACGAATTTTGACACAAACATGGGGATAGTCCTCAAATGGCATACGTCATATTGCGACTCCTTGGCGAAATAAAACAAGAGATGGTCAAATTCGTGAAATTATCAAGTTGTCCACGATTTTATGTCTGGTTAAAAGGTCTGTGCGCCAGAATTGTTTCTCAATTTGTTATTTTTCTGGTATTCTGGAGACACAGTTGGTAATACAAATATGTATTTGTGTGATTTTCTTCACGTGCGATTCAAGCACATGTTGACTCATTTTGTATTTGGGATGGATAATAATTCAACATTAACTTTATTTCCTTTTTTTCTATTTCATTTACAATTATTTTCTTGTTGCATTTGAAAAAAAAAAATCCAGAAACATTGATACCACAAAATGTTTTATAACGTTACTTGAGAGTTTGGAATAAGGTATTGAGTTATTTTTTCGACTATATTAAAAACACTGATGTTGGAATACAACACATGTGTTCATACAAATGAGTTTTGATATAGTATTAATTCAAGAAGACAAAAGGATATTTTTTGTTCATATGACACCTACTTATCTCACCTGCGCACAAACACAAGTGGTGGTATCAAGAAGTTTCGTGTTCAAAACATTTTATACCCAGTACAAATAGTGTCCTATGAAAGACTAATTGTTTCCCTATATACGATTTGTATTACATTGGGTATGAATGTATGTATGTGTTGGGTACGAAACTTCTTATTAACACTCGGAAGTGTGGTGCACAGACGAGACTAGTAGTAACGTAGTTATGGTGAAAAGATCTATGTTATTACTTTGTAAATCAGTCTTTTAACAAAATGTATCATGTAGATGTGTATGAATACAGGTGTAGTTATGTATATGTAGGCTTCCGGAACCTTTTTTATTTGAAATGATGATATTTCATGACGTCATCAAACAACAAACATCTTTTTAAATAGTTTTTAAGAAATCATTCATATTCTAATATGCCATAGAAATTAAGTTTAATCAATGAAATGAAGTCATTTTATTTCGACGAAAATTTTGCTTTTTTACAATATTTTAATCATTATATGGAGTTGATTGCGGACTCACAGTAGGTGTGTCCCGGTGTACAGGGTATACCTGCTGGACTGAACCTTACCTGATCTCTCGTTTGAGTTAACAAGAGGTTTATTGTTATGTATTTCATTATTTCACACCTTTTAGTCCGCTAATGTCAAGACTTTGATCGCTATAGTCAAATCCATATAACCTAGCGTGGAGTATACATGTGAACCCTTTCTTGACCAGCACGAATATAAATTTTAAGTGATACATTAAACTTAAACTGACAAAAGTTTTCGTTTCTACTTTTTATAACATACTACGGCTATCCAGTGGGAAATGAAATGTTTTCCCCATGAAACCTATAACAACCCAAAGGTGGGTAGACTTGACCGAGAAATAATCAAAAGGTGACTCCCGTCACGTCAAGTTATAAGAATCAGACAATATATACATATATGTACTTATCTTAATAAAAATAACATAAGGGATCTGGAAATAAGCTATCTTTAAATAATTAACAAAACGTCCATTTATGTAAAGTGGTCTCAGTTATGTTAAAATGAATAAAACATCAGTACATTCGGTCTCTACATTATTGAAACCTAATATAGTGAAACTGAGGTGGTACCATTCAAAGGATGATAATTTAAACCATTATTCTCGTTTCATTTTTGTTTTGATAAAGTTTATTAGAATCGACCAGGCTGCATTTTTATGTCTCATATCCCATGAAATGAACGTGTTTACGATTACGGATTTTATGGTTTTATTGAGGGATCATTTTGTTGAAACTTACAAATTATATTATCGTATATTTAACCATTTATCATTAATCTGAGTATACATGATGTTTGACTTTCATTGTTTTTTATATCATGATCATTTTACAATTAAAAACTTTTCTTAACAGGACAGTATATAAGGTTCTGATAAATCTTATCATTTTAGTTAAGTTTTTTCCTCATATGATTGGTATTCATTGTATTTGAATTAAATGTTTTGATTTTTTCGCACATTTGATCATTGTCTATAACCGAGGTTAGATATAATACTGAGATTCAAGTATTGTATGGATAATTCAGTGCAGTATCGAAGTTGAAGTATGAACCGAGGTTCAAGTGTAACACTATGATTTAAGTATCATACTGAGTTTTAAGTATTAAACTGAGATTTCACTGCTGAAGTTTAACTGTAAAACTCAGGTTGAAGTGTAACATTGAGATTAAAATATAATACCTAGGTTTAAGTATTATACTAAGGTATACCTATTAAACTGAAATTTCAGTGCAATACCAAGGTTCAAGTGTTACACTAAGATTCAAGTATATTATACCGAAATATCAGTACTATACCGAGACTCCAAATGTAATACTGAAATCTAAGTAAAATACCTATATTGAGTATCATTTTGTCATATTAGTGTCATGCTGTGGGTTAAGTACAATACTGAGGTTGAAGAGTTTAATACTAAGGTTAGCGTGTAATACTGAGATATGGATTTCAGTATGATACCCATGTATAATGCTGATATTTGAGTAAAATACTGATGACTAAGTATTATACTGAGATTGCATCGTGACACTGATATTATTTTTTTTTTTTTTACAATTTTTGGTTATATGGTGGCGGCCAGTTTAAATAGTGGAGAACAGAACCCGGTTACAAATGTACCCGGGAGAGGCCACCGAACTTCCGCAAGTAAACTGACAAACTTCTCCATAATAGTATTATACTGATATTTAAATAATTCAGTAAATACAAGTATTATACCCAGATACTAAAGTATTAATCGTCATGATATTCAGGAGTTAATATAAAAATCTAGTAAATATTGGACAAACACGGACCTCGAAAATCCTAAAGGTGGAACCAGGTGACACGGAGGAGTAAGGATCCCCTGATTACCGGTCACAACCGCCGTGGAGTCCATAGTCAAATTCAAATTATATAATTTATGAATAAATTCTGGTCACCATTGGAACTGACGAATCAAACAGGTAAATCATCATTCCATTTAGCGAAACAAAGTACATGTACGTGGTAGATATACCGACCGTAAAATTTGCAAAATGTTGACATTAAATACGAATTCTGATAACCTTGTGACAACAACTTAGCAAGGTGAAAAAGGATATTATCATTGGAATAGCTTGGTAGTTAATTTACCGTCTGTGTAAGTGAAATGTTCAAGTAGAAAGCATATGATTTTTATTATGTAGAAACTTTGAAATTTCTTATAAGTTATATTAGAAATTTCAAAGTTTAATATTTATGAATTTAAGAATATATATTATACTCACATACGTGTCTACCTAAATGTCAAATAAAAGACCACAGCTAGCTTTTTCTTATTATTGTTCGATTCAAAAGCTTCTGAATGAAGAGTGCTTCATATGAATAAAGGGACATGTCGGGGGAAGGGGGTTCCGTGGCCGACTTGTTATAGAATCGCGCTTTGAACATTGAAGTGTTCCGACTGTAACATAGGCTGACTTTTGTTAGAAAGTTTGTCAGTTTACTTCCAGTGGTCTCTTCCCGGGTGCATTATAACCGGGTTCTCTCCTCCACCAATAAAAACTGACCGCCACCATATAACTGAATAATTGTTGAGTGTGGCATAAAGCACTAGTCAAAATCCAATCAGGAACAGGTCGGCAGAGCACACGGTTTATAATGAGATTTCGATGTAATATCGAGGTTCAAGTGTAATACTAAGGTTGAAGTATAAAGCCAAGGTACAAATGTAATGCCGAGATTTCAGTGTAACAATTGCATTTCAGTATAATAAAGATATTTAAGTATAATAATGATATTTAAGTATAATACTTATATTTATTATAAATTACAGTGTTACATCAAGGTTCATTTGGCATATTACTGGTATTCAAGTGTAATAAAGGGATTTCAATATAAAACTGATATTTAAATGTAACACTGAGGTTCAAGTGTAATAAAAGAAATTTGAAAATAAAATTGATATTTAGATATAACACTGAGGTTCAAGTGTAAAACTGAGGTTTGGGTAACAGTTTGGTATTTGTCATCACATTCATTTTAATTGCTCGGTGAATAGATTTAGCGAAATATGATATCAATCCAATTTTATAAACTGAGCTTGACTGCTAGTGCTAATTTCTTCCTTAAAGCCTAATGGGTGGGGTTCAGGTGACATGTAAGAATACCTCGACTGTTTGGTTTATATTTTGGATTCAGTATCGAGTACAGGAATCTGTAATGTATCATATATGTTGCAATGGAGTTAAGGGAAAGGTCATGATTGGCACAAAATACTGAAATCAGCATATATATATATATAATATATATATATTATGCATGTGTAATCATACAGATATAATACACTGTATATAACAATGTATTGCACTGCAGTTTCCGCCGTTTTCTACAAGGGATTCAAGTCATCTAGAATATTTGATCTTTTAAAAGCGGGATTAATTTTAGATTTGTGCCCACATATGAATAGATAAGTAGCATGTAATAAATACAAAACCACACAGATGTTTCTATCCGTATCATCAGACTACATCATCGGTATAACGAACGCATGCAATCTGATGATTTGGATAGAAGCATAAATTTGTGTAATGACTGACAAGATCTCTTTTAAATTATACACCAATTTCTTTGTCTAACAATATTCTTAATCAATCTGAACCCTGTATTATGGTATTATCACCATGGCAACAACTTTTATTGGCGAAACTTAATGGAGGTACTTGGTATATTTTGTTCAATTATTGTAATATTTTTTTAATACTTCAAATATCTTGAAGTGTTGCAAAATGATTTAAAGTATATCAAATATGATTTGTTAATTGAATATTGTTGTGTATTCGTTTTAAATATCTAATTTCGTTATATCTGGGGAAAATTAAAGTCCCAGTTACGCTTTTGGGGTATTTATTTTGTTTAAACAGATAATGTACATCATGTTGTATGAAAATAAAATGTTTCCAGAATTCAAACTTCTGTATGTCGCTTTTTGCGAGTAATTCAAGTGTGGACTTAATTAACAGCTTTCAGTTAGGACGCCACTGAAATGTTAATTTTTTTACTCGAATTACACGAAACCAACGCGAAGCGATAAAAATTTAGAGAGGACTCAGCGGATCATAGATCCTCTATTTCTGATGCATCATTTATCAGCGGATCATAGATCCTCTATTTCTGATGCATCATTTATCACTCACATTCATATGGTTTTAGAAAACAGACAAGATTGAAAGCAAACTGGATTTCTCTGCATGAAAAATATTTGCAATTGTGGACCCCCGAACAGGATCAAGTGAAAAAAATCAACGGTTTGGTTTAACGGCTCACGAGTTAAAACAAGGGCAGGACTTTCAAGTATCATAAACCTTGAACACTGAAAGTGAAAAATCGTCAATATCAAACTTGACCTCCATTTTGACATCAGTGAAAAGATATTTAAATTTGAAAAGCTTTGGCTGAATGGTTAATGAGTTAATGCATGGACACGACTATAAATGCCAGTTTCAATCTTTCAAGAACCATAACTCCTGAACGGTAAAAGCGAAAAATCGTCAATATCGGACTTGATCTCTGTTATGTCATCAGTAACAGCATAAGCTTTGGTTGAATTGTTCATTAGTTAATGCACGGACCCGACTAGAAATGCCAGTTTTCAATCTTTCAAGACCCATAACTCCTGGAGGTGAAAGTAAAAATATTTAATATTAAACTTAACCTCCGTTTTGTCATCAATAACAGCATATTAAAAGAAAAGCTTTGGTTGTACGGTTGATAAGTTATTGACACTGTTTGGCAGCCGCCCATCCGCTGCTGGATTGATGTGTTGCGTAAATTATAAAACAACGGTTAAAATATGTACAATTAATTTGCCCTTTTATGCGTTTGGTGTCAATGTTTTGCAAATTTTAAGGTCGGTAAATTGAACTCGAATGCAATAAGTATGTTTCACTAAATGAATTGTTGCGTTACTTGTCGGATAGCGATTGTTGAATCGTCTGTACCCGTTGTGACGAGGATTTTTTCTTCACTTAGTACATCTTAATTTGACTGTGGAATCACGGCGGGGTTTATCAGTCAACAGAGGATGCTTACTCTTCCATGGCACCAGACCCCACCTCCGGATTTCCATATGTCAATGTTCATCAGATTTATTGTCTCCTGGCTATCCTGAAGATTTGTACATTTTATTCGTTATTGTATATCATGTACAACATCTATTATCTCACCAATTGAAGGCTACAGTATTTCCTAGAAATTCAGAAAGACTTGCACACGTCTTTCCAAATGACACCGGACTATTTTGCCAATACTATCTATATACAGCATATTTGATATGCTGAAATTGATCTCCTGTTGAATAGAGCATTACTAAAGGGGCATTAGCAGTGTTTTACCAACAGAAATTCTTTCCTTTTTACCTATTAGATTGATATACAATAACTAGAGATATAGACAGGCATGATAGTTCTTAAATTCCTATATTTTGTGAAATGCTTGACTGACCTTATTTTCGAAAAAAATATAGAAGAATATAAGATTGTTTGTGCCTGTGTACGACTCTTATTTGTTATTGTACATCAAGTACAAATATCAAAAGTAGAAAAAAAAATTATAATGCGACTTTTAAGAGTAACTTTGATGAGCATCGCGTATCATCAATTATTTTAGTTAAAAAAACCTATATGAATCACTACCACTACATATAAAAAACTTCACAAATATTGCAGTATTATAAACTTCAGGATTTCTAGAAGAGAAAATGTGGGACTCTGGAAACGCATAACGACAATTTATATTATATTCGGTACCAGCTGATTATCTTGTACAAAAGTAATATTTGGCACTAATAACAACAGCATTTAAATTCCAAAGTTTTCTAAGGCTAAGATAGTCATCTTTTTACAGTGGTTACTCTTAGGCGGATTTCGGCTATACTTTTAGATTTATTATTTGACCTTGTATGATACCACTTTCTCTTTAGAAAATACACATACATTTTAAATTGGAGCTGAACTTATGAAGTCTAATTGACAGAAACGATCGTCTTGAAGCATTATAATTTTGGTATTGTGTTTATAATATATATATATATATAAATTTGAAATATCGATAACTATTTTGTGCGGGATGTAAAGGATAAGTGGAACACAAGCAAACATTCCCAAGCAACTCTTTGTTGTAGTTCCAATATATTTAAAATTTGCAGTGATAAAAATGTAAACTATATAAGCTAGTGACCATTCCTTTGACCATTTAAAAGGGAATTTTAAAAGGCTACTATACATACAGACAGACATGTAATAACAAAAACGAAAAGCACTTTTTTTTTTTTTAATTATCAGTTTGAATTCTTGGAACATTGAAGTTACAGGTCTATATATAACATACATGTATGATAGACATAATATTTAACAACTTCGTCTACCTACCCAAAACAAAACAAAACATGTAATGGCAGCGACATCCGTGCGATAATACACAAACATGGACCTTTGAAAATCCGGTGGGGGGGGAGGTATATCAACAGACATGCAGGAGTGAGCCAATATGGTAATATTTCACAATGGCCATGAGTCTAATCACCGTAAAATTTCATAAACCATGGTCATAGTCAGTAAAAAAGGTCAGGTAAAAACTGGGACTGGGTAAATTGCAGGAATAGTTGCCAATGTGTTCCCAGGGAATTCAGGACATTCGAAGCAACAGGGGGGAGGGGGAGGGGTATAAAACCCAACACCCTCTGGCTCAACTAAGGTTGTTTCTACAATAAACATTTCCAGAATTCCTTTAAAAATAATGATTACACTGCAATAATGATTCTGTCTTTAAATACTATTTCCATTAGCCGGTATCACAATAGTAATGAAATAATTTTAAAATGGTATGTTTGCACTATAACAATTTCTAGTAGTAAGTTTTCCCTTCATCTTTCTTGGAGTTAAATGTCGGCCAACCAGAATTGCGTTTGATGTTCATTATTCCAGGTAAAGGAATCTCGGCACTGAAATAAAACAAAGACCCATAGAACATATTCATATAAAAAATTTGTGACTAATTGAAACTTTGTAACATAGATGATGCATTGTTTTTGTTGCAGAAAATCAACATCTCAACTAGATATTCTAAATTTCTACAAAAGGTAAGTGTTGTCCAGATTAAAAAGTATTTTGATGTAGGGACAGGAAAAGACATTTATTGTTTACCTTAGCAGATGTAAAAATGTTCATGTAAATACATTTTATTCCCCAAATATCAGAAATATCTTTCTGAAATATCAGAAAGGATTCTACAATACAAAAATTGATGAGAAATTTTAAGATATATATATATATATATATATATATCTTAAAATTTCTCATCGATTTTTGTATTGTAGAATATATTATATTATATATATATATATATATATATGTGTGTGTGTGTGTGTGTGATTAATTTCATCGCTAATTAAAACGCATCAAAGTGGAAAAGCTATTTTGTCTAAGAGGCTCTGTAAGGTTGTTACATAAACCATGCAAAATCCATGCAGAAAGCTGAAGAATAGGTTTTGTAATTTACATTGTTCAAAGTTGATTAAATAATGTTTAACTCATTAGGTAATTACCAAATTCTCAAGTTTACACTAGACCCAACACAATATTCTGCAAAATAAAATCTTTAATTTGTCTATTTCCGAGTTAAATGTACTTTCACAGCTTTCAATTTCCATTAACCTGTTATTCCATGTTCCAAAATTAACCAAACTAAAAAAAGCTCAAAATATCTATATAATGCAAAAATAGTAAGAAAACATACTGATGGTCTGAGCTTGAATGTGGTTTTACACCAGGCACAACAATTTCTCAATAATATCCCGGCAGCTAGCTTTACATGGTAGAGGAGGGATACCACCAGCCTTCAATGAGTAAACTGGCGAGCTTTCTCACATCAAAAGCTTATGTTACAGGTGAAAAACTTCATGGTTAAAAGTGTGATGTTCTGACCACTAGGCATATTTGTATTATTAGTCTTCAAGTTATAAATAGGAGCCCTACATGTACGTCATAAATCATATTGTGATGTCATAAGGGTATAGACAATAAATTAAGTAGCACACACTACCCGTTTTTATTTCCAACATAAAATATCAACTGTAAAGAATTGATACCTGGAAATTCCTTTTTACATTTTACTTTTACTATTTGTACTTGACATACAATAACAAATACACACAGGCATAAAAATCTTATACTCCTATATATTATGTGAAAATAAGGTCAGGTCCAGTGTGATATTCATATACAAATAGTAGGGGAGTTAATTAATTGTAATTGAAAAAGTGCAAACCTGGGTTTCTCAAGCAATTTTCACAAAACATCTAGAAATTTAAGAACAATTATGCCTGTTAGTATATCTCTTTTTTGTTATTGTTTAACAATATAAGTAGTAGAAATGGGGGTGGTTAAAAAACCTGCTAATGCCCCTTTAATCATTCATGTAATGAAAATTTAATTTTCTTTTATATGCATGTATTAACTTTTCCTAAGATAATATTTCTCTAAGGCTATCACTTTCTACACACTGAGTGTATTAAGTATCAAATACCTAGTGAATTTTAGAAAGTACTTGAAATTGAAGTTAGTAACAAAAAATTGATTCGGAATTTTATTCAACCAATGTACACTATTATCACTATCATTATTGCAACCATATCTTTCAACGTTCATTTCATCATTCTGTCTTTTAAGCCATACAGGCTGTCCTTCTGATGTAAAAATATATCCGGCGATTAGACATAAATGACTGAAAAAAGTATCCAATGTTATCTCGCCGATTATTCAAATTCAATTTTTTTTTCACAAATTACAACATTATGACATTTTTTTCAAACTTATTTTTTAAGTATATTTTATTTGCATAAAGCATCAAATACTTTGATTGACAGTTTGTATTCCTTAAAGTAGCACATACATTTGCTGTTATATTCTTATCAGAATTATGTACATGTAATTATGTTTGATACTAAACCTAAGGAATATTAACATATCACAGGGACTCTAAGAGTCTACACTGAATAATGTATGTAATATTTTGTAAACTGAACGATAATTTTCAAATGAAGTGAATTTCTTTGTATTCAAAGATAAGAAATAATGTTAATAGAAAAGCTATGAATTTTCATGTCAGTCTTCTAATAAATCTTACACAAGAAAAAACCCACAATGAGGTTGTCACTATTTATTACATGTGCCATATATACAATGTATCACACAAAGTATTAACTGATCAGCAACCCCTGTGGTTACATTTAGACTCACTCAGGTCAATTAATAGTATTGTTTACTGTCATAATTCAGGAGTGAACAAGCTCATTCTGCACGTAAAATTATTATAAAATTTTGATTCAAAACCATACACCCCTGAATTCAGACAGTGGACTTAACCATTATTTAATTTGAAATGATTCCAAATGTGACTTTAGGGACTGATGGATTTAGCATGTGATAGTTTAAAAAACAGCTCTGTCCTGTGGCAACATTACCATCTACTACTGTACAGAAGACATAACATAGAATTCCTATACATGCTACCAAAACGATATTTTCAAAACAATACTAATATTTTCAATCAACATTATGAAACAGAGGACCAATTCTAACATGATTATAAGGAAGTCCAAAATCTGATGAAAATCTTCCTAAAAAATGACAGTAATAGGACATAAGTGAGTCCCCAAATATGTATTTCACTATACAGTCAAACGTCGTTATCTCGAAGTTTTGGGAACAAGCAAAAAATTCGAGATAAACGGGTCCTTGAGTTAAAAGGTCTGTCACTAAATACAATCCTGATTCCTCCTATGAGCAATTGTCAGAATACTTGTAGGCCTATATGTGTATCATTTATTTCTTATCATAAGTATATATGCAAGTACATGCATTGGCGTCGGAAGCAAATTGAAAGTGGGGGGCTAAACCAACTTAAAACACACACACACGCCAGAAACGTCTGGGGGCTAAGCCCCAATTTTCAACACCTATGTCTGTCTTTGCAAAAAAAAGTGGGGGGGGGCTAAGCCCCCCCCCTAGCCCCCCGGTTCCGACGCCTATGACATGTATATATGTTTGAGTATTTATTTCTTACAACTGTATTGGCAAGCCAAGTAAACATCACTCACATTTTAATAGGAACAACATATGCTCTTTCTAGAACACGGAAGTGACACTATAATTATACATTTAAAAACTGAAAGTCTAAAAATGAATTGTAGAGTATAATTAGCCATAAAAAGTTAAGATCGTAGTGCAAAATAATGGAATTTGTTTGAAGATTTTTATTCATTGTATGTACCAAAAACTGATACAGAAATCAGTTTTCAGCACTAGTCACAAATCACAATGATTTAATGACAATGTTCAAAAATTCAATTTTGATATAACTTGTCACTTTCAAATTGAATCAAACACTGGCACCATGTGCTAATATGAAAAGGGTCTCCTTGACCATTCACTTTGAAACTACAGAAACTTTCACCTGTTATAAGCATGGATCCAAGCCAAAAGCTTTTTACACATGTATTGTCAGTTCAATACATGTAGTGTAAGAAATATTTTACCAGGTGTAATGTAACCAGATACCTAGTATAATCAGGCTTTTACATCCACTGGATAAGAAGCTAACCTTTATGAAATGATAAATTCAAATCATTTTGACATATATATTTTTTCAATTTATTTTCTGTTACACTGCTATTTTAGAGTTTTTTTTATCTTTACTATTAACTCATCAACCCCTGAAAAACAATGGACTCATCTGTAAATCAATTGACTTAGTCCAGTTCAAATGTGTCTGTAGGGGTGAATAAGTTAAGGTATACATTGTATAAATGAGTATGTTATATCTGGATATTTCCATCACAATCTTGGTAAATTACAAAAAACTAGAGGCTCCCAGGAGCCTGTATAGCTCACCTGGACTATACTGACCAAGTTTAGTTTCAATTTGAAAAGCAGTTTCAGATGTGTTTCCCGTAGGATCTAATGTTAAACTATGTTATCTGTTGGAAGCCTTCTTGGATGGGATGTGGACCTGCTGAACACAATTTTTACAGGGGACCAACCAAATACTATTGTGACTTAGTTTGGTTCCAAATGTCGTGGTTGTTTCAAAGGTTGAGAATATCTCTGAATGTGTTTAACTATGTTTTGCGCTGATGGCCATGTTCTTTGGTGAATGGGAATTTTTTTTAGCAATCTTACTAAAGACCTTATATACATCATTCCTGTAAAGTTTCGTTCAACTTAGTTCAACAGTTTTAGTGGAGATTATCAAATTATGTTTTCCCCATCGGGTCCAATTTTAAACTATGGTATGTCCTGAATTGACAGCCATTTTTTTTTTTGAGGATCAGACAAAAAAGATGGAGAAAATGATCAAAGTGTAAAAGTTTACAGACGGATGACAGACCCCAAGTGATGACAAAAGCTCACATGGCCTTTGGTCAGGTGGGCTAAAAAAAATAGTTTGTCGCGAAGGCTGACAATAAAAATTGATATTTCAGAATGAATACCTCAAAATTGGGTCATCCAAATCATCCAAAATTTTTAGGGGAGATAGATCTTGTCCTGACAATCATTTCTGATTAATTAATATTGACACATTTTGTTTCGTTTTTTAACTAATTGCCAAAAAAATCATGAAAAATATACCATTTCAGAGGCAATAACTCAAAAAATGGGTCATCAGACTCATCTGAAATTTTCAGGGTAGATAGATCTTGTCCTGCAGATAATTTCTGTCTAATTAGTTTTGATGAGTTTTGTTTCGTTTAAGAGCACTTTGCCAAAAACTCCAAAAATCATTAAAAATCAACATTTCAGGGACAATAACTCAAAATCAGGTCATCCGACACATCAGAAATTTTCGGGGTAAATAGATCTTGTCCTGCTGATCATTTCTGGTGAATTAGTTTTGATGCGTTTTATTTCCTTTTTGAGCTATTTACCCCTATGTTCTATTTATAGCTATGGCAGCCATGTTGGATGGTCAACAAGCATACTGGATACAATTTTGAATCTAGACACCCTAAGGATGTGTGTGACCAAGTTTGGTTCCATGTGGCCTGGTGGTTACAGAGGAGAAGATTTTTAAAAAGTTTACGACAGACGTATGACGGACGCCAAGTGATGGCATAAGCTCACATGACTCTAGGGGTCAGGTGAGCTAAACAGTAACTTCATCAAAAAATTGTAAATTTTTGTCTTTGGACAAAAGTCTTATATTATAACTGATATCAATCTAATAAGTATAAGTGATTAATCGGGAGTAATCAAATATTTAAAACATATGTTTTTTTATTGTCTTGTTTGTTTTATGTCATCAAAATTAACTCGGAGATGATTTAGTCTCTGAAAACCTTATATATGTAGATAGGACACATATATCTATTATAAAACATAATCATTAAAGTGCCTTACCTGGCTTCAAATTTCGATTCTTTATACAATATCAATGGATACTTTAAATCTAGACTGAAATCCCTAGAGAAATTAAAATCCTTAATCTTAAAGCTCTATATTAAAACACAGTAAAATTGTAATGGCTTTCCTTGCTTGGTAGCAAATTGAACCCACAGTATTCAGTAATACACAAAGACTTTGCATTGGTTGGTTTTTAAAATTTCAACATAGATAATGAATTATTTAACTCATTCACCCCTAAAAACACATTTGGACTCATCTAAGCCATTGATTTACAGAGTCCAATATTTTACAGGGGTCCATTAGTTAAAGTCCATACAAATACAACAACAGTGACATTGATACAGGAAAGGAATTACACATTGAGAGGTTTAACTACTGGACAGAGTATTTGAACATGTTGAACACAGGGATAGAAATTAGCAGGGATCCAGTAGCCCATGGCAAGGGAAAACTGAGCTGGGGCTAGTACATTTTGATTTGAAACTGTATTAGCCTAGGTGGCTACTGAACTTTGGGGGTATATCTGGCATTTTTACAAATTTCAACTGATATTCTTGTAAACTGAATATATCTTGTTACATGTAGCTAGTGTATGAACTACTTTATAATATGTTTTCATAGTAAGACTTTTTAAATAGCATGTTATAGGAAGAGCAAGATTCTGGGCTTCCAGACATGCAACTGGGCTCCAAAAAAATCCTGACATATGAGTCCAGATTGCTCCTTGATTGCAGAGTTTAATTTCTATCCCTGGAACAGTTAAAATTCAAGTAAACATGTATACAACAGAGAGAGATATATAATATGACTGACAAGCGACCCAAGGTTATGAAAACATTTTCATGCTGAACTCCAAATTTAATTTTTATCTCTACCAATCAGAACTGGTGTTATAATTGTAAATGTCTGTTTCCTTGGTAGAAAATGTTGAGTTTGAGCTGAGTGTGAAAAAGTTTTTAACCTTGGGTCAAAGGTTACAGTTAAAAGGTGAAAGAAGATATCTGACTATCTAAATAAAAATAGCAACACCCTGTTTATGTACTCAAAAATGCTCGTTCACTAAATGTTATAAAACTTTTTGCAAATTGCAACCCAAGTTTACACACAGAGGGATGGGAATGTTATAGTGTCCGAAAATACCAAAATCTCTACATGAAAGTGATACGTTATATAATTTTACATCCTGTAAAGCAACTTAATCTGATTTGGGTCCATCACGAGCTGTAGGAGAAATGTTGCAAACTCTGAACTATATTGTGGACTGATGCCAGTGTAATCTGCCATGCCCGCCATGACACCGGACCACGGTTTGAATTCTCATCATGAGACCAAACTCTAATTCATTCTTTTTGTATCTATAGCATAGTTTAAATTCTATACTCCTAAAAAGCTAAGACAGTCATCTTTTTACAGCACAGGCGGTCACTCTTAGATGGATTTTGGAAATCATTTAGGTTTATTATCTAGGATTTTATGATACCGTTTTCTGTTTTGGAACTCTATTTTAAATTCAAGGAAAACTGATGAAGTTTTATTAACAGAAATGATCATCTTGAGTATTTGTTTTGACTTCTTTTGTAAAATTATAACTTTGATATTATGTTTATATATTCTCATATTCAGCACTTAAGAAAAGATCAGTTGCTTCCTTTGTTATAAAGGATAAAGTATGACCTGGTTGTTGAATTGCCTGTTTGATAGTGGTTGTTGATTTGCCTGTTTGGTTGTTGATTTGCCTGTTTGATAGTGGTTGTTGAAGTGCCTGTTTGATAGTGGTTGTTGAATTGCCTGTTTGGATGTTGAATTGTCCGTTTTTTTTATTCTTGATTTTTTGTTTTCACGCCATACTCAACAATCTTTCAGTCATATGAGGGCGTCCAGTTTTTATTGGTGGAGGAGAAACCCCGGTTACCTGGGTAAAGACCACTGACCTTCTGCAAGAAAACAGGCAAACTTTCCCACTTTATTCGAAATGACCCTATCGGGATTCGAACCAGAGGTGAGAGGCCTTGTGATTTAAAGCGCAATGCTCTAACCACTCAGCCACGGAGGCCCCACTTGCCTGTTTGATAGTGGTTGTTGAATTGTCTGTTTGGTTGTTGAATTGTCTGTTTGGTTGTTGAATTGTCTGTTTGGTTGTTGAATTGTCTGCTTGGTTGTTGAATTGTCTGTTTGGTTGTTGAATTGTCTGTTTGGTTGTTGAATTGTCTACTTGGTTGTTGAATTGTCTGTTTGGTTGTTGAATTGTCTGTTTGGTTGTTGAATTGTCTGTTTGGTTGTTGAATTGTCTGTTTGGTTGTTGAATTGTCTACTTGGTTGTTGAATTGTCTGTTTGGTTGTTGAATTATCTGTTTGGTTGTTGAATTGTCTGTTTGGTTGTTGAATTGTCTACTTGGTTGTTGAATTGTCTACTTGGTTGTTGAATTGTCTGTTTGGTTGTTGAATTGTCTGTTTGGTTGTTGAATTGTCTGTTTGGTTGTTGAATTGTTGAATTGTCTGTTTGGTTGTTGAATTGTCTGTTTGGTTGTTGAATTGTCTGTTTGGTTGTTGAATTGTCTGTTTGGTTGTTGAATTGTCTGTTTGGTTGTTGAATTGTTGAATTGTCTGTTTGGGTGTTGAATTGTCTGTTTGGTTGTTGAATTGTTGAATTGTCTGTTTGGTTGTTGAATTGTCTGTTTGGTTGTTGAATCTTCTTTTATGATTGTGGTGGTGATTCATTCCTCAATTATTCATTTGAATTCAACTGAAGACTCATGGCAGTGTGACTGGTCGACAGGTGATGCTTACCCCATGGCACCTGATCCCATCTCTGGGTTATCAGATGTACTTGTGTGTCACATTTTCACTGATTTGTATATCGTCTCATGTCTTTAGATTAAAATTTTGGTATCTGCAATTGTAATATCTTAGTGTCCGACAGTCTGGGAACAATAATTTTTATATCTTCAACATTAGGAAGCATTTGGGTAGAACATTTGTTTTATAAACTTATAGCCAATGGCAAGTAATGAGTATAACCATATTACAATTTGGCAAAGTAAAACAAGAAGTTCCCTTTCTAATCATTTATACTTATATCAAGTTGTTTATGCTGAAGTTTTGTATTCTTTGAGAACTTGAATATTTTCATTATTCTGTGTTTTATTTACTCTTGTTCACTTCACTCATCATTTGTTCAAAGAAGCTCAACAGATATTAACAATTTTTGCATCCATTTAATCACTCAACATTTAGGATAAAAAATGCCCATAATTTGATTGTAGAGAAGCTCAACATATATTCAAAATTTTTGCATTCATTTTAAATTGCTTTACAATTTAGGGAAATTTTGTTGTTACACTGAATTAGCTTCATGTTTCCATTCATCAAAATGATTTCTCTTTATAGTCAAAATGGCCATTTATCTGTCTGCTTCTGCAAATCAAATATCACTCCTGTATGGTCTCCCATCATAATTAATGATATAGATCATTAAAATAAATTTAATGACTCTCATTACAGTCTTTCTTCTATACGAGCTCCATGTGTGTACATGCTGGGTATGCATATAACATATATAATTCAAACCAAAGTAAAGAAGCATCCAATATTGTACTAAAATAACATACTGTATACCTGGACATTTTCACTCCTGTTTAACTTTTGCTATTTTTCGCTCTTAGATGACAGGACAAATTTAAAATGACAGCGATAATTTTCAAGCTAAATAAATAAAGAATGGACCCACATATCATACATGAGATTGGTGATTATGGGGCAATTCAAGATAATGTAGATATGTTTTCTGTGGAGAAAGGTCAGAAATAACCAAGGGCAAAAATTGCCAGGTATACAGTTACTATCATGATACAACTATTGTAACCATTTTACTGGGGACAGGTCATTTCTAGATACCTACTGTACTAGTAACCACAGACGAAAATTGTCAGGTATACAGTTACCATCATGATACAACTATTGTAACCATTTTACTGGGGACAGGTCATTTCTAGATACCTACTGTACTAGTAACCACAGACGAAAACTGTCAGGTATACAGTTACCATCATGATACAACTATTGTAACCATTTTACGTTTTCTAGTACTAGTAACCACAGACGAAAACTGTCAGGTATACAGTTACCATCATGATACAACTATTGTAACCATTTTACTGGGGACAGGTCATTTCTAGATACCTACTGTACTAGTAACCACAGACGGTCAGGTAACAGTTACCATCATGATACAACAGGTAACCATTTTATGGGGACAGGTCATTTCTAGATACCTACTGTACTAGTAACCACAGACGAAAATTGTCAGGTATGATACAACTATTGTAACCCAGGTCATTTCTAGATACCTACTGTACTAGTAACCACAGACGAAAACTGTCAGGTATACAGTTACCATCATGATACAACCTATTGTACCATTTTACTGGGGACAGGTATTTCTAGATACCTACTGTACTAGTAACCACAGACGAAAACTGTCAGGTATACAGTTACCATCATGATACAACTATTGTAACCATTTTACTGGGGACAGGTCATTTCTAGATACCTACTGTACTAGTAACCACAGACGAAAACTGTCAGGTATACAGTTACCATCATGATACAACTATTGTAACCATTTAACTGGGTACAGGTCATTTCTAGATACCTACTGTACCCTTAAATTTAACTCTTTTGAAATAAAATTTCAGACATTGTTGAAATATGATAAATATATGACCAGTTTAAAATATTCAGAATAAAACATAAAAAGTTGAACTGTAGAGTAGAATTTATGTAACATTTCTATTGAAAGAACAATGAAAAATAAGTGGCTAACATTTTACCATACAAATTTGGTATGAAACCAGTTCAGATGATTTGCTTTTTTTTTGTTGCATTTCAGTGACAGTTTCATTTAGAGAAAGAAAGTTCAAACCGCAAATCAGTGCCATGGAACTTGATTGGCATTTTGTATAGGTGCATTTTGAAAGTACCTAACAGTGCCACCTGGGATAGCTCCATTGATTGGCATCATATGTGAAGTAGATGATGTTTGACCTGATTCCTGGTAAGCCTGACTACCATCTCCCTTTAAAACTGCTATACACTTCCATTTTTCTAAATAATTTGCTGAAATATTATAAAACATTTATGAGTATAATTTAATATATTCAAAATTCACATCCATGCATAGAGTATCACAATTTTGGTTTAAATTCAGAATCTTTCAATAGTCTAAGGGTGTCTAAACAATTGGTCCTAGTCACTTTTATTTACAAACTTTATGTGGTTTCACATTGGGACACTTCCTGCCAAGCTTGGTAAAGATTGGACAGCTGATTCTTGAGAATAAGTTGAAAATGTGTAAAAGTTAATGACGAAATCTGTGTGATAGACATCGCAGGACGACAGATAAAAGACAAAGCAATATGTCACATGACCTAAAAATGAGCACCAGATCATTTTTTGATATAATGAGATTTTATTGTACTTTTGTGGCTATTTCTAAAATATTAAGACTTCTGGGCCTGGCACCATAAAACTTAAGAATTTCTTAAATCTAAACATTATACTCAACTTTGGTTAATTCTGAATTCTGATTGGATGAGCAGGCTTAGTTAAGAATATTCTCAAACTTGAGGAAATTCTCAATATTTAAGATGCCAGGTCCTGGGGCTCGTTTTACGAAAAGTCTTAAGTCCTAAATCCTAAGTCTTAGTCCTGATTGTCATGGGACTGACCAATCAGTGATGCGTTACCATGCTAGTTTGGACTAAAAGTTAGGATTTAGGACTTAGGACCTTTTGTAAAACTAGCATTCTGGCCTAAAGATTCAACCTCACAAAGAAACATGCATTTTGAAATATTTCTAAATCACTACTGTAACCATTAAAACTATTGAAGTTGAATGTAGCACTATGAAACAAATGTTACCTACCAACTCTTAAATGGGCATAAGCTGTGTTTTTTTTTCCCTAAAATAATTTCTTCCTTTTTTCTACTAGAGATTGATATATAATAACAAAATAAAAAAGATATACACAGGTAAAAAAAATCTTTCAGGTTTAGGGCTTTTTCAATTTCAAATGATTAAATCAACCTTGCTATTTCTGTATGAATACCATACTGGAGCTGACCTTATTTTCACAAACTATATAGGAATATAAGGTTATTTATGCCTATGTATAACTCTTATTTGTTATTACATCAAATACAAGTAGTAAGTAGCAGGCAAGACAAAAAACTTAAATATAGGCTATACTAGAGTATATATAAAAAATTATCATACCTTTCCACAGTCTTACACAACCATCATCACCTGAAGATGCTAGAATAGTTCCTAATACGTTCCAACATATTCTCCACACCTACAGAGACATAAAACTGAACTTTAAATTTTATCAAGAAGAGCTTTGAATTTTCATATCGCATGACAAGATAAAAGAATTTTTTTTTTATTTTGTATAATATACACACTATTAGGGATAAGTGTTACTGATAGAGAGCACAGCTCCAAGGGCCAAAGACCATTCACAAAGTTAACTCGGATAATGTGTCGGACAACACAGAAAGGTGATATATTTGTGACAGAGGTTCTACACTTTAGAGCTTAAAAAACTCTCCCGACTTGACAAATACATCCTGTCGCTTCACCAGTCACTCTTCTTTTTCTGGTCAACTGCTGATTTCCAAATATTTGACATCATAATTAAACTGTAAAATCGTTTTGCAAAGAAGATGATACTGTTGTGAGATTGAATAAACTCTTGCACTTGCTTTCATTCATTGCCTTATTTCATATTAAATGATGTACACAATTCTAAATGCTCACTTGGCAATATTTAAAAATTTATAAATTAGGGGAAAAGTCAAATATAGTTAAAATATTTTTCATCAACCCCTTTTGTTACATTTAGACTCACCCAAATCAGTGTAAAGTTTATTGTCAAAATACAGGGGTGAACAAGAAAAATGTTAAATCATTTTGAAATGTTTCTTCTACAATATAATTCCTGAATTTTGACACTGGACTTCAACAATATTTGAAATGGATGGGTCCAAATGTAGCAACAGGTGTCAATGAGTTGAGGGCTGTTTTAAAAAGTTACCAATTACATATTTACAATGGTCTGATAAAAGTTTTACCCACTGAGGCTATAATTGTTAGTTTAGGCAAAGAAACATTGTTAATTAAAAATAAAAAATTATTACTTACCTGAGATTCATGATCTTGAAAATCTGCGACTTGTTTCATAGAAAACTTGCTGATACTTCCCTGATTTCCCCCTGCACTATCACTTCTGTAATGTGAAAATATCAAATATTAACTTCCATCTTTAATAGACATGTGACAAATAGACCTACTATTAACTGATAGATATATATGGAATTACAAACTGACATCTGTGTAGAATTGGCCAAGAAATTCTTTGAGCAATGTGTCCAGTTAGTGCATTCACTTCTCACCAATGTGAGACGAGTTTCGATCCTTGGATTAGACATGGGAGTATGTGAGATGATATGGCCGTCGCCAAGTTGGACACGTGGGTTTTCTCTAGGTACTACAGTTTCCTCCCACAGCAAGGACCCCCGCATGCCAACATCAGGGCCAACAAGAGTTTTTGAAATTCACCGGTCTTACTAGAAAAACCAGTAAATTTTACAAAAGTCCTGATAACTGGTCCAAATGACCAGCAATTTTCCATTTCATTTCAATTCAGTATATATACCGACCAGAAAAAAATTTCTTTGACCAGTGAAATTCCTTTATTCACTATTCCGGTTGACCAGTAATTTTTTTTTTATCAAAATGTCTGCAAGAGACATTAATATAAGATGACAAAATTTGTTTGTCAATTGCTGTAAAATAAATAAAGTTTAAATTTATAGTACACATAAATTCTTGAGAAGAAATCAAAAATAGAAAAAGTAAACAGACAAACAAAAGAAGATACTCAACAACAAGAAAAAGACTTATGACAATAGCATTACCACAAGCAAAGTTTCCAATAGCTATAGTGGGAATAGATGTTTCCAGCTGGCCAAAGATTTTAATTTTTTGGACAATTAAAATTGAGGCTGGCTGATGAAAATTTAATTTGGCCCATACAATATCAGACCCAGGGTGGGTATAACGCCAATAGAAACATCATAAGCAGTACAATAGACATCAATCTGACCCAATATTGGGAAAGATGTATCAACTTACTCCTCCCAAAAAAATATCAATCAGACCTGTTTTGGGAAAGAGGTGAAGCTAATTCGTCCCAATGAAAGAAAGAACAATCAATTTCAATCTTTAGATATGAGAATTAAATGTATGGATCCTCTCTTATAGCTCGTGACTTCTCAAAATAAATCAAACATTCTTAGCATAATTAAACATTAAAACTAACATTCTTGGCATAATTCAACATTAAAACTAACATTCTTGGCATAATTCAACATTAAAACTAACATTCTTGTCATCTGAAATTATCATAGAGATAGCACATTATACTTATACAATAGGTGTTAAGTTGTCTATCATACTTACACAAGAGGTGTTAAGCTGTCTATCATACTTACACAAGATGTTCAGCTGTCTATCATACTTACACAAGATGTTCAACTGTCTATCATACTTACACAAGCAGTGTTAAGCTGTCTATCATACTTACACAAGATGTTCAGCTGTCTATCATACTTACACAAGCGGTGTTAAGCTGTCTATCATACTTACACAAGAGGTGTTAAGCTGTCTATCACAAGAGGTGTTAAGCTTACATACTTACACAAGAGGTGTTAAGCTGTCTATCATACTTACACAAGAGGTGTTAAGCTGTCTATCATACTTACACAAGGTGTTAAGCTGTCTATCATACTTACACAAGGTGTTAAGCTGTCTATCATACTTACACAAGGTGTTCAGCTGTCTATCATACTTACACAAGAGGTGTTAAGCTGTCTATCATACTTACACAAGAGGTGTTAAGCTGTCTATCATACTTACACAAGAGGTGTTAAGCTGTCTATCATACTTACACAAGAGGTGTTAAGCTGTCTATCATACTTACACAAGGTGTTCAGCTGTCTATCATACTTACACAAGGTGTTAAGCTGTCTATCATACTTACACAAGAGGTGTTAAGCTTTCTATCATACTTACACAAGAGGTGTTAAGCTGTCTATCATACTTACACAAGGTGTTAAGCTGTGTATCATACTTACACAAGAGGTGTTAAGCTGTCTATCATACTTACACAAGGTGTTCAGCTGTCTATCATACTTACACAAGATGTTAAGCTGTCTATCATACTTACACAAGAGGTGTTAAGCTGCCTGTCAAACTTACACAAGAGGTGTAAAACTATATCATACTTACAAAAGAGGTATTAAGCTGTGTATCATACTTATACAATAGGTGTTAAGTTCTCCATCTTACTTACACATGTGGTATTACACTGTCCATCATACTTATATAAGAGATGTTGAGTAGTCCATCTTACTTACACGAGGTGTTAAACTGTCTATCATACTTACACAAGAAGTGTGAAGTTGTCCATCTTACTTACACAAGAGGTATTATGCTGTCCATCATACTTCTACAAGAGGTGTTATTAAGTTGTCCATCATACTTACACAAGAGTTGTTAAGTTGTCCATCTTACTTACATGAAGTGTTAAATTGTCCATCATATTTACACAACAGGTGTTAAGTTGTCCATCTTACTTACACATGAGGTATTATGCTATCCATCATACTTATAAAAGAGGTGTTATTAAGTTGTCCATCATACTTACACAAGTGGTGTTAAGTTGTCCATCTTACTTACATGAGGTGTTAAATTGTCCATCCTACTTACACAAGAGGTGTTAAGTTGTCCATCTTACTTGCACATGAGGTATTATGCTGTCCATCATACTTATACAAGAGGTGTTAAGTTGTCCATCTCATTTACATGAGGTGTTAAAGTGTCCATCATACTTACACAAGAGGTGTTAAGTTGTCCATCTCATTTACATGAGGTGTTAAACTGTCCATCATACTTACACAATAGGTGTTAAGTTGTCCATCTTACTTACATGAGGTGTTAAACTGTCCATCATACTTACACAAGAGGTGTTAAGTTGTCCATCTTACTTACATATGAGATATTATGCTGTCCGTCATACTTATACAAGAGGTGTTATTAAGTTGTCCATCATACTTACACAAGAGGTGTTAAGTTGTCCATCTTACTTACACAAGAGGTGTTAAGTTGTCCATCTTACTTACACAAGAGGTATTAAACTGTCTATCATACTTACACAAGAGGTGTTAAGCTAACAACTTTTAAATCTTTTGATGCTATGGCAAGTAAATGATATGAATGTCCTAAATTTGGTGCAAATGCAACATCATGAACCGGATCTGTCACCACGCTGATGGTTTCTACTTTATTCCATCTTCTAAATGACAAATGACAACAAGAAAACAATGTTCACGTACACATTCCCATATCTTTAGTAAATTATATGTTCACATACACTTTCCCATCTCTACAGTTTTTTAATATGTTCACATACACTTTCCCATCTCTATAGTATGTTAATATGTTCACATAAACTTTCCCGTCCCTTTAGCTTGTTAATATGTTCACATACACTTCCCCATCTTTTTAGTATGCTAATACTTTATACACACAAAGAATGTGTATCTGTCTGAATCAGTCTTTTAAAATAATGATAAATATGTCAGTGATTAAAACAGGATCTGATATTTACCACGTATCCATAAAAATTGATTTTGTTTTTACTATGTATATATAAAATGTTACTTTGATTTTTGCTATGTACCAGTAAGGCTGCAACGTTAACTAATATCTGTAAACGTGTACACAATACTTGGTAATCAAAACATAAACTTTAATTGTATACAGGACTACCGAGTACTGTAGTACATTATGTATTAGGCTAACTCAGTCATAGATCATAATCTAAGCCGAAATTAAGTAGCTGTACATCTATTTTTTAGAATATAAACATCGCATGAAGCCCTGTGGTCAATACTTTTCCAAAATTCCAGAATTTTAATACATGCGTTAGCGAAGTTTCAATATAACAAAGTTAAAAAAAAACCCATCTTGTTTCACTTTTGATTTGCATTTTAAACAGCTTAGCTTGTCAATGTCTACAGTGACAAATCAATCAAAAGTGTGAATTATTTTAAATGTTGTCCATCTTGAAATAAAAAATATATCATTGCTAATACTATACCACACTGCCAATGTATCAACCAATAACTCAGTCCATCAGTCCAAAGTTACAGGACATCGGATTGAAAGCGAGTATGGCAGAGCATCCAGTTATGTTTTCAAAAGTAGAAACTTGCTAGCAGGAGGCTCACTGAGGGTTTTTATGGTGCACACATTGAACACCCATTGTACGCTTATTGTTCAATGTATATGTTTATACACCATCATGAAATAATGTATTAAAAGAAATATTTGAAATTGATTCTTGGATTTATCTC
The DNA here is from genome assembly GCA_030159075.1 of Atrina japonica. Classification (NCBI taxonomy): domain Eukaryota; kingdom Metazoa; phylum Mollusca; class Bivalvia; order Pterioida; family Pinnidae; genus Atrina; species Atrina japonica. The sequence continues at coordinate 128,466 of BROG01000262.1, read as the reverse complement.
TCTTTATTATACTGTATTTATTTATGCATTGAAACTAAGAATATACCCCCCTTTCTGTACCTCTCAAACAGTCTATGATCCATAGACACAGGGATTACGGGGCTCAATGAAGGTTACTTTTATGATTATTATGAATAATTGTTGTACACCTGTTGTACAGCCTATGTTTTTATTTATCATAGTAAAATAGTGTATCTGTTTAAAATAGATATTTGACACTGAGCAATGTTTTTAGCCTTCTTTTATTGTTTTTGTTCAGGGAAATAACATTTTTGACACATTCCCTTCGTGTGCCTCACAGGCACCAAATTTAGAGATATAGAAAATAAGGTCAAACACTAAAAGTAATTGTCAGTGAAGTCACACTTTACCTGAGCGGGAATTATAGATGTATGTTTTACTTTTTACTGCATAGAGAGTCTAATATTGGATGAAGTACAGCATTTAAGATATTTTACTGCTCCTTAGCAAAACAAAGAAAGTAATAATTATGGAAGGACTTTTCCTGATTTTACACCCCAAAATCTTTCGTAGGCAATTATATTGCACATGTTGTGTACACGATTAAGAAATTTGTAAACGTTTATTGACAATAACCTAAACGTAACCGTGTAAATGTTACTGCCTTATGTACTGGTATATATAAAGGTTGACTTTTGACTTTGTATATATTTGATTACTTACCTCGTTGTTTCATTAAGCTCAAACACCTGACATTTTCCACCACCAGAGGGATTATTGTCATCACTTCCTACAGCTATCATTGGCGGGTGCCGTCTAAATAACATGATCATCACATTTAATAATGAAAACAACATTTCATTTACGATGGACGCTTAAACAGGATGGTGTCAATATTGAGAAGCAACCAACCCTAGCATATTTTATCACAACCCCCCCAAAAAAAATGTTGTATGATAAAATTTCAGTGAATATTACAAAATTGTTGATAACAAACTCTGATTTTTTTTCCTTCAGTATTTAACATATTTAAAAGGTTTTAATTTTTTGCACTCAAAATATAATTGAATTGCTCTCGGTTAGACAAATATCAACTATTAAGACTGCCCAATATTCATATGACCTATGCTAACCCTATTTTGGCTGAACTCATGAACTCAAATCATATATGTATCTGACTCTGTCAAACATCACTGTATACCTGGAAATTTTTGCCCCTGTTTAATTTTCACCATTTTTGCCCTTAGATAAAAGGGTGAATTCAAAATGAAAGTTAAAATTAAAAGCTAAATAATTGAAGCATGAGCATCATGCCATTAATATGACTATGAAAGTTTAGGGCGATTTCAAGAACACAGTGAATATGCTTCCTGTTCCAAAAATCAGGGGCGAAAATTCCAGGTATAGATTATATCAATGATATTGTATATATAAAGAAGAATCTTGCTATTATGACCACCTTTCTGAATGACTCAAAGTGGTGGTGAGGTGGTGAGGTAGTCTCTTAAGTGAGGCTCTGTACTTATTAAATTAATATCAAGAGACTGGAAATATATGTTCTGAAATGTCAGGTGGTTTCCTAAGCGAGGTGGTCTTTTGGCAAGGCTTAAATGTAGGTTACAAATTACATATTTCAAATCTTACCGAGATGAATTCCATGATAGACAACTACAGCTAATTTTACACACAATTTCATGTTGTAGGTTCCACTGACTTAGATTCATTACATCGGGTGCCTCATAAATTCTGACAATGCCGTCTGCAGAACATGTGGCCTGAAAAAAAGGTAACACATGTCAATGTAAATATCTGTGATGAAAACTCTAGCTATGTTGTGAAAAAATTTCATTTCAAATGTTTTAATTTCATTCTGATATTTTACTTGAAAACATAACTGGTATGTGTACAACACTGCTTGTTTTAACTTAATGTACTTAGTTGAAAATATGAAATGATGTTAAACCAGGATGACAACAAACATCTGGGAACACAAGCCTGGTTGTGTGCTGCACTGGAATTTTTCTGCCACACTTTTCTCCCAGACTAAATTTCCTTCTGCCAGCCGAAATACAGTAAAAACCTGCTTTAGTGACCACCTGAGTATAAAGACCACCAGGTCACAAAGATTTTTTTTTTGCTGTCCCCAACAGTACCATTTGTGTACAAAAGTATTGGAAATTGAAGTTTGATAATAGTATCCCGAAATGGGCATTCAAAATCGCGAAAATATCATCTTGTGAAAATAAAGTTCCACGAAAATTTTCAGATTTATAGTACAGTAATTGAAGATGGATAGCTAAATTATTGATAACTATTTCTGTTGTTTATTCGTGTACAGTGCAACTCATATTTTCATGAATGGGATTTTAAGAAGCATTGTCACCTCCATCCAGACTATCCCTGCCACCCTTGGCTTTTATCCTAGGGTAATTCCTATACATGTAGTGTGAAATAAAGTAAAATTTGTGTTTAGTGGACAGTTGGCAGACTAATCAAATTTTCTGTTAATGAGAGGATGCAACGTTGATCCTGCATTTGACACATTACCATGACAGTATTTTTTTTAAATAGACAATTCTATTACAATATATTTTTGTTTGTGTGAATGTGTAGTTGGGTCATAACTGATTGTGTAGAAAGTATAATCTATATTTTTGTTTGTGTGCACATGTATTTGTAGTTGGGCCATAACTGATTGCATGGAAAGCCTAAATCTATATTTCTGTTTGTGTGTATATGTAGCTGGCCAGGAATGATCATGTGTGTGTAATACATATCTAAACATAGGATCAATGTGGTGTAAACTTTAAAATGTAGATCAATTCATTGACTAAGATTAAAAGAATGAAAGGAGACCATCTGATATAATGAATAACCTTAACAGAAAATACAATTCTAGAATGCTTACCAGCTGCAGTCCCAAGTGTTTTGGTGCAAACTTGACATCAGCCACTGATGTTCTGCTGTCAACCAGTAAAGATTTCTTCACCCAACTGCTTCTGTTTCCATCCCTTCCCCTGGATTCGCCTATAATTTCTTCCCAGACAACAACAGTGCGATCGAATGAGCATGTAGCCAGCACCTGCCCAAACTCTGGATGTGCCCAGGTCACTCTCCAAACTGAGCCACTGTGAGTCTATAAATATAGTGGACCTTGTCTTGAGAGACCACCCCATCTGCCACTGAAATGTGGTCTCTCAAAAGAGATTATTTAATCAAGTGGTTTTCAAAATGTGGTCTCAGTAGACAGACGGTCTGTCATGAGAGTGGTCTTTCAAGACTGTAGCAAAAGATTTCTTTTGAAATTTCATTAGGAAATCAATTACATGTACAAATGTACATGTTGTAAAATGTTAATAGTAATGATGATAGATTTCAAATTCTAATAAAAACTTTTAATAAACAAATAAGTAAAACAAGATGTGTTTGTGAAACACAGATGCCCCCAGTCCCAACAAATTTTTACACTGGCAAATAATATGTATACTTTAAATATTGAAAATGTCCTACATTTTCACCTCACCCCACCCCCAGGGGCATGTGATGTCAGTGAAGTGTGAGCAACCCTTAGATGAACTTACATATACAGTCTAAGGTTGGTTACTGTATCACAATCCAAACTTGAACTATTCCATTTATGAACAGACAGACAAACAGACACACCCAAACAGACAGACGGACGATCCAAACACTAGACCTTTCATGCCAGGGGCATAATTTTTAAAAAAAAAATCAATAACTTGCTAAGGACAAACGGATGGTAACCCCTTTTCAAATCCCTAATTTTACATTAGTCCAATGGCTAGAGCATCGTGCTTTAGACCATGAAGTCTCTCACCTCTTATGAGCATGGGTTTGAATCCATCTGGAACCACAATTAATTTGGTGGGGAAATCTGCCTGTTTACTTATGGAAGGCCAGTGGTCTCTTCCCGGAAAATTAATGTAATAAAGTTCTCTCCTCCACCATTAAAAAGTGCCTGCCACCATATAACTGAAACATTGTTCAGTGTGTTGTTGACCCTTTCAACTCTACAGACCATAATAGGCTGGTCTTTAACAATGAAAAAAAACAACAACATAAGTGTAACAATCGGATATTCAGGGGTGAAAGGGTTAAACTCCAATAAATTAAAAACAAACAAACCAACACCAAATAACTCTGTTCCACTGTCGATTAAATCAACATCCAGCTTAGAACAGTCTACATCAGTACATGTATGTACATGTATGTTCTGTTGGACAGTGATATGCTAAAATAAACTGAACATGACTGAGTTTTCGTATGGGGCTGAAATAGGATCCCATTCCCAATGCAAAACACAATGCATTTTTTCAAATTTGCAGAACTTGAAATTTCCCAAATAAAGTCAAATGACAATGAATTTGAAGACATTCTTGTATTTACACATAGTATTTGTGTATTTCTAGATATTCCAATTTCAATAAAATGTTGCTAAAATTCCCAATTCAAAAGGCCAGACCCCATTTCCAAAAGAGTGTGGAAAATCCCTGCATGAGCATACAATGTATCATTATCAACACCATATCAATGTACATACCTTCCAACCAGCTGTGCATTTCCATTATATATTATCATTATTAACAGCATATCAATGTACATTACTACATACCTTCCAACCAGCTGTGCATTTCCATTCACCATTTTCTTCTAAATCCCAGACCTGTATAAGAGATGAAAAATACAATGTAATGTGAAAAGTATAGAATATAATTATAAAGTTAGTGCTTAGATATACAAGTAAATCAATTATATACATGAAAATAGGTACATGTACATGTATAATAAGGTAATAACAATTAACAAAAAATGTTTACAGTTTTCCAATGCAATTTACACTAATATACAATGTACATGTATGGTTGACACCATCCCCTCCCCCATCAATCCATCCCAAATACATTGTACCTGTACATGTCTATAAATACATTCACCATATTTGACCCATTAAGTGCCCAGGGCAAAATCAGTAAAAAGGGGTGGGCGCTTAATGGGACTTATTGATAGTCAAGTTCACATAAAACAGTTAATTTTTTAAAAGGCACAGTGGTAAAGTTGGTGTAGTTATAAACTGTACATGTTACTTAAAGTTTTTCAGTCCACATCTCATTGTCAACCAACTGGAATAATTCTTGATCATACATGTACATGTATGTAAATAAAAAGGGGGGGCCCTTATAGGGACATGGGCCTTTAATGGATCGAATACGGTATATCAACATTACCTATTTCATGTCACCTGATTTTGAATGACATAATTCATAATAGTTTGTAGGCCTTTTTCTATCGTTACCACAGGGCAGAAATTCAGCCATATTTTCAATGCAAAATACATATTTTTTCCCCAATTTGACGAAAAATTCTGAATTTTGTGAACAGACTGTGGCCATAATGAAAATTAAGATTGTTTGTGGGGGAAATACATTGAAAAAAAGAGATTCCATTGAATGTGGATTTACATGTATGCTGACTATTTTTATTTTCCCCAATTCGACACAAATTCACACTCAAGTTCCAAATTGTATCGCAAATGGCATTTTCCCCAAGATTGACAGAAAATGACCCGGTTTGGGTTTTTGAATACATGTGCTGTACATGTATGCATGCATGTATGTGTGTGGAGTTGCAACATGTACGTCTTAAAACCCATGGCTCACTAACACCAAACAGCTCTACATGCAGGTGATAAATTTGTTGTAAGTGATAATGTATTTTACAACATACTTTTATGTACATGTACATGTACATGTAGATAAAGACATAAATTTCTCCTAAATTACATTTCCAAATGTTGCTTTGTTTGCAAGTAATTATAAGAGTGTGAAGATAATTAACAATTTCAAAGGGCCCTTCCAAAATTAAGATGGTGTACATGTAGCATACAATTGTCATGGCAATCTCACATATGGTGTACATGTTGCATACAATTGTCATGGCAATCTCACATAGAAAAGTTCATAGATATGCACAGTCATTTCTTTTCTCACAAGAATATACATGTACATGTACACAGGCCACAAAACAACAGAAATTGTTGTAACCCATTTACAGGTTACGCTAATGGGAATGACTGTAATATAACTTGCATAATTATGATAGCAATAATGAAGACTTAAAAATGAAATCCATAAAGAACGAATAGGTGGTTACGCGATTTGTATTTGTCGTAACCTCCACGTAACCTGAACGATTGCTCCTGAGTAATTTTTTGGTCTGTGAACATGTACATCGTAGATTAGAATGTGTTTTAAGTGAATCCAATCTACCAGGAATTTGTTAATTCTATTTGTCTGTTTGAAAGAACCAATTAGAATGTAATGCTAAAACAGTCCAATAACTTCTATACTTATTTATAATTATAGCATAGGCGTCAGAAGCAAATTGAAAGTGGGGGGGCTAAACCAACTTAAAACACACACACATGCCAGAAATGTCTGGGGACTAAGCCTCAATTTTCAACACCTTTGTCTATCTTTGCAAAAAAGTGGGGGGGGCTAAGCCCACCCCTAGCCCCCCGGTTCTGACGCCTATGTATAGGATTGTTTGTACCCAAGTCAATTCCTTCATGTAGCCTACCCAATCAGAAATCAATCCTACCCTATGATTTTTGGGTACATTACATGCACATGTACATGTACGTCATGGGTACGAACTGTCCTGGACAACTCGTACTGACTCATATACAGTAGAACTTCGGTGAGCTGAACTTCAATGAGTTGAATTTCTATATGTTTCGAACTATTGACGAAGTCACAAATAATTTTGTTATTTAATGCTACTTATAAACTATTTATAAATTATAATATGAACTTTTATGAGTCAAATTTCGAAACAGTCAAATACACCTTTATAGAATCTCTGAAACTACATGCAAGTCTTTGATTCTGTTATAATTCATGAGTTGTAGTCATGTTGTTTCAAACTTTTCTAGGTGGTCCCTTGAACTTCGACTCATCAAAGTTTTACTGTTTATATTTGAATTGGGTACGGATTGTCTCTCATTGGGTCTAGCTCTGGTTCTTTGTCTTACACATGTATATGTTGATATGATATGACTTGGGTATGAGTTGTCCTGATAACTTTTATACATGTAGCTGGCACCAATCACCCTTCTGACTCTTCTCGTAGACATTTCCAAAAATGATAGATACATGTAGTAATTACAATGTAGACGCCATAAATGATTTGGTGAACGTGGGTATATAAACATCAAAATGTTGGATTCGGCTATGCCCCAAAAACTTATTGCACTCATTCCCTTTTTTCTCCCTCATGTAAGTAACTCGTTAATGAAATTACAGAGAGGATTTCAGGCTCCTGTGTAGTAACTTACCACCCTATATCAGACTGTTCATACTTCATTACTTGCCAAGTCTCTCCCATAAATAGGAGGACTCCCTATTTTTTTTGTAAAATTTTACAAATTTCTGCAATAAAAATGCATACCTCCCACATGAAATATTTAAAATTTTCCTACTGATCCTTACCGGTACTAAAATTTTCAGTCTCCCCCATGAGATTGAAAAATCTCCCCCATTAAAATTTTTCAATGTTGGCAAGTCTGGACTGTTTATACTACATGTATGTTGCTAAGTAAACGACATAAATGATATAACTTTTTTATTTGTAGGTTTTTTTTCTCCAATAAAGTTTATTTATTTTACAACAGACCTACATGGGGAGTGAGTGTGTTCTTATTCATAAGCATGTGATAGAGGCTAATGCCGTCATATACATGCATGTATAGAGAAGCTCATTTGGGTCGGACTAATTAGAATACGCTAGAGTACACTAGAGTACTCTACAAATTTTAGGAAATATATGCATTATTAAGTAAACAATTTACCATTTTGTTGTATTTTTATACTAAATTTCAAATCCGTTTTAGTGATTTTAGAATGATTAAATATGATCTATAGGGACTTATATTTTTCAGCCATCCGTTTGTATGGATGTTTCCTGATCCTACGACATGGTTGTGGTTCAACCACATGATCCATTATTTATTTAGTTATCTACATGTATTTATTTATTTATTTTATAATTTTTATCAAATCCATAAACCAAATCAAATAAATAGATATAGATAAAAATGAAACAAATGCATACTACATGTAGGTTCTGTGCTGTAGATCCCAACTTTCCGGACCGCATGACCGATGCCGTTTTGAGTAATACTTTTCCTTGATTATGCACTTGTAAATGTTTTTTAATGCCAAGTCATTACTTGTTCATGACAAAGCTCTAAATCACTTTATTAACCAAATTTAGTTTCGATTGTTTACTCGATAAATCAATCGCATATCACGACTAGTTTCTATCGAACCAGAAATATATATATATTTATATATATTAAAAATCCCTGGCTAGCTATTAAAACTACTGGTTCACATGAAAAGTGATTTTCTTATACTTGTAGAAAAAATTTGCTCACATGTCAAAGTGACTGTGTCTGCATGATCAGGGCATCAAGGCAAAATAGTCGTGGTTTACAGTTACTTATAAATTTTTTTCGGACTGTAATATTCGGTTAGATCTGTGTGGAACAAATTAGGTCCAAATGACCTGTGGGAGCCAACAAGAATTTTCCATAGTGCACAACTTCATGATCATTGACGTATTTTTTTCAAAAGTGTGGAACATGCCTTCGTGAGATCGCTCTCTCCATGGTATGCTTTTTCTGTCTTATTTTTAAAAACAGCAAAGTTGATCGTGTCACTGTGTGTTTGACAATCAAAAGTCTAGAAGAGTATAACATCGGTTTAGGGTCCTGACTTGGCCCATTACGGACTCGATATAATCAATTCTCGGCCAATTTCAAAGTCGGCCTGACAAATGCCGTTTTGAGTAAAATCGGCCTATGTTCCTTCGGTTTTAAAACACGGGAATTTTTAAGTGTTAATTTTAATGCCAATTCATTAGGACTTGTTCATAGGCTAAAGCTACATCGAAATTGCATTTTGTTAGTAGAGCAACCCTAGGTTTTAGGTTTTGGTGCATTCGTTTTCCTACGTGCATATCATATTTGTTATATCGCGAAATATTTCTTAATATTGGATACCAAATTTTATATTTGACTTTGAATATTTAAAAATCCCTGGCAGCTATTAAAACTACTGGTTCACATAAAAGTGAAGAATTGTAGAGCACTCATGTCAAAGTGACTGTGTCGTGATCAGTTTCCATCAAGGCTGTGTAATAGTTGACGACTCACTTATAAATTTTTTACAATATTCGGTTCAGATCTGTGTGGAAAACAACATAGGTCCGAATGACCAGCTGTTAGTCAAAAGAATGTCAATTTACCTGCATAGCTTCATATCATTTTTGTTTTTCAAAGTTAGTCCCATGGAACATTTACCTGTACGTTTTCTATCTCCATGGGTATTATTTGATATGGGCCGATTATTTATATGTCCGAAATTGCGATAGTCGAGTTTGTTTGACAATCAAAAGAAGAAGAAGTCCATACCCCATATTATCTATCGCTGGCCTAGTATATCATGAATATAAATGTACATATGAATGAAGTTTAAAATGGTGATCCGCCTGTCAGATCAGATCAGTGGTGAGGAATAGGCCGAACTTTCTGGCCCGATTTTAAGCGATTTTTTTTTTTTTTTTTTTTTTTTGGTGGTAAACCGGGGCAGAAAATTCGGCCTATGTCTATGATGAGGAATTGTAAGTGACATAATTTACCTTTACACTTTGGTCACTAGAACATGTCGCCATTCTTGTTCCATGATAATTGTAAGATACATCATGTATAAGGTCTTTATGATCCGCTGGAATTTGCTTGGTCTGAAACATCCCTACTTTCTCTTTAAAATAGTTATTGCTATGTTCCAAGAAAGTTGTGTTACCGCTCAGCTTCAGCTTTCCTTTATCTAAAATTACATTGTCAGACCGCGCCCGAATTGTGTACAAAAATAGTAATCACTCAAATTAAGGATACTTTTTATGTTTCTAGTCAGTATATCTTGTTTCCTATTGATATTCAAAATAATATTATAATACAAAGCACAATGTGTTTAAATAATTTTGAATATGTTCCATTCATTATTTAATCGGGTGTGAACGTTAGATTATTATTCACAAACAAAGGTTGAATAACCGGAACCGGAAGCATACGAAAACCTGTTTGTGAAAAAACGTTTTAGGCCTATAGCATATTTGTGGAATTGGTTGTCATATTCCTTATTCTTTTGCAGAAATGAAAGTATTGCAACGCTGAAAATGTAAAGGAAATGTTATGCATCAAAACTGATAATCATAGAAATGGATGAAATTTAAATTAAACAGATTTACCCAGAAGTTTTGAGATGTATGGTAAGTGAACTCTCATCCACAGGTGCAAACTTCTGCCGACAATATTGAATCTTTCCGATGTCACATGGCCATCACGTTTCCCGTAAAATGATTCTGAGTCAAATATTTATAGCATAAGCAATATTGGAAAAGTTTTTCGACAGATGAAAGGTTGAGAGTCAGGAGCCTGACTGGCTGACAGTTTTTCAGATCTTGTCTGTATCATGTTCATAAACAACATAAACTACATGACCTCTGTAATTAAGGAAGAAAGAAAGGGAAGGAGAGCAACGAGCCTTTGAGCAATGGATGATATTACCTTCATGTACACACTTTCACCAAATGAACAGTCAGATATGTTTAAATGTCATAATTAACTCTATTCATTTCATTGATAGTCTACCGCTTTTAAGATTGATCTTCCGCTTACCGCTTTGACCTTTGTTGTCCGAAACTTCAGATTTCTTTATATTTCTACCAAAGCACAGTACATGTATTTTGTTTTCCATCCCAATACATTTTTCTAATCTGCGTGTGTACATTTAATCCTCGAGTTTATTATATTTTCACGCCTGTGCGTTGTTTTGACAGTACCCAGGCCTCCAGTGAAATACAGGCAAACTACTAAATAATTACTTCTCGTGACGCCATATTATCCACACGTGCAATTAATATTTCTTGTGATATCCCAATCATCATCCATTGACAACAATTAATTTCTTATATTCCTTTACATTTACATGATTTAGATTTAAAACTCTGTAAACTTCACCACGTGTTGATATGTCGGACGAAGACCTGAAGATATGGGGTCGCTTATATTGCTAACGATTGCATGTCATATTATCAGAAAATAATGTTCCACACCCTAATTAAACTTACAAAATGTGAACTAAAAGTGATAAAAGTTGTAATTTAACCACAAACGAAAGAATGAGTATGACATTATATTGTTTGACATGTACATGTACAGGTATATGCAACTTACGACGATTGATTGCTGCTTATATCATTGATGAATAAAAATTTTATCAGAAATAAATAAAACATGTTATGGGATAAAAACATTGACTTTGTACCGGTACATGAATTTTAATGTAAAATGGGTTTGGCTTTGGCAAGTTACTAACCTAACTAAATGAACATGTATCTATGTATAGTGCGTTTGGGTACATACATGTATAGGACAAGGTTTTCTGCGATTTTCTCAAAGGCATTTATATCTTGATCCGTTATCTTACGTAAAATGAATTCGCTTGTACAATACATAACTGCACAGAATTTACTACATAAATCCATCCAGAAGATTGATCCCTTTACTCTTAGAAAATCTTCTAAATTTCTGTCATTTTTCATGACGATGGTTTAAAACAATCAACAGAACATGTACAGCCTGTATTACCTACGTTTTTGTCACGAGAGCACAAGTGACCAATCAACTGAATATAAACACGTTTACCATATGCAAATTTTATATATAGATCCTTTTTCATGTGGTTAAAGAGATTTGACATAAAATAAAATTTGAAGGGGTTGTGTTAAAGATTAATATTGAATAGAGCGGAAATATTTCATTCTTTCGGAGAGAAATGCTAACAGGGCCAAGAGCTGTTTTAGTACCTAGGAATAAGGAAACAGTTTGATAGGATTTGAGTTTTAAGCGTCAATATGATTTAGGTGTGAATATATGCTTTATATGATATATCTGAGAAAAGTCTAGTTTCAGAGATTTGTGGTGTTGAAAGTCATTTTTATCAAAATTTGTGTTTATTCCATAACGAAAAATTAGCAAAACGGATCTAGGTGGCAACTTTATGTTCCATATAAATGGTGTTTATGTATTGTTGAAAGGATTAAAATCAAACCGTATAATCAGTTCTATTATGAAAATGAGGTATTGTGTAGGAAAATTTACTGGGTATCAGATTGTTGCTTGATTGATTGATGACCTCACCATTTCGGTTTCATTTGCAGACTGATTAACACTGCAACATCTTCGGTAGCCCATGGGGCCGGGAAAACATATGTATTCATTTATTTATGTTCATAGATGGTGTCGGAAGTAGTCGGCTTACTTAGAAACAGCATCTACAAAAACAGTTGGTACCTAAACAAATTATAATTGTCTTTTGGGTATTTTTCCCATATCATTTAAATGTATTAAACTTTAGATCGCTAATCACATTTTACGTCAAATTCACCCTTTAAACAGAATATACCATATTTTTAGAGGGCAAATGCTCCTCTGCTCCTGTTTTCTAGGTCTACACTAAATCCTGCGAGACCGTAAATGCCATGAATGGTGCAACCAAGCTGGATATTAATGGTTTTTGTACATATGTATTTCATGAAAGATCGAGGTTCGAACTATCTAAATAATTTCATAATTTTGGCTCTCTGAAATGGCCCTTTATACAGTTCGCAATTCATCACCGCTAGCCTGCGCACAATGCTACCTCTTTGGCAGTGTGAATCTATATCTCTTTTTGGTCATCAGAGGTTAACATGTCTAAACAGTTGATTCAGCTTGTATTTAATAATTACATGTAATATGAATTAAGGCAGTGCCTTGAAAGAGAACACAACTCCATGTTTTACACAATGATTAACATTCCGATGTTTAGTTACCATGATCTTAGTCTACAGAACATTTGCTTGTACAGTAGTTACATTTAATAAGTACCTCATCAAAACTTTTTAGAAAATGACTTTTTCGCGGTTCATGGAGAAAGTAAATGAGACTATATACATTGTAGTACATTGTATAGTATTGCATTTTGGGTAGTTTATAGTCATTAAGTCCGCTTTGCGAATGGCCAATGGCCTGAATTTGCCATAACAAGCTCACTTGGCTTGCTTACAAATAGACAAGCTACCTTAAAGACAAAATAGAGCAAGATCTAGAGCGGAAACAAGATTGATGACTGAGTCTTCTTGTAAAGTTTAATGATACTAGATCTTCTAAGATGCCATTTCACAACAAAAATAAATCAATGATTATTATTTATTTTATATTAGAACTATTTTAATCAATGTCATATTGAATATATTTTAGATTAATTGCCCTAAAAATGCAAAAAATTCTGTTCTGATGAAGGTTTTTGGATCGTACGTAAATGTACACTACATTTGTACATACATGTACATGTATGTACAGCACATTGTCTACCTCCTTACCATTTAGAGCTAGCTTATTAAACAAGTACCAGCCTCAAACTTTTTTTTTTCTCTGAGCTTAGCAGAGTACTGGCATTTCTACTTTACAAATGTATTTCTCATGTGACAGATAATTATTATACAAACCCCTTCAATGAATGAATTTAAAATCTTATAAGGGCCTTGAACCAATTAATTTTGACACAATTTTGATGTCTTTTCAGACTTTGTCATTTTCATTCATTTTAACATGTAGCTCACCTCCACTCTCAGGGAATGTTATAATAATTTTAAAATTCCCATCCTGATGCTATATACACATGTACAGTAAAACTTGTTGAAAATGAACCCAGATCTAACGAAATCTTAGACCTAGTTAAAAAATTCCCTTCAATTTCTCATATATATGTATACTGTTAAATATATAATTTGTGAGTAACAAATTCAGATGTAACAAAATTTGTTGAAAGCAAATGGTTTTTTCATGCCCACCAGCAAAAATCCATTTGCTGTAACGAATTTGTTTGTATATTGCCATTACTATGTATGTTCTGGAATTAAAGTACATTTTTGTACATGTATATCATGATGTGACTACACTACCTGGGGTCTATCGGGCATTCATAGTTAGGAGGGATTTATAATTACATGTAGTTCTGATATCATTAACTTTTATTTCATGTAACAAATAATGTAATTCGATCTTCCAATACATGTATTTGCACATACATTGGATTTTATGTTACAAACAGTATTGTATTACTGTATCGTGTTACATTTGTACATTAAACAATTTAAATCGGGAATATTATTAGTCCTCCATTGATCATAACACTTGTACAATCTACCAGTTACAAAATACTGCTGTACAAATGTAACAATTTAATTTAGAGGTCCCAGTGAATTTGTCATAAACAGGTTTTACTGTATACAATGTACACATATATACGTATGTGTATAAAGCTATTTGTAAGATTCTAACATAACTTGGGTAAGTGATGTAGCCCACAATGTTTTTTTTCCTGTATCACCAGATAATGTAGAGTATTGAATTTAAAGATACATGTACCTGTAATCTCAAAGCCAATCATTGTTTATTTTTATTCCATTTTATACATAAATTTATAACTACTAGCTATAGTGTGATGTGTATGACTTTTACATGTACAACACATTGCAGTGAGCATTAATAGTGTACATGTAGATAAATGTTTTGGCCTGATTTCAATTCATCGATATTGATAGATTTTTTTTCAGTGAGATTTATTCTTCTCTTTCAGATTATTATGACAAAATCAGAATGACAAGATTTCATCCGTATCATGGACAAAATATACGTCTGTCATATGACAACATGGTCGCCTTTAGGGAGACTAGTTTTGCTCATGCACTAACATTCAGTGAAAAACCACTACGCCCTGGGGAGATTTTTCTTGTTGAAATTGAAAAAAATGAACGCGGTTGGAGTGGTCACATGAGAATAGGTTTGACCCAGTTCAATCCAGCGGAACAGTTTGAACTTCCCCAGTATGCACTGCCAGACTTACATAATATGGGGAAATCATGGATATTTGCAGTGACAAAGTCGCATAATAAAGTTGTATATTCTGAATCTAGTGAGCAGGAAAATGGCGATGTTGAACCGTACCAATCTATTCTAGGTGATACTGAGACGATACAAACCCCACAGGGCTCATTTAGTCGGAGTTTATTGTTGCCTTTGGGGAAACTGTTTGTGTACTCAAAAAATGGCGAGATGTCTGGTGCAACACCGAAAAAGAACATTCTTCCAACAGATGTTGGAAGTCGAATAGGTATTATGTTCAGAGTAGTCGGCGAAACAGCTGAGATGAGATTTATTATAAATGGCGAGGACCAAGGACCTTGTGCAAGAAACATCCCTTACCAAATGGGTCCTCTTTATGCAGTAGTGGATGTATACGGAACTACGAAACAAGTGCGGATTATCCAGTTATATGGAGGTACATGTGTATTTAATTTTTGTATCAACTTCTAAATATTATTAATATTTTTTGCATTGTATCCGACTCTATTTGTCTGATATCATCTTCTAATAGTAGAATTACCTGGGTGTGTACATGTGGTGTGGATAAGGAAATCTCTGTCCAAGTGGTGAGAATCAGGTTATCCATTCTGGGGGTTTCCCAGGGCAAGGATTGAACTTTCAGATTCTTACCACAAAGGTTGAGGTTTTCCTTCCCACTCAATACACATCTGTTAAACAGTTTGTTTATTTTTCTCATTATCCTAGGTACAGAATGGCTTCAGAGGTTTTCTTTTAAATTTATAATCATTTACATGTACATGTATCCAAGAATACAGCATACATACATGTACATGTATGTATATGTGCACCGTTTTAATGTTGTTTTTCACATACAAATGTACATCACACTCAATAATTTTTCTGTTATATGTACATGTACATGATGTACATGTAGACAAGTCAGTTTTAAATCATGGAGAAGAAATCCTGGTTACAATGGTCAGTGCATGTATATATACCCAGCAAAAAGTAAGAAGCCTTCCACAAGTAAATTGGCAAACCTCTCCATAGCTGCACCTCTGTTCTAATACCGGTAATAATAAATGAGGAATGTTTGAAGTTTAAAGTGCCATGCTCTTACCACCCATCTGCCATGAAAATACAGTCTCTAAAGATACAAAGTCATGTAATATCTATCACTGTCATTAATTATCAGGTTACTATTAACCTGGTTCATTATACCCCTACAGGTGAAAGTGAGAAGGGGGAGGTCACAGGTAAGGGGACATGTATTAGTTCATCAATATTCTCCAAATGGTTTTCAAGTAAGGGACATACATGTACATTGACTCTCAGAGTCATTTCATACATTGACTCTCAGAGTGGTTTCATAGGTCAGGGACATACATTGACTCTCAGAGTGGTTTCATAAGTCAGGGACATATATTGACTCTCAGAGTGGTTTCATAAGTCAGGGACATACATTGACTTTCAGAGTGGTTTCATAAGTCAGGGACATACATTGACTCTCAGAGTGGTTTCATAAGTCCGGGACATACATTGACTCTCAGAGTGGTTTCATAAGTCAGGGACATATATTGACTCTCAGAGTGGTTTCATAAGTCAGGGACATACATTGACTCTCAGAGTGGTTTCATTAGTCCGGGACATACATTGACTCTCAGAGTGGTTTCATAAGTCAGGGACATATATTGACTCTCAGAGTGGTTTCATAAGTCAGGGACATATATTGACTCTCAGAGTGGTTTCATAAGTCAGGGACATATATTGACTCTCAGAGTGGTTTCATAAGTCAGGGACATACATTGACTTTCAGAGTGGTTTCATAAGTCAGGGACATACATTGACTCTCAGAGTGGTTTCATAAGTCCGGGACATACATTGACTCTCAGAGTGGTTTCATAAGTCAGGGACATATATTGACTCTCAGAGTGGTTTCATAAGGGGACATACATTGACTCTCAGAGTGGTTTCATTATACATGACTCTCAGAGTGGTTTCATAAGTCAGGGACATATATTGACTCTCAGAGTGGTTTCATAAGTCAGGGACATACATTGACTCTCAGAGTGGTTTCATAAGTCCGGGACACACATTGACTCTCAGAGTGGTTTCATAAGTCGAGGACATACATATATATTGACTCTCAGAGTAGTTTCATAGGTTGGGGACATACATTGACTCTCAGAGTGGTTTCATAGTTCAGGGACATACATTGACTCTCAGAGTGGTTTCATAGGTTTGGGGACATACAGACTCTCAGAGTGGTTTCATAGGTTGGGGACATACATACTCTCAGTGGTTTCATAAGTCAGGGACATTATACATTTACTCTCAGTGTTGTTTCATAGGTCGGGGACATACATTGACTCTCAGAGTGGTTTCATACATGTAGGTCAGGGACATATACATTGACTCTCAAAGTGGTTTCATAGGTCGGGGACATACATTGAATCTCAGAGTGGTTTCATTAGTCAGGGACATACATTGACTCTCAGAGTGGTTTCATAAGTTGGGGACATACATTGACTCTCAGAGTGGTTTCATAAGTCAGGGACATATATTGACTCTCAGAGTCATTTCATAGGTCGGGGACATACATTGACTCTCAGAGTGGTTTCATAAGTCAAGGACATACATATACATGTATATTGACTCTCAGAGTGTTGGGGACATACATTGACTCTCAGAGTGGTTTCATAAGTCAAGGACATACATATATATTGACTCTCAGAGGTTTGGTTTCATACATTGACTCTCAGTGGTTTCATAAGTAAGGGACATTATACATTTACTCTCAGTGTTGTTTCATAGGTCGGGGACATACATTGACTCTCAGAGTGGCTTCATAGATGTAGGTCAGGGACATATACATTGACTCTCAAAGTGGTTTCATAGGTCGGGGACATACATTGAATCTCAGAGTGGTTTCATTAGTCAGGGACATACATTGATTCTCAGAGTGGTTTCATAAGTTGGGGACATATATTGACTCTCAGAGTGGTTTCATAAGTCAGGGACATATATTGACTCTCAGAGTCATTTCATAGGTCGGGGACATACATTGACTCTCAGAGTGGTTTCATACATGTAGGTCAGGGACATATACATTGACTATCAGAGTGGTTTCATAAGTCAAGGACATACATATACATGTATATTGACTCTCAGAGTGGTTTCATAGGTTGGGGACATACATTGACTCTCAGAGTGGTTTCATAAGTCAAGGACATACATATATATTGACTCTCAGAGTGGTTTCATAGGTTGGGGACATACATTGACTCTCAGAGTGGTTTCATAGGTTGGGGACATACATTGACTCTCAGAGTGGTTTCATAGGTTTGGGGACATACATTGACTCTCAGTGGTTTCATAAGTCAGGGACATATACATTGACTTTCAGTGTTGTTTCATAGGTCGGGGACATACATTGACTCTCAGAGTGGTTTCATAAGTCGGGGACATACATTGACTCTGAAGGTGGTTTCATAAGTCGGGACATACATTGAATCTCAGAGTGGTTTCATAAGTACATGTAGGGACATACATTGACTATCAGAGTGGTTTCATAGGTCAGGGACATACATTGACTCCCAGAGTGGTTTCATAGGTCAGGGACATACATATACATTGACTCCCAGAGTGGTTTCATAGGTCAGGGACATACATATACATTGAATCTCAGAGTGGTTTCATAGGTCCGGGACATACATATACATTGACTCCCAGAGTGGTTTCATAGGTCAGGGACATACATATACATTGAATCTCAGAGTGGTTTCATAGGTTGGGGACATACATTGACTCTCAGAGTGATTTCATAAGTCAGGGACATACATTGACTCTCAGAGTCATTTCATAGGTCGGGGACATACATTGACTCCCAGAGTGGTTTCATAGGTTGGGGACATACATTGACTCTCAGAGTGGTTTCATCAGTTGGGGACATATATTGACTCTCAGAGTGGTTTCATAAGTCAGGGACATACATTGACTCTCAGAGTGGTTTCATAAGTCCGGGACATACATTGACTCTCAGAGTGGTTTCATAAGTCAAGGACATACATATATATTGACTCTCAGAGTAGTTTAATAGGTTGGGGACATACATTGACTCTCAGAGTGGTTTCATAGGTTGGGGACATACATTGACTCTCAGTGGGTTTCATAAGTAAGGGACATTATACATTTACTCTCAGTGTTGTTTATAGTTGGGGACATACATTGACTCTCAGAGTGGTTTCATACATGTAGGTGACATTGACTCCCAGAGTGGTTTCATAGGTCAGGGACATACATATACATTGAATCTCAGAGTGGTTTCATAGGTTGGGGACATACATTGACTCTCAGAGTGATTTCATAAGTCAGGGACATACATTGACTCTCAGAGTCATTTCATAGGTTGGGGACATATATTGACTCTCAGAGTGGTTTCATAGGTTGGGGACATACATTGACTCTCAGAGTGGTTTCATCAGTTGGGGACATATATTGACTCTCAGAGTGGTTTCATAAGTCAGGGACATACATTGACTCTCAGAGTGGTTTCATAAGCCCGGGATATACATTGACTCTCAGAGTGGTTTCATAAGTCAAGGACATACATATATATTGACTCTGGGGACATACATTGTCTCTCAGAGTGGTTTCATAGGTTGGGGACATACATTGACTCTCAGTGGTTTCATAAGTAAGGGACATTATACATTTACTCTCAGTGTTGTTTCATAGGTTGGGGACATACATTGACTCTCAGAGTGGTTTCATACATGTAGGTCAGGGACATATACATTGACTCTCAAAGTGGTTTCATAGGTCGGGGACATACATTGAATCTCAGAGTGGTTTCATTAGTCAGGGACATACATTGACTCTCAGAGTGGTTTCATAAGTTGGGGACATACATTGACTCTCAGAGTGGTTTCATAAGTCAGGGACATATATTTACTCTCAGAGTCATTTCATAGGTCGGGGACATACATTGACTCTCAGAGTTGTTTCATACATGTAGGTCAGGGTGACTTCAGAGTGGTTTCATAAGTCAAGGACATACATATATATTGACTCTCAGAGTGGTTTCATGGTTGGGGACATACATAGGACTCTCAGAGTGGTTTCATAAGTCAAGGACATACATATATATTGACTCTCAGAGTGGTTTCATAGGTTGGGGACATACATTGACTCTCAGAGTGGTTTCATAGGTCAGGGACATACATATACATTGACTCCCAGAGTGGTTTCATAGGTCAGGGACATACATATACATTGAATCTCAGAGTGGTTTCATAGGTCAGGGACATACATATACATTGAATCTCAGAGTGGTTTCATAGGTCGGGGACATACATATACATTGACTCCCAGAGTGGTTTCATAGGTCAGGGACATACATATACATTGAATCTCAGAGTGGTTTCATAGGTTGGGGACATACATTGACTCTCAGAGTGGTTTCATAAGTAGGGGAGACTTTCAGAGTGGTTTCATAAGTCGGGGACATACATTGAATCTCAGAGTGGTTTCATAAGTCGGGACACACATTGACTCCCAGAGTGGTTTCATAAGTCGGGGACATACATTGACTCTCAGAGTGGTTTCATAAGTCAGGGACATACATTGACTCTCAGAGTGGTTTCATAGGTCGGGGACATACATATACATTGAATCTCAGAGTGGTTTCATAGGTCGGGGAAATACATATACATTGACTCCCAGAGTGGTTTCATAGGTCAGGGACATACATATACATTGAATCTCAGAGTGGTTTCATAGGTTGGGGACATACATTGACTCTCAGAGTGGTTTCATAAGTAGGGGACATACATTGACTTTCAGAGTGGTTTCATAAGTCGGGGACATACATTGACTCCCAGAGTGGTTTCATAAGTCAAGGACATACATATATATTGACTCTCAGAGTAGTTTAATAGGTTTGGGGACATACATTGACTCTCAGAGTGGTTTCATAGGTTGGGGACATACATTGACTCTCAGTGGTTTCATAAGTAAGGGACATTATACATTTACTCTCAGTGTTGTTTCATAGGTTGGGGACATACATTGACTCTCAGAGTGGTTTCATACATGTAGGTCAGGGACATATACATTGACTCCCAGAGTGGTTTCATAGGTCAGGGACATACATATACATTGAATCTCAGAGTGGTTTCATAGGTTGGGGACATACATTGACTCTCAGAGTGATTTCATAAGTCAGGGACATACATTGACTCTCAGAGTCATTTCATAGGTTGGGGACATATATTGACTCTCAGAGTGGTTTCATAGGTTGGGGACATACATTGACTCTCAGAGTGGTTTCATCAGTTGGGGACATATATTGACTCTCAGAGTGGTTTCATAAGTCAGGGACATACATTGACTCTCAGAGTGGTTTCATAAGCCCGGGATATACATTGACTCTCAGAGTGGTTTCATAAGTCAAGGACATACATATATATTGACTCTCAGAGTAGTTTAATAGGTTTGGGGACATACATTGTCTCTCAGAGTGGTTTCATAGGTTGGGGACATACATTGACTCTCAGTGGTTTCATAAGTAGAGGGACATTATATTTACTCTCAGTGTTGTACATGTTGGGGGACATACATTGACTCTCAGAGTGGTTTCATACATGTTCAGGGACATATACATTGACTCTCAAAGTGGTTGTAGGTCGGGGACATACATGAATCTCAGAGTGGTTTCATTAGTCAGGGACATACATTGACTCTCAGAGTGGTTTCATTTGGGGAACATTGACTCTCAGAGTGGTTTCATAAGTCAGGGACATATATTTACTCTCAGAGTCATTTCATAGGTCGGGGACATACATTGACTCTCAGAGTTGTTTCATACATGTAGGTCAGGGACATATACATTGACTCTCAGAGTGGTTTCATAAGTCAAGGACATACATATATATTGACTCTCAGAGTGGTTTCATAGGTTGGGGACATACATTGACTCTCAGAGTGGTTTCATAAGTCAAGGACATACATATATATTGACTCTCAGAGTGGTTTCATAGGTTGGGGACATACATTGACTCTCAGAGTGGTTTCATAGGTCAGGGACATACATATACATTGACTCCCAGAGTGGTTTCATAGGTCAGGGACATACATATACATTATTCAGAGTGGTTTCATAGGTCAGGGACATAATATACTTGAATCTCAGAGTGGTTTCATACGGGGACACATATACATTGACTCCCAGAGTGTTTCATAGGTCAACATACATATACATTGAATCTCAGAGTGGTTTCATAGGTTGGGGACATACATTGACTCTCAGAGTGGTTTCATAAGTAGGGGACATACATTGACTTTCAGAGTGGTTTCATAAGTCGGGGACATACATTGAATCTCAGAGTGGTTTCATAAGTTTTGACTCCCAGAGTGGTTTCATAAGTCGGGGACATACATTGACTCTTGAGTGGTTTGCATAAGTCAGGGACATACATTGACTCTCAGAGTGGTTTCATAGGTCGGGGACATATACATTGAATTCAGAGTGGTTTCATAGCCCCGTACATTGATCCCAGAGTGGTTTCATAGGTGGACATACATATACATTGACTCTCAGAGTGGTTTCATAGGTCGGGGACATACATTGACTCTCAGAGTGGTTTCATAAGAGGGGACATACATTGGACTTTCAGAGTGGTTTCATAAGTCGGGGACATACATTGACTCCCAGAGTGGTTTCATAAGTCGGGACACACATTGACTCCCAGAGTGGTTTCATAAGTCGGGGACTCTCAGAGTGGTTTCATAAGTCTGGGACATACATTGACTCTCAGAGTGGTTTCATAGGTCGGGGACATACATGTACAGTGACTCAGAGTATTTTCATACGTTGGGGACATACATTGACTCTCAGAGTGGTTTCATAGATCGGGGACATACATTGACTCTCAGAGTGGTTTCATAAGTAGGGGACATACATTGACTTTCAGAGTGGTTTCATAAGTCGGGGACATACATTGACTCTCAGAGTGGTTTCATAAGTCGGGACACACATTGACTCCCAGAGTGGTTTCATAAATCAGGGACATACATTGACTCTCAGAGTATTTTAAGGTGTATGTATACATGTACAATGTAGGTGTAGATGCATTTATTGTTTTGATACATGTTCACAATGTTCATAATTACATGTATACACATGTACATGTACCTCCTAATTTTAACTAAAACTGTTTGTTTTGTTTTTCATAAGTCAGGGACATACATTGACTCTCAGAGTGGTTTCATAGGCAGGGATTTTCCACACTCTTTTTGGAATGGGGCCTGGGCCTTTTGAATTGGGAATTTTATTGAAACAGGGAAACCTTGAAATACACAAAACTATGTGAAAATACAAGAATCCCTTCAAATTTATTGTCATTTCACTTCAATCGTGAAATTTTGACTGCAAATTGGGAAAAAATGTGTTGATTTTGCATTGGGAATAGGGCCTTATTTCAGCCCCGTATGATAGGGTGGAAAATCTCTGCATAGGTTGGGGACATACATTGACTCTCAGAGTGGTTTCATTGGTCAGGGACATACATTGACTCTCAGAGTGGTTTCATAGATCGGGGAAATACATTGACTGTCAGAGTGGTTTCATAGATCGGGGAAATACATTGACTCTCAGAGTGGTTTCATAGATCGGGGAAATACATTGACTGTCAGAGTGGTTTCATAGATCGGGGATATACATTGACTCTCAGAGTGGTTTCATAGATCGGGGACATACATTGACTGTCAGAGTGGTTTCATAGATCGGGGACATACATTGACTGTCAGAGTGGTTTCATAGATCGGGGATATACATTGACTGTCAGAGTGGTTTCATAGATCGGGGATATACATTGACTGTCAGAGTGGTTTCATTGGTCAGGGACATACATTGACTCTCAGAGTGGTTTCATAGATACATTGACTGTCAGAGTGGTTTCATAGATCGGGGATATACATTGACTGTCAGAGTGGTTTCATAGGTCAGGACATACATTGACTCTCAGAGTGGTTTCATAGATCGGGGACATACATTGACTGTCAGAGTGGTTTCATAGATCGGGGATATACATTGACTGTCAGAGTGGTTTCATAGGTCAGGGACATACATTGACTCTCAGAGTGGTTTCATAGATCGGGGACATACATTGACTGTCAGAGTGGTTTCATAGATCGGGGATATACATTGACTCTCAGAGTGGTTTCATAGATCGGGGATATACATTGACTCTCAGAGTGGTTTCATAGATCGGGGATATACATTGACTCTCAGAGTGGTTTCACAGGATAGGGACATGTATGACTCTCAGAGTGGTTTCACAGGATAGGGACATGTATGACTCTCGGAGTGTTTTAAGGTGTATGTATACATGTACAATGTAGGTGTAGATGCATTTATTGTTTTGATACATGTTCACAATATACATAAATTACATGTATACACATATGTACCTTCTAATTTTAACTAAAACTGTTTTGTTTTGTTTTGCAGTGTCATCATTACAAAATGCATGTCGTGATCAAATTCTACAACTCACAAAAGAAGATGATGTTTCCAGTTTACCATTGCCTAAAAAATTGAAGCAGTTTTTGAGATATGAGCTATGAAAGATAGGAGGATATATCTGTGTTTGTTACTTGATTTCCACATTTGGATGTACAATGTATGTGATAGTCGCTCATCATTTACATTCAGTGCTGTACAATGAGAAACTGGTGTTTGTGTATCTCTGTGTGGATATGTCCAGTAGAGTGTTTAGATGTATGTATACAAATGTATTTAGGTGTGCATATGTCAAAGTGAATGTATAGCTGTGAGTGTGTGTTTGTGTTTATATATGTAATAGCTGTGTGTGTGTGTGTGTGTGTGTGTGTGCCAAGAATCATGAAAATAATATAATATTGAAATGGATGTCCAATCTAATTTTTCAATACACATGTATTTCTAAAAAAGAAATGCCAGAAAACTTATTTGTGCACAATAAACCAGCTCTATCTGCCTTCTTGAGTCAGATAGGAAATTTGAAATTTGATTCATGTTTGAAACTGATATCCTTCAGTAATATACATCATACAGTGTACAACACCAACCATGAAACTCAATTATTACTCAAGTTTGAAAATTTTAATTCAGCAAATCCTTTATCTGGTTGAATGAAAATTTTTAGTAAAATTTGTAAATTTAGAAATTTTTATAAATTTTGCTGTGATGGGTCCTAGACAAAAGATCACAAAGTAATCGAACTTTTATTCTTAGGTGATATGTTCTGTGTGTCAGTAACTGCAGTGTTACATGTAAATGATTGACCGAGATATCCAAAATGCCCCTAACAACAAAAATTTAGTTTTTAAAAATGTTAAATATTCCCTCTATTGAAGATTGAAATTTGACTCCAGCTTAGGACTATTCTAAGATCATGGCTTGGCACGTTTTTAATTTTTTTTTTTTACATAAAACAACTTTTAATTGGTTGTGCCATCAAGTATTTTTGAGCAACTTTTGAGTAAACTATTACATGTGTATACATGTATATGTTTCCGTATTTGCTGTATCAAATACTAGATGTAACACGTGAAATGGGATTTTGATTTGATGTTACATATTTGACTTCCGAGCTCGAAGTCACTAAATTTACTCAATACTCAAGCTCAACCTTTTACATGTATTTTGATTAGATAGCCATTTGCCATTTGTCAAACTTCTGAATATTACTGAATAGGAAACAAATCATTATTTTCCATTATTCACATAAAGAATTTGGGGTCACACTTACGATTTTTCTGAAAATGATTAAATAACTTAAGTATGGTTCTCAAATTTTGAGTACATACTTAAACATTTTTTTAATATTTCTTAAGTTTCATTCAACTGAGCAATAATTTTTATCATTATTTACGATTGTATGCAATAATATATTTACAAACATGTTCAGTTTTGTGCTTGAGTATTGAGTAAATTTGAAGACTTTGAGCCCAGATTTTAAGTGAGTGGAAATCATAGCTTATGAAATATTGCAAAAGAATTATTTTTAAATCTCATATATCTGAAATGTTAGAAATAGGTTTGAATATATATATATATATATATATAACCATATCATTTCCTACATATACATTTGTACATTAGGCTAGGGTTAAACACAGTAATATAACAATAAGGAAAATATTGGATAAGGCAAATGGAACTGATATTAAATCATATGGCATTGATATCATATATATATATATTAATTTTATTTTTGTGTACTGAAGTTATGCAATCAGACATTCTGAGTGTCATCTTCGTAGAGTTGTAAATCATTTGTGAGATTGTTTGAAATTAATGTATTAGGATAGTATATATATTATACAGATACAGTGGAGTATGTCTTGTAAGATCACCCCTGCCACTGTAATATGGTCTTACAAGACAGGTGGTCTCTCAAAAGAGGTTTTATTTAAAGGATAATTGAACCAAGTTGTTTTTAGAATGTGGTCTTAAAAGACAGGTGGTCTTTCATGACAGTGATCTCTCAAGATAGGTTCCACTGTACAGTACACACACACACACACACACACACAATTTTATTTGTACATTTTTGGAAAATAGACCATATTGTTTAGCTTTTTGACAAAACCCAGGATGTGCCACTTTAATCTGTATACCTATATAGTTCCTGCTCTTTTTCAGTTCTTCTTATTGGATTTGAGGTCATGTTTGTCCAATATTCACCATACATGTATTTGTATTTGTATACTGGACATCCTGAAGATCCATACTTTGGTATCTGAGATTTTATATTGTAAGGATAGACTTTCGACTATGTAAAATTGTTTGAGCATATAATAAATGATGTATAATGCATTTCCTCTTGACATTTCTTGTAAGGAGTCTATAAAAGTGTGTGGAACAGTCAGGGTGATACAGTTTTTTTTTTAGATTATATGTATTGCTATAAATATGTAGGTAAAGAGCTAACTGTGTTTACCCCCAAAAATTATTTTATGAATTTTTTTTACTTTAAACTACTTGTACTTGATGTACAATAACAAATTAGCGTTATACACAGGCATAAAAAATCTTATATTCCAATTTATTTTGTGAAAATAAGGTCAGCTCCAGTATGGTATTCATTTACAAATAGTGAGATTGAGTAAATCAATTGTGATTGAAAAAGTGCCAAACCTGGGTTTCTCAAGCAATTTACACAAAATATACAAATGTACATGTATAGGAATTTAAGAATTTTTATGCCTTTTTAAGTTTGTAATGACTCATACAAAAATGTATATGAAGCCCTCATTTCTGGAAGAATGATTGTGGTTTGTTGACCAAATCTTTAATTTTCTCACCTTTTATTTATTTAGAATTCATCACATGTGTCTGAAGTAAATGTAATTGTGATCACAATTCTTAAATCTTGTCTAAATTGTGGCATTTTACATATTTGGTGTCATATGGGATGAAGGTAGATCTTGATATTCATTAGACTTGTGTAACAGCTCAGATCAAAGTCACACCTATTTGTACAGTTGTTAGAGGTGCCATTTCACTGTACAACATACCCATGCATATAATCCTTTAACTTCAGCATATAATAATGACCCAGGTTCTTTTACAAATTTTTGAAAGATGGATTTAAATTTTGAAGTCTTAACATTAATTTAACGTAAGCATGGTGTGCCACCATTTTGATACACATGTAGAGACATGATGTAGTATTATTATGCTTAATGCATTTGGTTATGTATACTGTTTGTTTAAACTTTCATTAATATCTGATACATAAAATTAAAAAAGACTTCAGGGATGAGAATTTTCATCCAATGGGAGGAATTCCTCCTTTTCCAAAGTTTTGCTGCAATGTTAAATCTTTATTTTGCCCATTAAACCTCAACAAATGAGCCATTTTCCTCCTTTTTCACTGTTATGGAATCACATCCTTGAAAGGTAGATACTAGTATATACAAATGTAAATGTAGCTAAATTTTGGCTCACCTGAACTGACAGTTCAAGTGAGCTTTTCTGATCACCTGTTGTCCGACATCTGTCTATAAACTTTTCACATTTTCAACTTTTTCCATGAAACATTTGAAGGGATTTAACAAAACTTTACTGTAAGCAAACACTCAAGGTCTTCTACAAAATTGATGTTTTTGGGTCAGATTGGCTCAGGGATAAATCCAGAGTGGAGCAAATAGGTCTTAGCTGCTCCATGAACTGAAAAAACGTAATTGCATGTGGCTGATCTACATAGACATATTATTCAATTTTGTGTTTTTGTAGAAATCAGAAAATTTATTTTTAAGGTTTTTGATGCCTTTTAAGACTTGGTCATTTTCATTCATTTGTGTATGGTTTCTTTGATGTTCTCCCCTTTGCTTCACTTTGATGCATTTATTTTGTTTTTACCTGTTATTTGGTGAAGAAATGCTGTGGTAAAAGAATTTTGCTAAAATTCAATTTTTAAATTTATTGTGATTTTTTTTAAGACTACAAAAAGAAGGGGAAGGGTTCTCCATTATAAGTTTGTTCTTCAAAACCGCAAAAGGAATTTGTCAAAACTTTACAGGAAGCAAGTACTCAAGGTTAGCTATAGGGTGGATCCATGTTGGGGCGAAATAACTCCCTCTTTGAAAATTATCTTTTCCAGAATTGATGCATGAACTAAAAAACTTAATTGCATGAGTAATCTACATTGATTCATGATTCAAGTTTATGTTTTCATAGAAAGTGGGAAATTATTTTTTTCACACATTATTTGCTCTTTTTTAGATATTTTTTAGTCATTGGTGTTAAAATGATTTTGAAGATTGAGATTCTAATCCTGCATACATGTATTTGTAAGATCAGGTGAGCGAGGTGGACTATGGGATTTTTGTTTTCTTTTTGTTTTTTATATGTTATTTTGGAGCTTGTTATGTTTTGTTGTTGTTGTTGTTGTTTAAACTGTGGGTTATCAGCATGTAAGTGCTTGTTTGTACACATGTACATGTACACTGATGATAGTAATTACTGTGTCTTATAAATATTGTATACTTTTTCTGATGTTTATAGAAATTTTTGTCTTTTGCCATATCATCTACAACCTTTTTAACTGTTTTGAAAGCAGCACTAAAGCTTAAAAAATATTGTTGAAACTGTTATTCAGAGACAAAAAAAAAATCAAAAAGAATTTTTTGACATGACCAGAAAAAGTAATTGACCAAATATTGTTCTTTTTATGTAAACATTTTAGAGCTGTAACTAAAACAAATTTGTTTCCGAAACTTTTCTAAATTTACATTAACATCATTTGTTTCTGCAAGGATGGATGGAGTAATTGCAATCATTTCTTTACTAGGCTTTATTATTCAATATTGTTTCATTGATTTTTCTGTATTGAACCTTACATTGTACATGTGTGTTGACTGCAATGATGTCTGTATGTATTAGGGATTTTTCTGCTATGCCATTTATAAGAGAGCGACCAGTACCAAATCAAAGTACACTATACTTGTAACATGATGTATGCAATGTGGGAGTGTATCTTATAGGCCATGTACCAGATTTTATGGGCGTATCACTAAGGGAGATAATTACAAATAAAGATATTCGTTAAAATTCAATTTAGTAAATAAAGATATATAAAACTGCATTGATTTATGTTCATGCTTTACTTCTGGAATTTGACATGCCACAAGAATAGAGATAATTCTTTTTTATGGCGTTGAACTTGAGGAATTATGTAGATTCTAACTCTTCATCGTTTCTACAGTTTCTAACAATATAGTACACTGAAACTGAGGCTGTTTTCAAGGATATTCAGTGTGTTATTTCTATTTATGCATTTGTCTAATGTCTCTCATGATATTAATCATACAAGGAGGAAAACCAAACTAGAATGATGATTTTGATAATTGAAGACATCTATGTAATATGTTATGCTGTAAATCAGATGCATTTACCTGGCGGTGTTGGTACCAGCAGTTTCAGGATCAGACTGACTTTAATGGAGACAAAAAAACCTACAGAAGATGATAACTAAGGCCTTTCGCAGGGTACCAACATACAAAACAAGATATCAACACAAATGCATACAATATCCTCCCTTTAGATCCCGATTAAGTCCTTTTTAAGCATAATCCGTGGTCATGAAACATCACAAGTCCAGCCTTGTAGGTGGATGAATAACCTTTGATGTATTACTGTGTGGTGAACTTTCAACAAGTCACAATGTCTGTGTTAGACTGGTAGAAGTCAGTCGCACAACACACACTGTCCTTAGCTTACTCCAAACAAAACAGTATTGGTTTGCTGTATCATGAGCCCAAACTGTGTCATGTTGAGTGTTCAGTGATCGGTGAAGAATTTGAACTAGTGTCAAGGTCAGTTCAGCAAAAAACGTGCATTGAGAGATTTCAGAAAGTAAACTTGAATTTTCGAGCCAGCCATTCCAAGATGGACTATTTCCATGTTGCAGATTTTGAGCCTGTCATGGTGAACAACCTTATTGATTGTCCGACCTCTGATTTCATATAGGACTTGACCCAACTTCGTTGTAACAACATATGACCCGAGCCATACGTTCTGGAGCTCAGGAGATTTACCTTTAGTTCTTGAGTTATAAATCAGATCACCAACCTCAATGTTGTTACCTGTTATTCTGATTTCATGCCATTTTCTAGCGCCTCTAGGCATCCTTAAGAATTCCCTTCCAAGGGGGTGACATGACTCCATCTGCAACTTTTTGAAGTACTGTGTTGGATTGATTAAAAAAGTATGTCATATGGAAGGTGCACTTCCCTCCCCTCCCAAACATAATTCTGTTTGGGGTATAGCTAGTGGCAGGGTGTGTTGTGCTGCAATGAGCAGCAAGCAAGATTAGCAAATAATCATCCTAACCCTTGAATAGGCCTACAATGTAATACCTAATCATCTAAAAGCAAGGTAAAACCCTGTTAAACCTCTCTATTTGTCCATCAGAGTATGGACGATAAGATGTTGTTTTGCGTCTGTACAATATGAAGTAGTTCGCAGACTTCCTGCATCAAGGTGCTTTAGACATTCTTGCTTTGGTTACAATATATTTCTAATAGAGCTCCATACCTTGCAATGATTTTGATTACAAGCATATTAGCAGTCGTAACATTGTTTACAATCGTTTTGAGCATTATAACTTTGGTATTATTTATAATATTTACAAGGGATATGATAAGTCATGTCATCAGTTTGAGTATCAAGACATTTGCGATCTACTAGATGGACCTGGCACAATCTCCAGAGCACTAGTGGACACACCCTCATAGGGACACCCATGCAGACGCTCTTTATACATGTTATAGCCAAGTGTATTTGAGTCAGACATTCAGGGTATCCATTTTATAGACTTGGCGTATGTTCTTACACCCAAAATTTTCTTGTTCTAGATCTAGAGCCCGTCCCACCCGTTTATTAGAGAGGTTAAATCATCTTCATCTGACTGCCCCGGTTTTGTAAGAGCAGCTGATAGCACAGGTTCGAGCATGACCCCTTGTGGCTCTGGAAAAAGGCTTTCAAAGGAATCACTAAGATCTGTTCCAGGGACCCATTTGTTCCCAGATTCCTCAAAATCTGAATTTAATTCCGATGAAGACATACTGCATACTGGGAAATTTTCGCCCCTTTCGCCCCATCGTCAGTGGGCGAATTCAAAATGGTAAATTCATCTATTTTTAATAATAAAAGTCTGGGCGAATCGAAAACGGGACGAAACCATTTGTAAGTACATTAGGGCGAAAATAACATGGGGCGAAAATAACCTTGTATACAGTAACTAATAAATGACAATGAAATAGTAACTATGGACAATGTTTTTAAAAAGCAATCCTAACAACAAGCTTATCTAATACAGTAAGAACAATTATAAAAAGATTTAATAATACAATAATATAATAAAAATACCGGTATATAGATTTGCATTGGCTATAAAATACGTCTGCTCTAGACACGAACAAATTGTGACACAATTATAATTGTGACGAGGATTTATTCCTCACTTATTTTTTTTTTAATTTGACTGTGGACTTGCGACGGGTGTGACCGGTCAACAGGTGATGCTTACTCCTCCATGACACCTGATCTCACCTGGATTTCCAGAGGTACTTGTTTGTCCAACTCTCACATCACTGATTCTGTTTATACATACCGTCTTAGACGGTATATCAAATGATTACACCATGTCTGGATATACTTTATCTCGATAACGGCGGTCATAAAATTTTAGATGACAAAATGATACAGATTCCTGGAAATGACACCTGGAAACAATGGAATAAATTATTACCATAGTTTTTCTTAATTAACAGAAAATTACTTAATATTTTGCAATATCTATACCAAAATGTTGATAAAAATAAAAAACAACATATAAAAAGTTCTTTAGATGAATTTGAAAAGATCATAAAATTAAATAAACTACAATTGAATAATGTAAACAAGAGGGAAAAATCATTTCATTCCATGTTCTCTGTCTTTGAAGTACACATGTATCCCATTTTTGCTTCGAAGAACAACTTCTATGTATGGTTCGGGTTCGTGGTTCCGATCTGGCAACACCTCAAATCTACGAACAAAGCAGATAATGGTTAAAGTATGAGAGAGGAATCTGAAAATGTATATCAGTAACTTAAGTACAAATTTGATGATCTAAATGTTTTAAACATTACCAGGGTAATAATGTTGTAAAAAAGAATAATAAAACAAATTCTCAAGTGGATCGTTTCTGTTAATAATACTTCATCAGTTGCGCTCAAATCATCATTTCCATTATAGCGGTTTACCTCAAATTATATCTTTATTTGATTCATGAAAAGAAATGCAATAAAGACTATATTACAAATGTTATAACACGAACAAAATGAATGATTATCTTTACTAATGATGATGGTTTACACCAAACGCAATTACCTGTAAACTGTCCTTGCAATCATTACTTTCACTTCATTTAATGCAAAATGCTGACCAATACAGTTACTGAAATAAAAAAGGTGCTGAATGATAGTTACAGTGTATTTTAATACATTTATTCATATTGGGTTATTATTGTAAGAACTAACAATATTCAAATTTAGGTAATACAGGTACCTTGATCCAACAAATATTTCTAATTTGACCAATATTTGCAATTTATTTCAAATTCAAAAAACTTTTAACACTTGCAGAAATTAGTTGCAAACAAACAATCTTGAAAAATGTCCTTCAATTATAAAATGCCTTTATATGAAAATCTCAGATACCAAAGAATAAATCTTCATGTCTAGGATGCATATACAAATTTGGTGAATATTGGACAGACGCATTATAGACAGAACACCATAGTAATAGCTTTGAAAAAAGGCCAAAAACAAATGGTAAAAACGATAGACATCACACATACCGAGGTCCTGCTGAAAAAGGACAGTAACTGAACGGATCATGCTCAGATGTATCTTGAAATCTTTCTGGTGAAAATACTAAATGATCTTCCCATACGTCTGGATGATGATGAATACTTGAGAAAAAAATATCAATATGGCTTCCCTCTGGAAGAGTAATACCGTCAAGGGTACATTGTTGGCTAAGGCCACGTGTTATGACCGGAACAGGAGTATGGTACCTCATAGATTCTCTCAGGAAACAGTTTAGATATGTAAGTTTCCCTAGGTCATCCCTATTCAAAAGAAACCATAATATCAAATGTATGTAAAATAATGTTATTCTTTATATGATATACATGTAGTACTTTTGGTCTGAATTTTAACTGCAGTATCTTAATGATTACAAAAAGGACAGATAAATAAAAAAAGCAAATACAATCTTGGACAGACGTTTCTAATTCTATCGTCTACTCTTTATATTGCCCCCTAATTAACCTTATACTTTCTCTTCCAGAAGAGTACATCACTGCTTTTAAAACAGTTGTTTATCATTAATTCTCTCACACAAAATGAATTTCCAGGTAGTAATAAGAATAAAATAATTATATTTACTTTTCAACGTTTTTTCTATCTCCCAGAACATTCCTCACTTCTGTATACACTTTCTCCTGTATTTCTTTATGTTGACCAAGATTGTAGAGAGCCCAACTTAATGCACATGAAGTTGTATCATGACCTGAAATAGATTAATAGAATTAACCCAACCTTGATGGTATGGCAAAGGAATCTCAATTCGAGGGTAAGATTCTTGAATGACAAACCCGTGGTTTGCCGAGGGTTTTTCATTCAAGAATCTTATCCCGAGGATTGAGATTCCTTTGTCATACCTCAAGGTTGGGGTTGATTATTTTTCTCCCATCCCATACATTTAGGCCTCTATATGTAGATCTGATCTACGCAAATAAATGCTGACATTATGCACTGCATTCTAGATGCCACATACACCATGCATCATAAATTGTATTGTGACGTCATAGCGCGTGTAGCATGTTAATACCCTCGGAATTGACAAGGAAATCATTCCCCGTTAAAATGAAGGGGAAATATGTGAACAATGGGAGAAATAAACATCATTGTAATAGAGATAGTCATGAAACTCAAAAATATGTTTCCACGTTTATCAACACTTTGTCAAAGAAACAACCACTACACACTTTAAAATGTGCAATGTTTTGACTCATTCACCCCTAAAGACACATTTGAACTTGTAAAAGTAAATGATTTACTGAAGAGTCCATTGATTTTCAGTTGATGAGTTAAAGCTTAGATTTCAAGAGAGTTAGTTAAGAAAGACAATGACCTTCCCACTGTCACAATGTCTGTGTTAGACATCCTTTACCAGTCACAATGTCTGTGTTAGACTGCTAGAAGCCAGTCGTACAACACATCCTGCATCTGGGAAGGTAAGGAGTGTCATACTTAAATTTCAGAAAAAAGCAATTCCGTTTAGAGGATCTTGTCTGTCAGATTTGTGATATCAGATTTGACAGAAATTGATAATATATGTTTATTTATATCTGTAAGATATCAATTAAATGCATTTTCAACATTTAAATGAAACACATTGCCTTTTGTTAAAACCCGAATTTCTATTCTTTTGATCCTGATGTATATATGACCGGGACAAACTTCTAATTTCACCTATTACCAATCAAAATTACTGAATACTATATATATATATATATATATATATATATATATATATATATATATATATATATATATATATATATATATATATATATATATATATATATATATATATATATAATCACTCCTAACATGATTGTATCAACCTTGATATGAATTTCATTATTTTCTTACCTGCAAACATAAATGTATCAACCTCGTTCTGAATTTCAATATCCTCTAACCCCTTCCCGTCTTTATCTCGTGCTGTGAGAAGAGTGTCTAAGAAGTCAAGGTGTTTTTTCTTTGCCATTTCCGGATTTTCTTCCTAAAAGACAAACTTATAACAATATCTACGATATTCTGGGAAGGTAAGGAGTGTTATACTTAAATTTCGTAATTCTGTTAGTACTATTAGTACAGCACCACTTGCTAGAAATTCAAATGTTTTAAAATACCTTAATACATTTGAATAAAATCTATGCTGTATATTGTCATCCAGAATTAACCAAAACAAACTATACAAGATAAACGCTGTAAAACCAACGTCTCTTGCTTCAAAGGAAACAAAATAAACTACAAAACATTTACATTAAGTGTCGTTTTAATAAATTTATATATATAATATGCAGGTAAGACGTTATGTAATTTATTAGGTTGGTAGGTACAACGACAACTTCTAGGTAGGTAGGTGGACAAGTAGCTGATTTGGTGGGTGGCTAGGCAGGAAGGTTGGTAAACGGTTAGTTTAGCAGGAAGGTAGGTAGACGGTAAGTTAACTAGGAAGGTAGGTGAATACATTGACATCTGGTTAAGTAAATATTCTGGTTGGTAAATATAGTGCTAGGTAGATAGGCAAGCAGTTGTTTGGAAGATAGTTAGGTTGGTGAATACATTGACAGGTGGTTAAGTAAATATTCTGATTGGTAAATATAGTGCTAGGTAGATAGGCAAGCAGTTGTTTGCAAGATAGGTAGGTAGGTGAATACATTGACAGGTGGTTAAGTAAATAGTCTGGTTGGTAAATATAGTGCTAGGTAGATAGGCAAGCAGTTGTTTGGAAGATAGGTAGGTAGGTAGACAGAGGAGAGGCGACTGAGCGGGTAGATATACTTAGATATATATATATGGTTAGCTGAGTAGGTAGTTTGTTAGGTAGATAGACATAGAACTGAGATTATATTTATTTATTATGTATGTATGAAGGTAGGACGGAAGGTAATGTTTGATTACAATCAGAATTACCAGAAGTTTTCTCCTCTCCTTTATAATTTTTATGGAAAAGTCATGAACATAATCACACAATCTTTGAAACTCCTTTCCATCGGAAGTCATCTTGTATAGGAAATCAGGCCAGTGATGAATGCGCCTGTAATATTAAACACACAAATATTTCCCCTTATTTTTCTGATGAAATAATGTCTCGTAATACATTATCTAACATGAGCGAGATATGAAACATGTGGCCATTGATTGAACTATTGAGCATTATTTAGGATGTTCTGTCTATCGCCAAAAAAACAAAACAAAAAAAAAAAAGAAAAAAAAACAAAAACAAACAAACAAACAAACAAATCAGACAAATGAGGAAATCACCTATACCAAAGCGTTCCATAAAGATCGAGTGTTCATTTGATATGTAGTATATTTTAAAACTCGAATACGTAATTATCAAAGTTTTTAAAGATACAAGCATCTTTAAATTCCAGTATATTGGCCATGAATTAGATAAATATAAAAATCATATTGATTTCACATCAGTGAATCACATGTGAAGTATAATTCTAATGCACTCTGTTTGCTGCTCTATTTCATTGGTCGTTGACGTTGAAAACTCACAGGGGATTCACGTCTCGCTGCAACGTCAAACAAAATTCTGCTGACAGACTTTGATGCACTTTCTGAACTTTACTGTTAACATATTTTGTAATACAATGTATATCGAAACAGTTTTCACTGTCAAGAGTTTTTTGTTTAAAAAATATATCGTATCACTAAATCGGTATTGAAATTAACAAAACCATATGATAAATCAGTAACTATTTTTAAGCGCATCAATATACTCAAGAAAGTAATTTGGTCATAGATAGGAGCCAACATAAGTCAATATTCCATGTCGTTTCTGTCATTAAAATGCTAATTTAAAATGTGCAGGGATTAGAATAGAGTTACCATGTGACTGTTTTACAAAACTGACAGGGTATCAACGATTCTCTTGTCAGAAATATCTGTTTCACCAGTGGGCGCACGCCTCGCGATGAAACTTCATTGCTGACAGGGGAATCGCCGATACCCTTTCAGTTTTTGTAAAACAGTCACATGGTAACTCGTAAATCTTATTACTTTTCAGCATAAATATTGAATCCTGTGTGTTCTACGACCATACGTTGGAAAATATACAAAAATCAGATACCAAAATATAAATCTTTAGGATGTCCAGGATATAGATACAAATCTGGTAAATATTGGACAAACACGGACCTCTGGAAATCAAGAGATGGGATCAGGTGCCATGGAGGAGTAAGCATCCCCTGTTGACCAGTCACACCCACCGTGAGTCCAGTCAAATAGGAATGAAATACGCGAGGAACGAATCCTCGTCACAATTGGTACAGATGTCTCAGCAACCGCCACCGAACAGGCAACTCAACATTTCAATGAAACGGAGTAATCACAAACAAGACTATTATACCGACCGTAAAACGTGCGGAACGTTGACATCAAACGTGGTTTTCGATATTCCTGTGTCAATAATTTGTCAGTGAGTAATTTAGCTCTGTATATGAAATTTTCATATGTTAAACACACGCCGTGACATCGGAGCAATAGTGAAATATAAACGTCATATGCAGGTGATTGTGGGATATTACAAATGAAATGAGGAAATTTTTGCGTTTGTCTTACAGCTTTGTTTTTAATTTCCCGTCTGTGTATATAGCAAGTAAAATGTCTAAGTTAGAAGCATGTGTGCTTGATTCTGTTGTATCTTTAATTTCTAGTTCGCTGGGATATATCGCATTGTATCAAAATTGTCATTTATTAATTTGTATCTATGTCCTGGACATTCTATTGATTTACACTTTGGTATCTGAGGTTTTTATATATTGACAAAACGTCTATATATCTAAATGTCTAATTTAAAGACACCGCTAGCTTTTTCTTCTTTTGATTCAACAGTTTCTGAATGAAGTCTGCTTCGTATGAATAAAGGAAGAGGTCAACCAATAAAGGGGCACAATTGGTTTCCATAGAAATGCCTACAGTTTGTTGAAAGATCATGTCTCCGAATATTTCAAATATATTGTCTATTAGAAATTCCAGCATCTTTTTTATATCAACCTCAGTGTATTTATGTATCATGAGAACCAATGACTGGATATTTAAATTTTCTGGTACCACTTTTAGTGAAAAAAAATAGTTGTCGATGATGCTAAAAAGTCTCTTTTAATTTTTCATGTGGAAATGTTGTGTAAAGAGTAGAAAGTCGTATATTTTGATACTCTGAATTTTAGAAAAATTGTATGCCTTCAAATTTTCTAAAATTTGTTTAGAATGTTTAAGTATTCTGATTTACACCGCTTCTGAAATAAGCAACTGTACAGTATTGCTGAAGTTTCTCCTTAACGGATGTCAGTTAGTATCTTGGTAAGGAGTAAAGATAAAGGTTTGGTAGACTATTTGCTGGATCCCGCTATGTGCCTCCGCTTATATGGGGTTTTGTGAAGTTTAGGTATTCAGTTTAAATATGGTAACTCAAAATCAGTATCGGTTGTAGGTACATCAAAAGAGCCTAATACAGACACGTGATTTTGAAGGATCTCGTCCTTTGAAAGTGGGTTACGTGTGTATGTAGGATTACCAGTTACCCTAGTTCTTCTAATAAACAATTATAGTAATGTGCCTTACAAATAAAAACTATATTATTTGAGGCTTTGTATGCCGGAACCAGTACATATTGGTCAAGTAATCTATACAGTTGGGTTACCACTTCTGGGTCATTGAATACAAAGTTTTCATAGTTCCTAGTTTCGAATACGAGATTTTATCAACCGTCGTAGATTTTAACCATTCAGACAAAATGTCTGGTTCCCTGTCTTCATGTTTGGCCCATCATCTGGCATAATCCTTGAACAGAATCCATAACTAAACTGAAATTCTGTCGCCAATTAAAGGAATGGGCTTCGCGGTATTTTGGACCTGTTAAAATAAATTTTTTGAGGTTATAGTTTTCCACTATAGAAACGTCACTGGTGATAGAATTATAAATGAAGGGAGATGATACACATGAATATGTGACGGTGTCATGTAGAAGATGGTTGATGTCTAGGCACTGCAAAACCCGTTTGTGATTCAATAACTTGGATGCGACACTAGGTGTATAGAATAAATTCCATATAACCTGGCGGGGCGGAGTCTTGTGAACCCTTTCTTGACCTGGACGAGTTTAAATTTTAGGTAATTAAGCACAGCATTAAAAAAAAACACTGACTAGAGTAATCGTTCCTACTTGTCACCATACATAAGAGAGTATCCAATGAAGAATAAGACATTTTTCCAGTGCAGTTTGTCATAACCGAGAAGTGAGTAGAATCATCCGTATGATAATCAAAAGATTACTCCGCCCCGCCATCTTATGTAAATCGGACTATACACTGTAATTATATGAAATGCACGGCCTGATCTTCTATTTAAAATATGGCGGAATACAGGACTGAACGTATTTTTGATTTAGAACATTGCTAATGTTTAAAGCTTCTTTACCTTTATTTGTAAATTTAAGTTTAAGGAAAAGACGTTGTAGTTCAGATCAGTAATCGTTTGTAAGGCATGTAGCTCTGTGATAAGCAATACGAGGCAAAATAATGTTTCTGTGAACATCTAAAGTGTTGATAAATTTCCAAAAACATATTAAAATGTATATTATCTCTTTTTGTCATAGAAACCTGTAATAAAATAAACATGTAAGAAACCGGGGTATTTAGGTAATTTGTATATGTTTTTATTTAACACTACATACAGCGAATGACATGTTTTTGGAATCACCAAGATATCCATGTATAATCCGTGTCAGGATGTGGGATACAGATCTGGTCAACAATTATAACAGAGAAAATGTTTTGTGATTGTAAATAATCCAAAATTGTCTTCGACAAGATTTAACGTCTACCATTAGATATCATGGGGTATTGTTGGGATGGTTATCAAGGATAAATGAGAAACTGTTCTTTATAATTCACTATGCTCTCAAATTTTGATTGCCTACGAAAATTATACACATTTTATGAAATCTTCAGCACTCTTTCATTTTTGTACAACTGAGTTCAAGTGTGTAATAGCTGACCAGAAGTGAGAGACTTCATGGTCAAAGCGCGATGCTCTGACAACTCGGCCATGGAGGCCCAATAAATAGGAACTGAAAATGAACTCGGGTATACATCAGGTTACGAGTTGTCCAGACAGTGCGTACCCATAATTCATAAGGTACAATTTGTCTCTTTGTGGGTACGAATTGAATAGGCGCGAAGGATAAAAATATTACCGGGACATATAAATAACATCCAGGTCAAATGTCAAATGAGACCTTATTGTGAGCGGCATGACCTTTAGTGAAGATCGCGAATGAACAACTTGCCATAAGGAACCTGTTTGCCATGTATGAGGATATCAAGCTGAGAAATGTAGAAATTCTTGGTCAGACAAAGTATTACAGATGAACGGATCTACATCGATGTAGCATATTACGTCCTATCAAAACCATTACACTACATGAACAAATGCTCTGTGAGTGTGTTAACATATTATACCAATTATTTAAAATACATATCGAATGCATACTATAATGTTATAATACTTACACGGATCGCCGTAAAATCATAGAACCCAATTTCTGTACAGCCATTACGTACGGGTGACTTTCTCTGAAGTAAAAATCAGATCAATCAATTAATGTTTGATATTTCTTACATCACTATTTTGCACATATAAAAATCAAATAGACTGTTACATTATATGGTTTATATCACAGTTCAGTAAATAGACCATTATGGTAATACTTGAAGTGATAAATGAATATTGTTCATAATTTGTGTTTTGTCTACTTTTAAATGAAAACCTGGAAGGTTTACATATTACGATTAATATAATTACACAAGTTTATACGAAGTATTGCTTTTAGTTACGTTAAATGTTAAGGGATATTTAGTGTGTATAGCACCGTTTTAATTTTAAACTCCCCAAAAGCTAAGATAGTAATCTTTTTACAGTGGTTACTCTTAGACGAATTTAGGAATACATTTAGGCTATTTTATGGCCTTGTATGACATGTATGATACCACTTTTTGTTTCGCTCTCTACATCCAATTTAAATTCGAGCTCAGCTGATGAAGTTCTTATTAACAAAAACGATATTAAGCTTTTTGTCCTTTTTGCAAAATTGTAACTTTGTGTTGTGATTATAATATATTCTTAAATAAATCGGGTTTCATGAGTTTGGAATAGACCACTGGATACAGGGCACAATTCTATGGTAGACAGGCTTTGATCAAATTAACTAACACTGGAAACGTTGGGCTTGTTTTATCATTATTCTAAGGTAAAAGTAATGTAGCTTTTTAAAGTGTCACAAAACCTCGATTTTAAGTCTCATCTGAAAGACTCTTGACAAGCATATGTCAGTTAGTTTTGATGTTTGTTGTATTACATCCCGTCAAGAATTGATCTCTTATATTGAGATGTCACAGGCTTTAGATGAAGTGCCACACAATTTGATCTGTGCTATAAATAGACGCCAAAGTTGTGATGGTTCTTTTACGTGCTACACCTGCCATGACACGTGACCTCGGTTTTAAGTCTCTTCTTTTAAAAGACTCATGACTTTCACTTCGTATCCCGAGCGTAGTAGTGATGGTTCTTTTACGTTCCATACCTGCCATGACACGTGACCTCGGTTTTAAGTCTTATCCTAAAGACTCATGACTATCACTTCGTATCCCGAGCGTAGAAGTGATGGTTCTTTTACGTGCCACACCTGCTGTGACACGTGACCTCTGTCTCATCCTAAAGACTCATGATTTTCACTTCGTATCCCGAGCATTTAACGAAGGGATAGTCACTCCCATATTGTATGACCCCGTACCGAGGATCGAACCCAATAACTTTCGCTTGCGAGTCGAACGCTCAACGACTAGACCACTGCAAGTGGTTGCGTATGTCAAAAAGTACAAAATAATTATATAAGGTACACAGCTGTTCTTATGTATTTTTCAACCACATTTTTGTTGATTCAGGTATATTTATTCCATGTGTATTAGTGGTGTGTACTGTCTTACCCGACATTCTGGATATTCCCTTTGTAGGAAAAGGAACATTGCAGGAGTGTATCCAAGGCTGCCAATCCTGCTAGCTCAAAAACTTCTACCGACCCT
Source organism: Atrina japonica (assembly GCA_030159075.1). Lineage (NCBI taxonomy): Eukaryota > Metazoa > Mollusca > Bivalvia > Pterioida > Pinnidae > Atrina > Atrina japonica. Next base: position 86,004 of record BROG01000262.1, on the reverse strand, counting down.
GTACCTGAGATTTTCGCTATATTGTCCTGAATATCAAATGATGCAACTATTGTGTTATCGTTTCATTACATTTGGGTTTACACATTAAAAATAATTGACAATGACTGAAAAAGTATCAAAATCTAGAAAACAAGTCTTAGTTTTTTCTATACATGTATATATTCAAATATAAAGCAGTTTAAATCATTATCCTTTAGAGGTTAATATAATGAATGATTTTTGTTCGATGTTTATTCAAACCAGCACATTTCTACGTAGTATTGTAGAATCGGAATATTTTGTTGTGGTTTTTATTTCGTATATTTCATTGTTTTCATTTATCAATGAAATTTAAACCATCATGACAAATGTTATTCTACAATATTTTAATATTACTTTAAACCCAGGGCCATTGTCCAGATATACAGAATTACTAGGATTTAGAAACATACAAAAATATCCTATGAAGTGCACGTGATAGCCGTAAGGAATTCCAATATACAAATACAATGGACACTGGAAAGTACGGACCTCTGGAAATCCACAAGCAGATCCAGGTGTCACAGAGGAATAAGATACCAGGACCAGTCACGTTTGTTATGAGTTTTGTAATGTAATCATAAGGTATTGCCCCAGTAAAAATCAATGCTGACCATTCAAAACTACTTACGAAACAGCGATAAAAGGCATCTACCTAGTTATGAGAATAACAACAAACGTGATAATCTCTTGTCTATTATCAAAATGTATATTTTGTATATTTTATCGACCTGATATAAAGGTAGTCTTTAAGCGAGCTGTTGTTTGAAAGGTTTGCTTATCTTGACCTTTGGGTCCCATGGGAATGAAAAATTACGTAATTTTAGTATATAACCGACTGACAATTGTGTCAAGTGTGTCACTTCAGTGATTGTGACCAGAACTCTTACCTAGTGTTATCTATGTTTGACAACTCACATTGTATATGACAGATCGACAGGAAAACTTACCCCGGCACCTCTTACAGAGTCAAGAAACTAACAACGATGTAATAATACGACGATTTTGGATTTACCACCGTTTATTCTCCATATTTACAAGAAGTAATGAATATGGTGTTATATCGAGCGAGAGTGTGTTCAACATATGAACATTTTATATACAGAAGTAAACTGCTTACCGATAAGCTATTATCACAGGGATATTGGGAAGAGCGTTTGATGTCAACTTTCCGCATTTTAAAACTAAACTGTCTGTTCTATAGCTGTTGTTAATTCGTCTGTACCAATTGTGACGATGATTTATTACTCACTTATTTAATTTGAATTTGATTGGACTCGCGGTGGGTGTGACCAGTCAACAAGGGATGCTTACTCCTCCGTGGCACCCGATCCCACCTTTGGATTTTCAGAGGTCCGTGCTTGTCCAATGTTCACCAGATTTGTATACTCTCTGGGACATACTGAATATTAATACATTGATATCTATGATTTAAATATTAATAATGAAAAAGATGCCTCATCTTTTATAGACTCTGAACACATTGCATTAAATATAATTTTTAGAATAACTACAAAATTATCCATCTGTATACTTATCGTACAAGAAAAACGTCTGCTACTTGATTGTAAATACTGAAATATGGTCCCAGAACGTCAAAATGAAATGCAGGAGTCAAAAGACGTCTTGTACGTTCCCACTTCGGGCCGTTACTTATCAGCAAACTTTGACCTACAAAAAGTCAACAATTGAATATTTAGATTATGCATAGCCTTGTCATCGTAGTGGAACTTTTTATGTGTTTGTTAGATTATGTTATACTTGTATCACACACGCGCGCGCACTGATATACTGATTATCGTTTGTACATAACAACATTCATCTATTCATTGATCATGCTTGATGACCCACACCACTAGATTGAAAATTTACACCTGTGTTTATAATGAAAACCTTGATTTTAGATAAAATGCAGTATTTCAGACTGGGTTGTAGTCAAATAAGTGTGGAAATGCTACATAAAAAAGAAAATTACCAAGCCAGTTCTGTAGAAAATGATATCCAGGTTTCCCGGGGACGACAGGTTTTGGCTCTGATGACCTTAGAATGACCTTGGCTACATCTGGATGACATGCTAGGAAAACAGGCTGATTGAATAGCCAAAATACGCAAAGTTTTGCTCTGGACTTTATGACGAATTCATCCCGCATATCCATTAAAAACTTACTGAAATCTCCCATCTAAATATTAAAGTGAATAGCTTATTATTATTGCATATCATTAATAATCTGAAAAATACTGATATGATGATAAACATAGTGATATCGATGATGATGATGATGATGATGATGACGATGCTGTTACTGCTACTGATGATGATGATGATGATTATGACGACGATGCTGCTACTGCTACTGATGATGAGGATGATGATGATGATGATGATGATGATGCATTTTTATAATTGTATGAATGAGATCACAAATCCTTTGATAGTAGGCCAATTATTTTAAAATTAGTCAGAATAGCCAGATTATACCAATATATCAAAAATATTTCAGTTGATAATGCAAGCAAAATATTTCGTACAAATTTTCCTTAGATACTTACTCACGTACTAGCATGGCACGTTAACCGATTGAAATTTCAAAATGGCCGCCATAAGATTATTTACGAAGATTCAAAACTGTACCTGTTGATGCATTTAAAAGTAGTTTTTGAAAATATTTCAATGCACTTTTATAGGGTAAAAAGGAAGTCCTAGTTGAGCACCGTCTAAGAAGACGCGTTTTGACGACAAATACATGTACATGTATTTTGAAAGACCTCAATTTTGCTGGTTACCTTCTGTCAACAGTGAAACCGGAAATTGTATCTAATGGATATTCTTTATATACTGTGGAAATTTACTCTAGATATACTGCAAGAATTACGGAGTTTGACGAGAACATTTCTTGTCCTTGGCTTAGGGCTTGGGCACACTCAGAAGAAACATTTTCATCCCCGACATCATTGGTAAGTAATTACCTAGCTTATCCACTGTGGCATGATTAAATATCCATATCTGATGTAGTCCAAATTTTTTGGCATTTCTTTTGGAAAGCAGACGGATCTTATAGAAAAATAGTGCAATAGACTTAGTGACATGTACCGAGGTATGATAGATACTGTGTGTTCAATTGTAGTTTTTAAGTAAAAAAAGTGCTTTGATGGGGGTTTTAATTATTGAAAAGAAATAACGGCGTCATTTGGAATAGAGAAATAAAAAGTCAACAAGAGATTATGACAGGTTACGGAAAATAAACGGAAGGAAATGTTTGACAAAAATAGAAAAGGGGGGTTCCCTGGAATGTGTATTCATCCACCTGTTTCCATACAAGGCGCTGGTGCCAAGTGATATATTTTGTGTTCATTAGGATATTACGTACACTTCTAACACAACTTTCATATAGTGAAAACGCATTTGATAATGTAATTGACAGTTACTAATGGCAGTTTGGATGTTTGCCGTTGTAAATAACTCACCTGATGGGCGTTCCCAAAGAACCAGTGTCGCGGATATCCATAGACGCCTTTACAAACTTCATTGAATTGCTGCTGCCTTTTATAGAGACCAATGAGGAGCTGAGTGACGTACGCCAAGAATAAGGTAATTATACCAACACAAATAACAGGAACAACTACTCCCATAATTTATTTTCCTACAAAATATTTAAAAAAAAAACGATAACAGATAACATTAATTTCAAATCTATAAAATAGATTACCAAGAACAAGGTGTTGTATCCATCCGTCCTTTTGATTTGTCCGAGCCATATCTTCCTTATTTCTTCACCTAGGCTCACAAACAAAATTTCGCTCTTACCATCCTTATTTTCTGAGGTATTTCCCATTGTTAATTTTATTTTTTGGACCAAATCTATTGCATATCTTAATACAGGACTCACCATATTTTGTCAGACAAACGTCTCAGGTAGATTGGTGTTTTTGTCAATTTATATATATTGGCAATATGCCGCAGGTGGAGGACTATACATTCTTGAAAATAAGAACATTTCACGGGACTTTATTTTCGCGAAAAACCTGGATTTAAATTTATTCGCGAGATGATATTTTCGCGATTCCGAATGTCCATTTTGTCATACTTCTACATTACAAAATTTGTCCTCCGTACACCCGTGTTCTGATGTGAAGTCACAATAAATATCAAAAAATATATCTAAAATTTGTCATTCTCTTGGATGTCAGTTGGTTAAAACAAAGCATAAGTACATTGCATTGTACCTTTAAGTGTCAAATTAAATATCAGGTTAAAAATTTAAGCGATAATTTTATTTAATCAAGCAAGAGCTGCCGCGAACTTTTCGCGAATAAAACCGGATTTACAGTAATTAATCTTTAGAATTTTGATTCTGTGCTAATGTTTACCTTCTTCCGCAGGTTCTATCAGCTACTTTTCCCGACGCCGTGAGTTCTGGTGCTTCTATATTGTAGTACGAATCCACATCGATTCACTATATCTTCGAAGATAAGATTAACTTTTCCTGTCGTGACAAGTATAAAGAAAATGACTTTAAAATTGAGAGTAATTATTACATATTCATTGTGTTAGGATTTTCAACAATGCATCTAAAATATATCTAGTAACTAAAAGTATTCACTGAGTGATTTAATAACTACTGAAACCATAGTAAAATATACTGTCAGAAGTCAGGGAGTGTACATGTAAAACCGAAACAAATTTTACAATGTTTCTACGTGCAATAATAACTCGTTTACCCCATATTGTGACAGTGTAGCATACTATTAATTATTGGGAGAGTCTAAATTTTACTTTAGGGTTGATGATTAAAACACAGTGTTAAACATAAACGTCTACGGCCTCATCCATATTGGGACTCTGACAGATTGTGGACAAGAGTTTACTTTGATCTTACTTTTTTAGAATGTGACTATCGACTAACAACAGGTATCAACAATGATTGTTCCTATTTGACCTGATTTCATCGCCCGGATTTCCAGACGTCCATTTTGCAATATTCACCAGAGTTTTATATTGTTTTACGGTTTTTATCATATGCTAAAGTATACTACAAAAGAAATAAATGTTAAAACATCGTGATTTGAAGAGACACATCATTACACAATTTTACAAATATAAAAACCCACAGATACCAAAGTATCAATCCAGAATGTCCAGAAGACAAACATACAGATCTGGTGAACAATGGACAAACACTTGCTTCTGAAAATCCAGAGGTGGGATCAGGTGCCATGGACGAGTGTGCAATCGTTACGAGTCCACAGTCAAATTGAAATTAAATAACTCAGGAATAAATCCTCGTCACACAAAAGATTTAAAATATTGATCCCAAGCGCTTTTTATTTGTAGAGGGCATAATACGTTTAGTGTTTTCTGACAAACTGAAGAAAGCCACGAAAAGTAATTGAAACTGTTTAAAATAAGTCGCAATTCCTAAGTAAAACTTTATTTACATTAAAACAAAACTTAGGACCGTTTTACGAAAACTACATTAATTTGAATCTTATTATTCACAAATTTGTAATAACAGTGATTTTTCACGAATATTTTTACCTACTACATTCTACAAAAATAAATCATGATGTTTGAAATGGTATTCTTAAATAAAATAGTTTATTTTTCATGACTTTGCGATGCAAATATATTGAAGATCCTTTAAGAAATGTCCGGCAGCACAGTTTATATTTTAACTGAGCGATTTTAATCATTAAACAAAAAATCTAATCATCATTGTGTGTTTTCATTCTCAATTTTGCCAAATAGACAACAAATCATGTGAATCTATTCTCTAAAGATTACCTGCATGTATTGTACATGTACTTGTCTATTGATGTACAACTTCCAGGATAGTTACGTTGTATTCATGTTCTTATTTTAAGTCAGGCTATGAATTTACACTTCTATGGAAATAGTTATCAGCTATAGGTAAAGTGACATAGTTTATATATATGCAATGAAAGTTCTTTCATGTGTCAAGTCTTTCACTTATTATGCAAAGCGCTTTTCTTACATTTACATTACATTTCAATATTACTTGGCATGATCCAGTACAAGAAATCGATCAAGGGGTCTTTATGTTTCGAGGTGAACTGACTTTTAGTCTGAGTCACGGTGAGCGGTTCACCTGATTGGAATTCATACGCAGTTGACGTTATAGCCAGATGCAAGAGTTTGTGTTATATAAAGGCATGATATGATTTAACATAAAATCGGAATTTACGTTATATCCAGGCATGAGAGTTTACGTTATGTTAAATTAAAGCATACTAGTTTACGTTATATCCAGGCATATGAGTTTATGTTATATCCAGGTAGGGGAGTTTACGCTATATTTAGGGATAGGAGTTAACCTTATACATAGAAATGCAAGTTATATTCAGGCATAGAAGTTATATAGGCATATAACACAGATCCATGCATTTCCTGACCTGGGGACCTCCGTGGTCGAGTTTTTAGAGCATTGCCTTTTGAACCATGAAGTCTCTCACTTCATGTCAGCACAGGTTCGAGTCCCGCTGGAACCTAAGCTGGTTTTTTGTGATAATGTTTGCTAGTTTACTTGCTCAATGTCGGTGTTCTCATCCCGGGTACATTGTAACCGGATTCTCTCCTCCGTAATTAGAAACTGGGCGCCACGATATAACTGAAAAATTGTTGAATGTGGTGTAAAATACTATTCCAAATTTCATAATCTACAATGAGACTTAATTTCCTGATTTTCTATACTCATTAATTGAAAGCAACATTACCAACGCGTATATTTTGAAGTAAAACCGTTCAAACTGAAGTACCATAGCGTTACAGATGCGACAAACATACTAGTCAAATTTTTGTCGAAAGAGTGATAGGCCTATAAATTGATGTGACATAGATATCTATTTTGAAACGACCCCCGATTAATATAAAGGCCAATGTACGTATTTATATATTACCTCAGTATGCATGTTACAGATACTCATGAGTAGTACGATGATTTATATGTATGTTATAATAAGTTTCATCGATTAATAGATACACAAGTTTCTATTTACTTAACTACAGACAAAATTGCGTTCAGATTATAAACATAAAAGTACTTACAGTTCTTCTGACATATTCTGGCCAGAACGAGGAGAAAGATAATCAAAATAATATTTCCTGTGAATGGCAGGGGTAATCTCAGAGTATATATTGACATTTAAAAACAAAACACCGTTTCAATATGGACGTCTATTTCGTAAAATTTAAATCTACCTTTTGTTACGGTTGGTTGGTTTGCTATGAGAAAAATCAATGACTCTGGATTTAAAAGTACTCTGGTACCTAGAGTGTATCAATAAATACGTGATCGAATAATGCAGGAGTTTGTAATAGGGTTTCCCATACATTATTGACAGGATCATTTTTGCAAACATTTCCACATATTTTTGTGAGAGAAAAATCTTATTTATCTCAAATACCAATCTAACTCGTCATGCACTGTTCTCCCTTTTGATCTTTTTGACGACGAGGAAAGAATCATTCATGCTATCTTTTTCTACATCCTATCTCTCCGAAAAGTGCAATAACAAATACAAAACGGATGCTATTAATCGGACACACACATACACACTTACAACGTGACAAGAACTAGATGGATCATTGGTGCCTATGAAACAGTAATTTAAACCATCTGCACTAAAAGTCCCTTGTTTTGGTGTGATGAATGTGATTTGTAAACAAGGGATCATTCCATGGCACCTGGTGTCATCTAAGGATTTTCCAGAAGCTCATATAGACACCAGGTCTTCAGAGACAAAGAACCGTAACGGACACAAAGGATGCAGAGTAATATCGGGCGGCAGAGATTAAGGTTGAGTTTTTTTTCTGTTTTCAAACCAAAAGATACAAGCTTGTACCTTCTGGACAAATGAATATCTAAAAGATAAATTATATCAATTTATGATCATCTTAACGAAAAGTACTTTTCAATGCTCTGTATTAATCCAACAAGACTATTGTTTCATCAAGGAAGTTCGTTATCTTTGGTCATTCCTTGATGTTGTCGTTTATTACAAACTACTCTGAATAGACTGACCTCTACGTACTTGGCAGTTCAATTCCCATATAACCCCAAAGATTATATGAAATTGGTATGTCAGACTTGTAGATTTGTTATAATTACCACGTTAATGTGGTTACGTTATACGTTATATATACGTTAACATAATAACATTTGGAAGCAAAACAAAAACCGAGAAATTATACTGTGGGACACGGAAAATCATTTCATCAGGGACACAAATGACTCAATGTCAAGTTCAGTTCAGTCACATTATAGCCACATTCAATACACCGGTTTTAAGATGACATTTGCACAACATATGTGACTTATTCCAAGCTCGATTTTCCTACGAATGCAATTTTGATAGAGTACTTTGGAAAATTTCATTTTTTCTTATTTTGAGGTATCGGTGTAAGAAATGATAAAATTGTTCGACCACATTTCCTTCTTGTCATTTTATACTGCAAGGACGTGAGAATCAAATCTGATGCATTGTAGATACAATGTTGCCATTGCGAGACACAATAGAATAATTTGGCATTAATTGTGAAACATTGTTTGACTTTATAAAAATGAGGTAATATCGACCAAACGAAATTCCGTACAGTTTTAGCCCGAAAAAATTAAATGGACAGCACCGATCATGTATTCTTTTATTTTGTTCCGCGTATCCTTCCTCCATGTTCTGTGTGTTTAACAAGAAATTGCCTCCGCGAATTTTGTATCCAAATGTGAACACCCTTATCATATTAACGTGGTAATTGTAACAAATCTTCAATCTGACATGGGTACCAATGTCATACGATCTTTTGTAGGTTATCTAGGAATTGAAATGACGAGTAAGTAGTGCTCAGACTATTCGAAACACTCGGTAATAAACGACAACAACAGAAAGGAAAGTATCCGAAGAATATATAAAACATTGAAAAGTTATTTTGTCATGATATCCATTAATTCTATACTTTTAGATATCCATTTGTCCAGAAAATACAAGCTCTTCTGATATCGCTATGCGTTCTTTATGTCCGATCCGGTTCTTAGCCTCTGACGACCCGGGATGATATATGTCTAGCAGTCAGTGTGTGTATTGCTCTACACATTTCGACAGTGGTATCACAGCTTTATACTATTGTCTAAGTCACAGTCTGCTTGTCCAGGGGACTAATTAAATAATATGTTTTGACGATAACCTGTTAATTTTAACATAGTAGTGTCCTAGGTATTAGAGTGATTAATCCATACCAACGGAAAATGAAATAAATCCATTCTGTTAAAAAGAATCCATTATTTATTCTCAATGGAACAAATAGTAGGAAACACGGTGATGAATCTATTGCATTTCAAAATGAAAATGAAAGAGCAGGAACATTAATTTTATCAAAACAAAAATATTTAGAAAAATTTAAACCATGATCAAACAAACTGAAATATCTTATGACAGGATACAGGACATACAGTAAATACTGTTTTGTCTTTCACTGATGCTGTATCAGTACTTTTGTATTTTAATGATTGATTGGTTTACAAATTTACTTTATAATTTGAATTGACTAGGACCATTACAATGGTACTTCTTGTGATCTAAATAATCTTATCTTTAATTTTCCAAATATATTTTTAATTTTTGCAATAGACCATTTTCGAGTTGTCTTGTTACGTCACGATTCGTCATAATAGAGTACGGTTCCATAGAGCAAAGTAGGACATTAATATATTCCTGATAAGCAGTTTATCGTCTATATGATCAGAGATATTAATATCATGAAGTAATAGGTGCCAGATTTGAAAATTTGATTACAGGAAAGTGATGACACTTTGCATATGTACAAGAGGGATAATCTAAATAAAATTAATTCCTCGCAGATGAAGTGAAATAAGATATTGCCGAAAATCGTCAATGAAAATGTTACATAACCTGAATCGACCTTGCCCAACTTTCAAATGACGTCACGTAGTCTAAGTACAGACTACTGTGACGAAACTGAACGGAATCGGACAACTCGAAAATGTTTTTTTTTTTGTGGCTGGCAAGGCAGTGGTCATGGGGGGGGGGGGGGGGGCAACAACATTCATCAATTTCTGAAGAATTATAAATTCTACAAGGCTTGAACTTATATTTTTCTCAAGTGGCCCACGAGGCCAGGAGCCAAATAAATGTTTGACATATTTAGATAAAGTATAACCAACTATGACAGGTGAGGATAGGACAGGATATTTTCATTTTGCATTAACGAGGAGATTATTATATGCGTAACAATTACTGAAAAGATCACTTACGGTCGATGAATATATATATATATATATATATATATATATATATATATATATATATATATATATATATATATATATATATATATATATATATATATATATAAGCCAAATATAATCTTTCTCAGCATTCTTGGACTTTTTATAATTGGTGATATGTTTGGTTGAGATTTCACTCATTTCAATATTCGAATTTTAAACAACAACCCGTAATATACGTCAAAGATGAATTATAAACACAACATGCAAAAGTAGAGTCAAAGATTTATTTTATTCTTTATTTCATTTATTTCTTTTGATAGTACTGCGAGAGGGGTTAAAAATCCACATCCATTTAAATGAAAACGGTTCATAATAAAAAATAATATACGGCAGAATTTCCAGATGTCGAAATCGGATGAGTCAAAATTCCTGTTATGTCAAAGTCGAACGGCCGGCCCCAATTTCTCCCTGTATATATACTACTTTTACTCTGGATATTTAAAGTTTTTATCTCGAAATTTCGCCTATGTCAAAGCAAAGTTTGGTCTTGAAGTTTTAAAATACGGTGGATTCCCCTTAATTGCATAGCCAAAATTATGCAAATAACAGGAATATTCAATTAACAGGAATAGAGCATTTTAGTGAACAATGATGATTTATATTCAATTGTCCTTTTAGTTATGTGTATAATACTATTATAAACATCCTAGGTACACTAGTATTGGGACCTCATTAAGCATTAGAGTAAAATAATGAAATAAAAGCAAAAGTTTCATAAAACTTAGTTTGATATGCTCTTATTTCTATGTAAATAGTATGTCCACACATAACCTTTTACCGTAATCAGTACATTTTCCCTCATTTTGGGGAATACTTTATGCAATTAACAGGAATTCTTCGGTTAATTAAAAAAAATATTTATCATGTAAAAAATAGGAAATGGTTTTGTGTTTTGAGTTCCTATGCAATAAACAGGAATATGCAATGATCAGGTATGCAGTTTAGTGCAGAAAAACCACTCGTCATCTGGTCAGTGGAGAAAATTTGTTTTTCATTTACGGATATTTCCAGGACAATAAGGATTTTATTCATTTGTCCCATAGCAAAAGTAACTTGTCCAAATCATAAATCGACTTTTTCGAATTTTTAAAGAAAACACTTTTCTTATCATGAATGTTTAAAAGAAAATTGAATGCGTTAATAAAATATTCATTTGATGATAAAAAAAAATCCAGCAAAATAGATAAATAACAATTAAAATCCCCGAGCAAAGAAACAAGGAAATACCAAATTTTGACTATTGTTAATATCTAGAGGAAGAACTTATCAATTTGTTACAGTCGAACACAACATCATCTCAAGAAGCCTGATCCCTGGTAAACCGAATTGTTACATTGACAGGAGAATGTTTTAAACGATGCTGTCAGTTTAAAATTGTGTTTTAAATCTTATCCTTGCGATCACTTCCGTTTTCTCCGAATTTTATTGTTGTTTTTTCTTTCTTCGTGGTAAACCAGCAACCTAATTTTCCAAGGACATTGTTATGATTACATAAGTTTGTTTTCAAGTCAGAAAAAGTTGTTTATGTCCGATTAAGGACAAAAGTTTTTATTGATAATATATCGGAAAACCTTATCACTCAACGTTTTGCCTACATACTCTGTTGTTCCATCGGAAGACATTGGAAGCTATCTATGTTTACGTATGGGACTGTAAAACTGAGATGATGTTTATAAATATTATTTACAATACCAAAGTTATAGTTATACAAATGCCCAAGACGATCGTTTCTGTCAATAAGACTTCATCAGTTGAGTTTGAATTTAATATAAATGTCTGAGAGACTAGTTCAATCTTAAATTCAGTTGTGGCTTGAAATTAAGGGGCATTAGCTGTGTTTTTCAATTTTTTTTTTAGATTGATATGAAACAACAATATATATATATATATAATATGAAACAACAATATATATATATATATATATATATATATATATATATATATATATATATATATATATATGCATAAAATTGTTAAATTCCTATATATTTAGTGAAAATTGCTTTTTCACTCGCAATAGATTAACTCAACCTTATTATTTGTATATGAATAACACATTGGAGTCTGGTTAACGACACGACTTCTTGTTTACAGTAATATTTTATGTAAGCTTGAGTAATATCATTTCACTATAATTTGTGCTGCCAAAGGGGCATTGGCTGTGGTTTTTTTCCAAAACTATTTTTCTTTTTTTTACTACTTAGATAGATACAAAGTAACAAAAACAAAAAAAAAAGAAATATACAGGCATAAAAATTGTTAAATTTCTATATATTTTGTGAAAATTGCTTAAGAAACCCAGGTCTGGCACTTTTTCACTTGCAGTTGATTAACTCAACCTTACTATTTGTATATGAATACCACACTGAACTTGACCTTATTTTCACCAAATATATAGGAATATAAGATTTTTTATGCCTCTTTAAAGTGGGCGTAACGCAAACATATAGTACAAATTAAAACGTTTGTTGCATTCCACTGGAAAGTTAAAATCTCTATGTTGCGTTAATCCACACTGAAATGTTTCTTCGGGATTATTACTACACAGTTTAATTATCTGGGAATGCTTACTCAGCCAATACACCTGATTTTAGACTTTCCCTGAGACCCGAGTTGTCCAATTCTGCACTTCCTAACGGTTAACATAGGTATATTTTTTATATTGTAAACAGCAGTTGTGTCTACCACTAATTAATTGCTTTAATAGTCTTTATACATTTGCAAAGTCAAATACATCTATCTACATCTTGTTCCCTTCCTTGTAAACTGCTATCTTTCTCTGAAGTTGATATGGATACCATTTTTACTCCGAAGAACCACTTCCATAAATGGAATAGGACTGTGATCCTCAGCTGGCAATATTTGGAATCTACAGAAAATCAAATCAAAACAAAGCGATAAATAATCGCACAAACGACTTGGTAAATGAACTGAGGACAAAATCTTAAACAACACAAACGAATGCACCAATTTTATCTCATTTAGTGTCTAAGATATTACTATAAAGCACTGCGGTGTTTATTGTGAAAGTTCTATACAAATCAACCATAGTTATATATAATCTCTAGAATAAATGTGTGTATGAATACGGTGAGCCCCGTATCAGGAATTCTGTCTATTGGACTTGGAGTCTGGTTAACGACACGACTTCTTGTTCACGGTAATATTTTTCGTAAGGTTGAGTGATATAATTTCACTATAATTGGTTCGGCCACAGCTAATTTCTGTTGGTGATTCTATTTTTCATGTCTTACATCCTTTCAAAATTACATTATTATATATTTCTCGTTTAAATTTTTTTCGTTAAATTTAAAAAATAATTTTGTTAAAAGTCTAAAAATAGCATTAAACATTCGCAAGATACAGCTGACGCTTTCTCCAACAGCCATGTGTGTGTGTGTGTGTGTGTGTGTGTTATTTTTTTGTTTGTGTATTACAAAACAATAAACAATATAATTACCAACCTACTTAATGTATCTTAAAAGTTGAAATAAATTAAGCACATTTTTATTTTAAATTGTTCTTGAATAGAATTTACAAAAAACATTCATAATTACCTGGATACAGTTCTAGCAATCATGACTTTGATTTCATCTAGAGCAAAATGCTGTCCAATACAGTTTCTGCAATGTAACACAGTTTTCGCAAATGTTATATCTTAATTGTAAGTTAAATATTATCAACATAATACAAAGTTATAATGCTCAAGACGATCGTTTCTGTAAATTAGACTTCATCATTTGAGATCCAATTGTATTTTTTCAATGTTTACAGGTTTCTATAAATTTTTAATCTTATGAGAATGTAATGCAGCTGATTATCTATTATTATATAAATATAACATTCCTGAGAGGGTGGTAGTGGAAATTGTCACACCGAGGAAATACGGCTTCGCCTCGGTTGACAATGATTTTCAAGGGGTGACAATTTCCACTACCACCCTCTCAGGAATGTTATTTTTATCATATTATACCGATCCACTGTTTTGAAGCATATATTATCCATTGAATTACGTAAAACACAAAATAAACTGTAACAGTAGGCCTAGTATTATTTTTATACTTAATTCATACAAAAATCGACACGTCATGTGCGTTCATCACGTTCGTAGTACAAACTGCCTTCGATACCCAAACCGTTCTTTGCGTCGGCTTTTGAATCTTGAGCCTCAAGCGAGCATGTCTGTTTGGCTGACTTCAGCAAATATATTTCATAATGATATATATCAATTCTGTCAAATCATTTAATTTCGGTTGTTGTTTCTTTCGGTTCCAGTTGTATGTTATACAACTCATAGATCGATAGAGGTTACACCTAATTACGACATAGGAAAAACTAAGGAACCGTACGCGCATCAATTTCTGCGCATGTGATATTTTTATTGAATATCACCCTGCTGAATATCACCCTGGAACGACCGAGACAGTGGAAAATACTCAACGCTTATTGTCCAATGAAATCGCTAGAATTTATAAAGAGGTATAATATAAGAAAATTATCAACTAATAAATCTTAATATCATGTCAAATTTGTTATTATCATTATTATTATTATTATTATTATTATTATTATTATTATTATTATTATTGATAATATTATTGCTGTTTCCATCATCATCGATAGTAGTTGTTGAATATTTTTACCGATTAGGACGAGAATTCATTCCTCAATCATTTCACTTCAATTAGACTTTGGACCCACAGCGGATGTGACTGGTCGACATGGGATACTTACTTTTCCCTGGCACCTGATTCCACCTTTGGATTGTCAGAGATACATGTATGTCCAAATTTAACTTATTTTTATAGTCTCATGAACCAACTTTCGATTTGGTATGTGTGGATTTTTAATTTTATAATCACGTCAAAACGCAAGTCGAAGAGTGTCACTTCACAACGAAAAAGTTTAAAAATAATTGTCGTACGTAATAAAACAATGAATGAAATAAACAATGAAATGAATTAATTTTGATATGATCTCATACTTTAAAAAGTATAGAATATTATATATATTTACCTTGGGCCAGCAGAAAATGGACAGAAACTGAATGGATCATTCTCGGATGTGTCGAAAAAACGTTCAGGTGAAAATTTCCAAGGATCTTTCCAGGTATCAGGATGATGATGTATATGGAATAGGTTAATGTCGATGTGACTTCCGGTCGGAAGTGTAACTCCGTCTATGATACAAGGTTCAGTAAGACACCGAGTTATTACTGGCACCGGGGTATAATACCTCAAAACCTCTCGAACGAAGCAATTCAGATACTTTAGCTTTCCCACGTCTTCTCTTTACAAAAATGAAGGAAAAATAGTTATATTTAGACATTGAAATATTATTCAATAAGTTGTGTAACGATAACACTATATTACACTATATAAGAATGAATATACTTCATTACAGGTTGAATTATGGGATATCGAGGGAAAAAATGTCATTTAAAAAAACACGTAAATTGGTAAATATAATTTATCAATCCGATTTGGAAATTTATAATTTAAAATTCACTTCATAGATATAAATGCCACTTGTATTGAAATGTTTTATACCTATCAGTTCCTATGTCATAATATCTAAATGATACAAATCACTTGTCATGCGCTCGTAATTAAACGTTTTGCACTTCTCAAAGTTGAAATGTACAATCGATCACTTTACATTTCCCCTTTTAAAGTGTTAACACATGTTTGAGATGTCTATTTAATCGCTGCTGAACATTTTACATATAGATAACCATAGCCCGCATCAACCAATTTCCAATAATATATATAAATATATATATATATATATATATATATATATATTATAACTATATATATATATATATATATATATATATATATATATATATTATATATATATATATACATTATACAAACAAGCAAGCATACTGCTAAAGAAGAAACTTAACTGTTCAACACATTTTCTGGCGCCAAGTACTGTCCTTACTTCGTTATATATTTTGCTCTGTATCTCCTGATGTTGACTTAAACTGTAGAGAGACCAGCTAAATACACTAGATGTTGTATCATGACCTATTTGTATTCCAAAGACAAAATAATTATATAATTATCATACCTGAAAACCATGATTGTATATTATGACATTTTTACATGTTTCAGTAGCGAAATATAAGGATTTTTTAATGAAATAATTCGTTGTTTTCAATTGTTTTTTTTTTCACATTTTGAAAAATAGCATTCCACGCAAAATGAATGCAAACTTAATTATTTTGATTCGGTCAATACTTTTCAAATTTTGAGACTACTTTTTCTTTCTTATGAGAAATAAATATGTAATTAATAGAATTTTCTATGTTGTCATTTTCATCTTGTGAGGCAGAAGAATACATGACTACATTAATTTTGATATTCTGTTATTTTGTTCGGGTATTAATGTCTTTATCGTGAATAGGTGTAAGATAATTGATGAAAAATCATAAAGATTGTGAAAGCTCTCAGTGATCAAACAATGGATACCCTTATACTATAAACGTTGAAATGTTGCGAGTCAACACCTGCTCATTTACTAGAATTTACCTGCAAACATGAACGTATCCACCTCGTTTCGAATTTCTTCGTCTTGCATGCCTTTCCCGTTTTGGTCTTTTGCTGTGATAAGAATGTCCAAAAAGTCCAGATATCGCTTTTTTGTCATATCCGGATTTTCTTCCTACATATTTCAAATGGTATCTCATAAATCAGGACATTTTACTTTTCAATTATGGTAGCATCTCATAACAAAACGGATTCTATATACAAATACTATACCTTTTCCGAGTTGTTCCGCTCCGTCATAATAACTTGTAGTGTCTAAAACAGAAGTACGGGAGAGCCGGCCTGACTCAGTCGGTAGCGCGTTCGAATTTTGATCGAGAAGTCGTGAGTTCGAGTCCAACCGGTGGCAGGTCGGTTTCCTGTCCTTCGGAAGAAACAGTAAAAACCGAGGTCCAATGTCACAGAGGGTGTCGACACGTTAAAGAACCCTCACTGTTCAATGACCGTAAGTGCCGAGCAAAGGCCAACATTTGAAGCCCTTCACCGGCATTTGGTGACGTCTGCATATGAGTGAAAGATTTTTGAGTGGGACGTTAAACAACAATAGTCAATAAACAGAAGTATGGGTATCATCACTTCCTGTTAAGCGGTTTATTGTATACATGACCAGGATTATAAATATCATGCAGAAATAGGTGTCAAAGTTGACAGCCTAAAGATAAGTGATAACACTTGTCATCTTCATAACATACAACAAATGATCTAAACTGTGTTCCCCGAAGATTGAGGGGAAATATATGTCATTGAATGTTATCAATGTAAATATAACATAACCTAAATTACCTTGGCCGACTTTCTGTTGAAGTCACGTGATCTGAGTACAGGCTATTCTAACAAAATAAGGTCAATGGTCAATACTAAGCAGTGGTCCAATACATAAGACCTAGTCAACATAGAAGTAACAAAGCATTAATCGTCAGGCGGTAGAGTATTGATATCATATCAACATACAGACAGTTATAAAAATCACACATACCAAAGCAATAATCGTCAGGCGGTAGAGTATTGGTATATCAACATACAGACGAATATAAAAAAATCACACATACCAAAGCATTAATCGTCAGGCGGTGATGTATTGATAGCATATCAACATACAGACGAATATAAAAATCACACATACCAAAGCGATAATCGTTAGGCGGTAGAGTATTGATATCATATTAACATAAAAACATCACATACCAAAGCAATAATCGTCAGGAGGAAGAGTATTGATATATCAACATACAGACGAATATAAAAACCACACATACCAAAGCATTAATCGTCAGGCGGTAGAGTATTGATATATCAACATACAGACGAAAAATCACACAAAGTAATAATCGTCAAGCGGTAATGCATTGATAGCATATCAACATACAGACAATTATAAAAATCACACATACCAAAAGTAATAATCGTCAAGCGGGGTAATGTATTGATAGCATATCAACATACAGACGAATATAAAAATCACACATACCAAAGCGATAATCGTCAGGCGGTAGAGTATTGATATCATAGAAAAATAAATATTTCTAAGTTGATATTTTGCAAATCTTCAGGAAAATGTATTCCTTTGCTATACAAAGTTTAAAGATGGATCTGTTTGCCAGTATTTCAAATTACCTGGCGGATTGAGAGAGGGTGTTAAACTGTGTACACCAATAAGGAACTTCGAGTTAGCCCGGATTACCGTTATGATCCTGCATTTATTTGCGCCTTTTGGATTTTCTTCCTCATATGTTCTTCTTTTTTACATACTTACTACGTATGTAACATACATGGAATATCCGTATATTTCAGCGTATTAACGTTATTTTGTGTAAAGAAATCTATGAGATTCTTAAAACATACCAAAGTTTGTTATTTAGTTGAACACCAAATTACTGAAATGTAGCAGGCGGGGAAAAATGTGCGGGATAGAGACCGGAAATCGAATCCAGGACCTTCCAAATACTAGCAGGGCGCTCTTAACAACTGCGCTGTCGGCAATCTGTTTATTACCGATACCGGAAATAAACTTGAACATTTTTCAAGAATCATGTGACTGGCGATAATAAAAACAGGATTATAACGGTATTGTTATTGCAGAACTAGTTAACTGTGTACCGACTCACCACGGGCGTGACCGATCAACAAGAAGCGCATACTCATATATGACCCGTCATCCGATTGTTTGCTTTTCCAGAATTCTGTGCACATTTTTCATTACGGATTTTGCTATAATGAACACTTAATAATTACTGCTTTTATAAGGAAATGAGCACTTAAGATTGATATAGTGACATCACTTTGTGTGGGCAACTATGTAAAATAGTAAAATCATAATTGACATAATATCATTGACACCCAGATTTCTCTAACTATGATTAAATTTAATACATACTTACCAGAAGTTTTCTTCTCTGTTGTATAATCTTAGATGAAAATGCATGTACATAATTACAATGTTTCTGGAACTCCCTCCCAGGAGGAGAAATCTTGTATAATGAATCAGGCCATAGGAAAATGAGCCTGTAATGAATCGGAATGGGGTCATCAATAACAAAAGTTGACAGCTATGAAATATTATTTTAAATGCTATTACATGTATCTGTACAATTTATGATGATATGCGCACTGTTGATGCCGATATATTTTCTGATAAACTTACGGTATATATTAGAACAAAGACATAAAGGGGAAATGAATGTGTGTGTTTATGATATCTGAGTTTGTTTACTTGTATTGTCAGTAACTTTTCATTTATATTGTAATGCCAACAACAACAGGTGAAGTGCCACAAATTTTGGTCTGTGTAATGTACTGACGCAAATGCAATGAGGGTTATTTTGCCGAGCATTTGGCGACGGGAACGTCACTACCATTTGCTATGACTCCATACGCCCGAACTCCCTACCACTAGACCACCCCAAGCGGAGAGAGAGAGAGAGAGACAGAGAGAGAGAGAGAGAGAGAGAGAGAGAGAGAGAGAGAGAGAGAGAGAGAGAGAGAGATATTTGATACTTACATCGTGCGACCAAGAATTAATTCTACTAATCTCTTCACTGTTGAAACGTATGGATGACTTCCCCTGTTATTGATATAAATGGAAAGTGTATACATTTAAGTATTTTAGATTATATCACTTTTCTACATTTGTTGATAAAGTTATTGATGCGCACAGTAAAATGTTGATACAGTACATAGGTTGCGTACAGTAGGACCATTAACCTTTATTTCAGTTTGGATCGATACGTTATGTGATGCCAAAGAACGTAAAATGTTATAATAGCAGTACATGGTGCCTTTTTATGAGGAAAAATTATATATCTTCCATGACAATTATTATACATAAAGTCAACAAAAGATAGGGACGTGATTGTACTATGAATATGGTCGAGTATCATGAGAGCCACAGGCCCAGTATTTCAAGGGTTTGAGATCTAGACTATTATGACTGTTAGAGGTCGAGTATTATGAGGGTTAAAGGTTCGGTATTATGAGGTCCAAACGTCCACCAGGATTAGATGTCTAGTATTATGAATGTTAGAGGTCGAGTATTATGAGAGCTAAAGGTTCAGTATTATAAGGTTTAGATGTCCACCATTATGACGGTTAGAGGTCTAGTATTATGAGGGCTAGAGGTCCAGTATCACAAGGGTTAAATTCTAGTATCACGATGGGTAGAGGCCTAGTATTATGAGGACAAGAGCTCCAGTAATATGAGGTTGATGTTGATATGTCTAGTAATTCATACAGCTTACCCAATCTTTTGAATGTCCCCTTTATATGAAAAAGAACATCGTAACAATGTATCCAATGCCACTAATCCAGCTGCTTTGAACACTTCCACGCTTCCATACTTGGACAAGACAGTTATATTATCCTGTCAAGAAAATCTGTAGATTAGTATCTAGGATTCTATAAGATATCGATTCGGGCAGTATGGAGAACATTTGCAGATGAAACCACAGATGTACTTACACCGAGATATAATTATCCAACAGGTAATTGCCAATTAAAATGCTGAATGTTAAATGTCATGACATCAAATCGACTATTATCTCACAGTAGTCAGTGAAACGAAATACTAAAGTAAAGCTTGCCATAGACGTCTGTGATGTGTCAGCCATAATAACAGTATTACCTAGATAATTGGGTTCTCCGTGGGCGAGTAGTTAAAGCATCGTGCTCTGTATCATGACGTCACTCACTTCTGGTCAGTGTAGGTTCAAAGCAGCTGATTTTTTGTGAGAAAGTTTGCCAAATTACTTGCAGAAGGCCGGTGCTCTCTTCTTGGTTAACAGGTTCTCTCCTCCAGCACTAAAACTGATCGCCACAATATAACTGACACATTGTTGAGTGTGGCGTAAACAGTAACTATTCAAAACGAAAATAAAACCTACATAGTTTTTACTTTGTCAAGTACACTTAATACAGAAATACTGTAGACTTATCGTACCAGGAAGACGTCTGCTACTTCATTGTAAATTCTGAAATATGGTCCAAGAACATCAAAGTGAAAAGCAGGAGTCAACAGACGTCTCGTACGTTCCCATCTTCTACCATTACTTATCAACAAGCTTTGACCTACAAATATGTATCAGCACTTACATGCAGAATTAAATGATAGATAATTATAGACAGACATATATATACTGAGAGAGAGAGAGAGAGAGAGAGAGAGAGAGAGAGAGAGAGAGAGAGAGAGAGAGAGAGAGAGAGAGAGAGAGAGAGAATGATAGACAGATATATAGATATAGATACTAGCAGGCAGACAGGTAGATGATAGATATATGTAGATAGGCATATTAGATCAATTGATAGGTAAAATATTTGATATCTTAATCTATTATTCATATTTTTGATAAACAATAGTCTGGCTACGTTGATTCATACCCAGCCAAGGCTCTACAAAATGGTATCCAGGAGAGTTCGGTAAATTGAGCTTCGGTTCGGCTGACCTAAGGATGATTTTCGCCGTTTCAGGATGACAAGTCACAAATACAGGCTTTCTGAAAAGCCAGAATACATACATCTTGACGCCAGACTTCTCTACAAATTCCTCTTGCATTTTCCTCATAAATGCGTCAAAAGTTTCAATCTAAAATAAGAAAGGTTATTGAATTGTTTTAATGATAGTTTTGGACGGTGATGAAAAGAAGCTAAATACCTTAGTAAAGTGTACGTTTATCCAATCGCAGTGTAATCCGATTTGTAAACAATTACATGGTCTAATAAATGACTAGCATTATTAACTGATTTATCTATTCATTTAACTTCAATTCTAATTAAAACCTTTCTGATGCTGGAAAAAATAGGCGTGAATTGAAATGAAATCGTGATACTGAAAATCAATCTGAACAAAATTTCCCCAAGCGAAACTCTGTCTTCCAAAAGCATAGATCGGTTATTAAGGTGAAAAAATATATATTTCTAAAGGATGATGTTATGAAGTTAGGTGCTGCCCTCAAAGTTTTAGGACAGCCAATGAGAGTCCAGCAGACGTATTATAATGACATCATAATCGTTTAATATAATTGTGACGTCATTTATATTCATCACATTTGTATATTGTCTTTCGAACTTCAATACTTCGGTATCTATACTTTTAATATTCGACATAATATTAATTAGTTTCAGATGGTGTTAATACCTTCAATGGCAAGAATTCTTTTTATCATTTAAATTTGTTCTTTTTTTGGTACATTTCATACCCTCAAAGTTAATTAAATTGACGTACCTGGTGCGTGTTGCCGAAAAACCAATGTCGAGGGCTCCCGGGTATATCCCTACATAGTTCAATTAGATGTCTTTGATTTTTTCGGAATTTGAATATGGCTTTAACCAAAAATATGAACAAAACTGATGTTATCACAACTATCGCTGCTGGAAGTACTATCGCCATACCTATAAAATTGATATATATATATATATATATATATATATATATATATATATATATATATATATATATATATATATATATATATATATATATATTGAAAAATATATGGAAAATAATATATATCAACACTTTCTCTAACAAATCATTTCCTGGTTGTATAAACCGCGACATGTAGGAATGAAATATTGTATATTATATTTAAATGAAATTAAATGCATAGTCATTACCAAGTGGCCCGAGTGTGTTAACATACTATTTGTTCAACCAAAAAGGTACACTTATACACATCAACATTGAAATAAATATATCTGAAGCGTACGTTATATAGCCAGCATTGATAAATGTCAAACTGTTTACGTTCATGTTCACCCACCATATACTAATTATGTATATTTTAGTCATAGCTTGATACATTTATACATGTAGCGGTTCAAAGACTTACGAAAATATTTCCACCAGGGAAGAAAAATCGGCGTTTACTTGTAACGTGCTAATTTAATCTCATAATAAGTAATACGTACCTTTGAAATCTGAATAACCTGTTTTTTCTAATGGAGTAGCTTGCCTTCTAAAAATACATACGTGAGTGAATTTTACGTGGTCAATCTCAAATACATAGACAAAAAGAAAGTATAATGATCATAAGGAGAACGTGTTTACTTATTCACTATCCATTTGCAAGACTGATTTCCGATGTGAGATCTGGGTCTTGTTTACGTTTATATCTATTTATAGATCTGCTTACTGACTCAGTCGACAGCACTTTTAAACGGCGGAAGATTCGATAGCAAGGGGTCCAATAGCATTACAACGTATTTCATAGCTAACACAATGTTAGAGGTGTCACTCTCTGTGTCAGGGGATGCTTAATCCTCCATGGTACCTGAAAGCAACTCAAGATGATCAAAGATCTTTATTTGTTCTGGTATATAATTACTTAACATTTTTATAGAATATAATGACGACTTTTTCTGACAAATAGGCCAATTAGCACATAGAGAGAATAACTACAATGCCAAGGTCAGACATCTCCAATGACAAACCGTAATAATGTAAACTTAAAAGCCAACATCTTTAAGCGTTCTTTATAAACCAGAAGTAAGAAATTGATATATTTTTTTTATATTTGCAGGGTTCCACACCAAAGACCAATATAAAACACTGGTGTATCAACATTCTCACTGTCCTTATGTCACCAAACGCATCTACGTCGGTATTTTTCTCCTTATCTACATCTAATTCACCACTGGAATAAAGAATATCACCATCCTATGGCAGGTGAAAAAGAAGAGGACAGAGAAGTAAAATATATAGAATACGTTACTGAATTGTAAAAAGAAAGTACCAAAGTTATATAGTTTTGAGAACGACCAAAATAGATATTATAGACGATCGTTTCTGTCAAGTACACTTCATCAGTTGAGCTCCCAATGTAAAATACATTTATATTTTATGAAGATAAAGTAGTATCATGCAAAGCTATATACTTACTCTAAATGTATAACCAAATCCATCTAAGAGTGACAACGGTTAAACGATAATTATCTTAGCTTATTTTATCTCAAGATACGATGTTTTGCAACTACATGGATTTTGACATGATAACAATAAGATTTACAATTGTTTTATTAATTGTTTCATAAAAAAGTTAGAATTTTATACATTATTGTATTTCTTAATTAGTTTAATGCCAGACTATCCTAAATTGACTTACAATACCCTTACACCATATACATTAGCTGGTAAAGTAATGTAATTTAAAACACAATAGTATAGTCATAATGGAAGATACAACAATCTTGCGCAAACTGCCGTGGATCGATGTACATGGTTAAAGCTACAGATTTCATAAATAGTATATTATTCAGACGTATTTTGGGTTTTTTTGTAACAATAATAAAGAAAACAACATTGTTGATAAGTTATTGGTATCAGTAACCAATCGGGCAAGAGTCAGTTACTTCCTTAAAGTTTAAAGGATGCACAGATGAAATGATGATATACAACAGTATTAAATAAACATGGTATGCCTTATTAATTTGGATCATCATTATCCCTAGCCATTGTAAATTAATTCCACATGCATAAATACAAGCCCCTTTGCATCTTAAAAACATTGTATGAATATATACGGTCATACCTGTATATATGACAACCAATTGAATGACAAAGTGTCCCTTTTAGAAAACGTCCTTTATACACATATCAACCACCTTTTCATTTGTTTTGCTATCAATTCTGAATGTGCCATTATTACTTATATCTGATATATGTCCCTGGTTATATAACATTTTAATAAAACATTTCAATAATGTTAAAACACAATATTAACTTAATTTCAATTTCATCAATTATCAACAAATCAACGAAAATGATTATAGGATCTTTCTTTCAAAGCTTTATATAAAGGCCACAATAAAATGTCTATTTCAGATCAATTACATAAGTAATGATTGTATAACACTAGTATATTACTGGTAAAGGATTGTATAACACTAGTTAATTACTGGTAAAGGATTGTATAACACTAGTATATTACTGGTAAATGATTGTATAACACTAGTATATTACTGGTAAATGATTGTATAACACTAGTACAGTGAACCCTCTTTACAACGACCATGTTTGTTCCCACATAGGACTGACGTTATATCGAATTTGTCACTGTAACGAAATTGATGCGGAGGGCATGTTGTAGTTAGCTCACTTGAGTATCATTTATGCATATAATTACACATAAATAAATAAAACGAAAAGTCATAACTGTTCTTATTATGTTATTTCGTACAATTTTCACCCATTTAATTGTCATATTTATGCAAGATAATCTTGTAAACATCTATGCACAATTATTTTTCGGTCGCATATAGTAAATTGGTGTCGTCGGAAAATGCACGGATCATGTACAAAATGCCCGAATGTACCTGATTCCGAGTTAGATTCTTTATTGCTTAAATAAAAAGCGCAGAGATTGCTGATACAATCTAATTTACAAAAGCCTTCCATAAATAAAATCTTACTAAAATATCTACGGCTATCGAAAAAATTGAAGTAATTTAAAGGTACGCCATTGTAACCACATCGGCACGGACATGTAGCTTAACGGAATTTGTCAACTACAATGTATTTGCATTTATTGTTCATTATTTAATTATCTTTTTTTTCAATTTGTATGCAGCATGTATTTTAATGTCGGTTCAGTTCTAACGAATCCTGTTTTATAAACATTAGGCCTACTGCAGTACAGGTCAGGCTAATCGTTGACACCTATCATCTATCAGTGCAGATCAGAGAACAAATGACGGTGTAATTGTTTTTTTGACACAATAACTTTTACCTGTGATCTCAACCATGAAGAAAGACAAGACTGATAACAATAGCCGAATCAGCAGGTGGCTTCTATGTCTAGTCGTTGTAAAGAATTTATTTACATTGAGTTTTGTACATTTATTCCCCGAATCTAATGTCGGAGTCGGATACCGAATATTCCGTTGTAATAAGTACTTTTTATGTACATGTGCATTTGTTCCCAAGTGATTCTTGTCGGATACCGAATATTCCGTTATAATGAATGTCGTTGTAAAGCGGGTTCACTGTATATTACTGGTAAATGATTGTATAACACTAGTATATTACTGGTAAATGATTGTATAACACTAGTATATTACTGGTAAATGATTGTATAACACTAGTATATTACTGGTAAATGATTGTATAACACTAGTATATTACTGTATAACACTAGTATATTACTGGTAAATGATTGTATAACACTAGTATATTACTGGTAAATGATTGTATAACACTAGTATATTACTGGTAAATGATTGTATAACACTAGTATATTACTGGTAAATGATTGTATAACACTAGTATATTACTGGTAAACGATTGTATAACACTAGTATATTACTGGTTAATGATTGTAAAACACTAGTATATTACTGGTAAACGATTGTAAAACACTAGTATATTACTGGTAAACGATTGTATAACACTAGTATATTACTGGTAAACGATTGTATAACACTAGTATATTACTGGTAAATGATTGTATAACACTAGTATATTACTGGTAAACGATTGTATAACACTAGTATATTACTGGTTAATGATTGTATAACACTAGTATATTACTGGTAAACGATTGTAAAACACTAGTATATTACTGGTAAACGATTGTATAACACTAGTATATTACTGGTAAATGATTGTATAACACCAGTATATAACTGGTAAACGATTGTATAACACCAGTATATTACTGGTTAATGATTGTATAACACTAGTATATTACTGGTAAAGGATTGTAAAACACTAGTATATTACTGGTAAACGATTGTATAACACTAGTATATTACTGGTAAATGATTGTATAACACCAGTATATAACTGGTAAACGATTGTATAACACCAGTATATTACTGGTAAATGATTGTATAACACTAGTATATTACTGGTAAATGATTGTATAACACTAGTATATTACTGGTAAACGATTGTATAACACTAGTATATTACTGGTAAACGATTGTATAACACTAGTATATTACTGGTTAATGATTGTATAACACTAGTATATTACTGGTATACAAATGTCACTGTACACAGACATTAATGGTCGAATTAGTGCCAGTGATATGAAAATGTGTGTTGTTTTAACCCTTTAACCCTAAGTATCAAGATAGTATGCTCTTTTCTATTGTTTAGACCAGTCTATTATGGCCTGTAGGATTAAGAAATACATTATATATATGAATATCAATTTAGTATATGTCTGTGGGTTTTGTGGGTTAATTTTCATACATATGTCAATGAGATATATCCCAAACGAACCAGAAATCAATGATACACCAGAATCAAACACACACGCTTCCTACTTATACATTTTACTCACTGTAAATCCAAGTTTATTTGCGAGAATTTTATTTACACCCAACTTCGCTAGAAATCTCGCTCGGGAAAATAGAATTATCGCGTAATGAAGTATGAAAATATGTTTGAATAATGTGCATTCGAGATCGTGAAATGCATAAGCGTTTATATTTCACAAATGATCCGATATACCAGGACGTTTTCAACGTATGACCATTTCATATATAGATGTAAACTACTTACTGACTTACAGGGATATCGAAAACCACGTTAAATGTCAACGGTCCGCAAATTTTATTGTCGGTATAATGATCTTCTTCATGATTACTCTGTTTCACTAAATGAAATGTCGACTTATCAGTTCGAAGGCTGTTGTTGATATCTCTGTACTGATTGTGACGAGGATTCGTTCCTCACGTATTTCATTTGGACTTGACTGTGGACTCACGGCGGGTATGATCGGTCAACAAGGGATGCTTACGCCTCCATGGCACTTGATCCCACCTCCGGATTTCCAGAGGTCAGTGTTTCACTAGATTTGTATGTGTCCTGGCCATCCTGGAGATTATACTTTGGTATCTAATTATTAATATTATGAGCACAGATCTCTGTCCTGGACAGAATTTGTGTTTTTATCCAAATCTTGCTCGGGTGTCCTGTATATGGAACTTCTTTCATAAAGGAAATAGTTAAATGTGTTCTATAGAAGCTAATGTGCGTTATATACACAATCCCAATTCTGGCGCCATGGGCCATGTGCCAAGAAAGTTAAGAAAAAGCCATGTCCAAAGTGGTACGATGTATTGCCATTTTTGCTGCGTTTAGCTCCAATGTTAAGTTTTGATTACAGGCTTGCTGTGCAGTTGATATTGGTGCCAGCTCGGTGATATTTAGTCCGGATGTTTACGGGGGGTCTAGCATTGATGTTGTTAAGGATGACTGGAAATGTATTTTAAAACAAAAATAATGTTTTTGGACTTACTGTTTTTTGGAAAAATTTGCTGTGTTCGGATCAATGTTAAGCTTTTGTTACAGATCTTCTGTTCAGTTAACATTAGTGCTAGATTGGTGATATTTGGTCTAAATGATTTTGGGGGTTTAGCATTGATTATTTGATGATGGATTGGGAATATTCTTTGGACTTACTGTTTCTTGCAAACATTTACTGTGTTCAGATCAATGTTAAGTTTTCATTAGATCTTGGGTCTTGGTTAATGATAGTTTTAAGTTGATGATAATTTGGTTTGAGGTTTTTTTTAGGGTAGACCGCCAGTGCTTATTGATGTGTATTTCGGGTCTTTGTGTATATTCCTCACCCCTTGAATTAATTTTTTATGTATTTCTTAGAAGCCATTCACAAGCTCACCCCTAAACCATATATATTCTTTTTTGTTATGGGTAGACACATTTATTGGTGTAAAAAAGGGATCTTGGTGGGGGTCCTGCCACCCCTCCGTTGAAATTTATATTCTTACTGATAACTCAAAAACCGTTCACAGTCCCACTACTTTTTTCAACTTGATATACAATAACAAATAAGATATATACACGGCATAAACATTCGTAAATTCCCGTATATTTTGTGAAAGTTACCTGAGAATTTCAGGTTTGGCGCTTATTCAATTGTAATTGATTAACTCAAACTTAATATACTGGAACTTGTATATAAAGACCCTCTTAGGGTCACAACAAAACCAGTCTTTGTAGGGAGGTAGTCTTTATATAGCGTTTGATTTGTATACAAAATGGTGCTATTGGGGACAGCAAAAAATATTTATGACAAGGTGGTTTTTATACACAGGTTGTTGCTAAAGCAAGTTTTATTGTATTTGAATATGGATACTACATTTTGACCTGACCTTATTTTCATAAAACATATATAGGAATGTAAGATATTTTCTAGTCTGTGTATAGCTTTTATTTGTTATTGTACATCAAGTACAGATTGTAAAAGTAGAAAAAAATCGAAATATTCTTTTTTTCAGAAAACACAGCTAATGTTCCTTTAAATATATATATTTAATGCATGCTATGGTTTACAAGGTGTTTACTCTGTAGTGAGTTGTTCTGTTTGTTGCCTAAGTCATGGGTCAGAGCAGCAGGATGTCCATGTTGAACTCTTTCTATATGAATTAATGTACACAATGATAATTATATCTCTAATATGTTTGGTAAATTACATTTATTTACATTTATTTACAAACTATTGAAAATACATGTAGATATATATTTTGCGATAACGATATGGTTATATATTCTTGATTTGTACAGCAAAGTAATTGCTACGGAATGAGTTGTAATTGTACCCTTATTCTTCCGGCATATCAAGTTTCTTTGTTTGTTTATTGTTGTTTAACGTCCCGCTCAAGAATCTTTCGCTCATATGGAGACGTCACCAAATGCCGGTGAAGGGCTTCAAATTTTGGCCTATGCTCGACACTTACGGCCATTGAGCAGTGAGAGTTCTTTAATGTGCCGACACCTACTGCAACACGGGACCTCGATTTTTACTGTCACACCCGAAGGACAGGAAACCAACCTGCCGCCGGCTGGACTCGAACACACGATCTCACGATCAAGAGTCGAGCGCGCTACCGACTGAGCCAGGTCGACTCAACGGCATATCAAGTAAAACAAGGTAGTAAAACAAGGTAGAATTGTAACAGCAGCCTGCTACGAAAGACTCCAAACCACCCCAATCTCTTCATTCAATCCAGTCCATCTAGGGAATCAGTGAAACTTTAATTTCACCATAAAACCCCAAAATTGTACTATACAACTCGCCTAGTCATGAGGAGCAGGAAGAATACATTTTCAGATGATTTAAGATTTCTGAAATACGGGGGAGGGGATGACCCTGGGGACCCAATATATCACTATAAAACTTGTCTTGTAATGAGGGATAAGAAAATGTTTAGGGTTGGGGACCTGAAAAATTGAGCAAAATCAATAGCTCTCCCAAACTTCGAAGACTTAATTACTGCTATGTAATTTCGTTGCCACTTATAATTTTTCAGTTGCATGGAATTTAAACTTGTTTACATGTTTATGAATAATAAAACATAATTTTCAATATACATACAATGTACTGTTGTCTATTTCGCCCATGCAACATAGGTGCAAAACTATTGTGTCCTAGAGATACAACAGTTTTGCAACCTGAAATACAGATACATAAAGTTGTATCTTATACTTACGATAGTCTTGCTCTATGTTACTTTATTAAAACATTGTGCAACAGTATTTTTTGTTTGTTTATTATTAAATCAAGCCTATTAAATCTCCAACAAGATACATTAATGTATTAAGGGTATTATGATTATCAATATGTGTAATTTTAAATAATTGGAATAAAATAGGTATTGATAAATGTGGAAAACTTTGCGACCTGAATTGGTTCTTTTGGTTCTTTTCCTTTCAGGAATGAGAAAACATGCCGCAATCAAATGATATCGCGAACAAGATACAGCGACAACTCCTATACCCGTATACACAAAACTTATGTATGGCAATGATATCATAATCAAATCATATCGCGAACAAGATACAATGACAACTCCTATACCCGAATACACAAAACTTATGTATGGCAATGATATCATAATCAAATCATATCGTGAACAATATACAATGACAACTCCTATACCCGAATACACAAAACTTTATATGGCAATGATATCATAATCAAATCATATCGTGAACAAGATACCATGACAACTCCTATACCCGAATACACAAAACTTTATATGGCAATGATATCATAATCAAATCATATCGTGAACAAGATACAATGACAACTCCTATACCCGAATACACAAAACTTATGTATGGCAATGATATCATAATCAAATCATATCGTGAACAAGATACATTGACAACTCCTATACCCGAATACACAAAACTTTATATGGCAATGATATCATAATCAAATCATATCGTGAACAAGATACAATGACAACTCCTATACCCGAATACACAAAACTTTATGTATGGCAATGATATCATAATCAAATCATATCGTCAACAATATACAGTGATAACTCCTATATGCGTATACACAAAACTATGCATAACAAATATTATAATCAAATGATATGGTGATCAAGATACAGTGACAACACCTATACCCGTATACACAAAATGTTGTATGGCAAATGATATCATTAATAACAAAAATATATAATCTTACAAAGATCATTTGATGTATCGTTATAAAAATCATGATGGTCGCCAGATAAATGTGATAATGAAAACTGATCATGTGCAATGTCTTACTTTTACAGGTAATCTTATAAAAGAAGTGTAAAACAAAATTCACACTTAGCCAAAACATTTTGACAAAAATATTTATAATGTTGGGAAAGTCGGATGACACCACACCTTAAGCTCTTTGGTATCTGTGATTTTCATATCAATAAACAGATAGGGCTACGTAAGTAATAAACTTACATTTGATAAAATACAAGATTAGGTTTCTGATATCGGTAGCAGTAAATTCAAAGATTATATTCAGTATTATGGAATAATCAATGTCATACCTCAAATAAGCAAATAAGGAAAACATCTCTAAGTGAAGTCCATGATTTTATTCCAATTAAAATAATTAAACCCATTTTATACCTCAACCAAACCCCACCAGTAAGCCAGGAATTTTTATGAAAAGGGTATCTGATATTCAAATTCACAGTGCTCTGAAATGGGAACAGGATATCCATGTTAATATTAATTTACCAGATTGGAAAACTTTATATTCCTTGCCGAAAGCAATTACAGATGACTCAAGACTTATTTTTAATTCAAATTATTCCATCGTATTATTTATACAAATACTAGGCTGATGAAATGTGGTCTAAAAGAAACAAACTCTGTACATTCTGCAAAATGATAGAGAAACAGTCAGATTGTATGTATGTCCATTCCTTTTGGACTGGGTTTTTAATTCTCTGAACAAAAACTGTCAGATACATTTTTTTTATCGTTCTTGGAATTCGAGATTTACAAAATATTCTTTTTGTTAAAATGAATTTTATACTGCAAATTAGCCGATACTTTATTTATATGTGTAAATTAAAGGAGACAACCCCTACATTTCATGCATTTTCACATTTATCAGATATTCCTGGAAAATAGAGGAATATGGACTTTATTCGTATAATCAAAGACGGCAACAACAGATTAGAAATAAATGGATATTCATTGAATTATTGACACAGGGATATCGAAAACCGCGTTTGATGTAAACGTTTTACACACATTTTACGAATTAACCAGGATTTTCATAACACTATTAATTATAGCCATTTGAAACTCTAAAATTAAATGTTCTTGTGACTAGAGAAGGCATGAAGGTTCTCACGGGACCCTTCAAAACATAGCAAATGTCCCTGTTGTTACCTGTTATTTACCCGCCACCACAACATGCAGTACATGGTATTTCAATGAAATGGTCATGAATTCTATCCGTTCAACACAACAACACAAAATAAATTCTTATTAGTAATGTTTTAAATATTGTCTGACCAAGTATTCGTGAATATGGTCAGAGTTGTTAAATTATCCTTATGTCATTTATTTTGGATATTATATATATTTCATTTCATTAATCAAATGAAAAGCTTTAAGCATAATGGAACAACAATGACTTTCGTCCTCGTAATATATGTGAGTTGTATGCACAGAACTGAAAGAGACTTGAAGATCTGTAGCTTATTTTGGCAAAAACCAGTGAAAGATGAATGATGTACAATCCGATGTAATGGAAAATATGGTAAAGACAATTTCTAATTACCAATCTTTTATACACTTTGTAAATTCTTGCAAGAAGAAGGAAATAACAACCTATTCCAACCTTTATGTCAAATGTATGAATAAGCAAAGGAACTTTTGATAACTTAAGAAGACAATTGTAACATCTGCATATTTTCTCCCCCAAAAAATCCTTTCCTTTCCTTTGACACTATCAACCAATAGAAGTCATTTCTATTTTTAATTGACTTACCAATGCTTTACCTGGATTATCAATTTTTTTCACTTGAGAAACTTTAATTTAAGAGGTAAAATAATTGTGTAGTCAATTCAGAGATGGAAAGAATGTGTTAGTACACCAGATTCCAATCGCACTGGACAGAGATATTAGGTCAGTCAGGATGTTTATTATGACACCCCAAAATCACATTAATGAGTTAAATCTAGCGTTCCTCAGTTACCAGCATTAACTAGAGAAAACCTAAGTTTAAAACTGGGGACATTTTACACTGAGTTTTACGTTGGACTTCTCATTTTCACCAAACTCAAGAAGGTTCCATGACATTCGTGACGGGTGTGGTATGCAAACGGGGAACACTGATTCCTTCTGGACACCTGGCCCAATCCCGCTTGGAATTCGAAATTGTTCTTCAAGTTGGGAGTGTTGTTATCTATCTAATTTGTCGCATTCTAATGAACTCGGAGTTTCCAATATCCATTGTTCAACTGCATCAATATCAAAATAATGAGATTAATATCAATGTGATTTTAATTCAATTACATGGTAAGCCTAGTTTATTTCATTTAGTCTTGTTTTTCTGTAGGTTAACCTTGTTTTATCGAAACTCCATTAACTGAAAAAAACTAATTTAAATCATAATTGTACATGTGATTTTGGCATGCTATATCAGGTAAACCAAGTTTTTCCCGTTAAACATATTTTTCTCCAGTTTAACAGTTTTTTCTCATGAAAACCATATTGACCGTAAAAAAAAGTATAACAGAACCAAAATCACAACAATGATGTAAACCTAGTTTAACCGAGAAAAGCAAGGTTTAATTGCGCCCTAATAGCATTAATCAGTATAAATGCGGTTTTGATGCAGTTAAACCTAATATATCGTAGTCAAATCTAGTTTTTCTGTGACGCCAAAATCACATTAATCAGTATAAATGCGGTTTTGGTGCAGTTAAACTTAATATTTCGTAGTCAAACCTAGTTTTTCTGTGACGCCAAAATCACATTAATTGCATTAGGTTTAACTGATTCATGTGATTTTGGCATGACAGAGTTGATTGTAAGCATTATGTTCTCATTTTATAATCTAGTTTACAATTTTGAATGATTTTGAGGAAAAGTGAATTTGTAACCTTCAGAGCCCAAAGCAATTTCCCCCATAAAACATGACAAAAACTCCACCATGTTACATATCATGGTCGTTCTTATTTATTTATAAACATTGTGATGAATAATAAATACAAGTATAGGCTAAATTATATTGTCATTTTAGATAAGCTTGAAAGTGTTTTTTTTCAACTTTTTTCTTATATTTTGCTTTTGCTTCTTCAGAATCTCTTAATTTTTCTTTTGAAACATCAATGATCTTTTGTTTGTATATTTCCCCGTATGTATCCAGCTGAAACATCTCTTATGGCCATACTGAAGAGTTTTTTTTTCTCACTATATCGTAATTTTACTAAGAACACTTCTCAAAATGAGACTTTTCATCATTTTGGTTAAAAATGTCATTGGTGTTACTTTTTGCATCCTTCGTATTACTTTGTATTCCCTTGTGTTACCGACCATATTTTTCCATGGAAAAGCAGATTTTGCATAAATAGAATCGTGTATTCTATGTAGAGTGTTTTCCTTACAAAAGTAAATGCATTCATGGAAAATGAAATAGAAATTTTGTTTCTATCTTGTAAATAATTTTTTTCTTGTGTGTGAGTTCAATACCTTATTCTTTCATCCATTAAAATGTAATTGTTTTCCTCACTTATATTTATGACCCAAACCACAATATACTGCATCTTAATTTTATATTACACATCATTTTGAGAGAAAATCAAATATTTTTAAGCAGAATGTAGAGTGGTAAATCAGGGACATTAGTAGATTGCTCATCAATTTTGTAAATTAATACGAAGTTCAAGGGGCAATAGCCGTGTTTACCCCCAAAACATTACCTTGATTTTTTCTACTTTTACTACATGTACCTGATGCACAATATCAGATAAGAGATATACACAGGCATAAAAAATCTTATATTCCTATATATTTTGTGAAGAAAAGGTCAGGTCCAGAGTGGTATTCATACACAAACAGAAAGGTTGGGTTAATCAATTGCAATTGAAAATGTACCAAACCTGGTTTCTCAAGCAATTTTCATAAAATATATAGGAATTTAAGGATTTTCAGTGTATACTTCTTTTATGTTATTGTATATCAATCTAACTAGTAAAAAAGGGGCGAAATATTGAAAAAAAACAGCTAATGCCCTTTTTAACTAATTACAATTCTTAATTTCCAGATGTTGCTTAAGATTCTTAAAAGATTCGTTGTTCTAATTAATTTAAAAATCCACTGAAATCTTCAACTTTATTTTTTTGACAAAGCAGAAAAGAAATATGGACATTTTTTTTTTTTAAAACTGACTTATCAAACAGTGGTATCTGATTTACAGGTTGGGCCAATGTTCGTCTTAATTATCATACAATGGTGTTATTATTTTATCGCGTACACTACATACTTATCTTAGTTTACAACACCATCTTTAACGGACGATTCCCGACTCCGGATCTTAACCCTTTCAACCGCAAGTATCTAGACAGTATGCTCTTTTGTATTGTTTAGACAAGTATAATCCTATTGTAGGATTTAAAGGGTAAACATTAATCTAGACGGGGCTTCCATGCCCGAATTGATAGCCTTAAAACATAAAGTCTCTGACCTACCGACGCCTTGCTGAAAACTGCTTATTTTGTGAGAAAGTTTGCCAGTCGTCTCTTCCAAGCTCTACACTTTATTTGGGTTTTTCCCTCTATCTCAAAAAACTTCAACTGAATAAATGCAAACGTTATTACAAGTAACACAAAATAATTAAAGAACATTTTTGAAATGTAAAAATAAACTACATGCTACTCATCAAAAATTGGATCTGTATTTGCCATGCATATATTAATTAAAGAAATCGTTAAATGAAAAAAAAACATTCTCGCCTTATAAAATGTGAGTCACTTTTGTGGCATCCATGAAGCACAACGACACATTTGCATTTTGTTCGGTGTTTGTCAGTTCATAAGTTCGCGGATGAGTGAATAGTTTTATTGATAGGAATTTGTTGCACAAATGAAACCTTTGTGAACTGGATATCAAATAAATATTATTATGAATTCAATGATCCAATGCAAAAATATTCAAGAGTAAGTTAATGGAAAAACCTAACAATCGATGGATTTAAAACGTTCGTGGCAATATGTTTAATATGAGTATCATAAGAAATCCAAGAAATAAAGAGGACTAAAACAAATAGTTCAAGAGCCATTCATCTTATTAGTTTAGCAAAACCATTTCCAGGAATCGCTTCTAGATTATTATGAAGTTTTTAAAGACGTATTACTGGCAGACCGGTATATAATAATATCGTTATTACATACTGGTTTGCACGGGGTGAAACTGGGAAGTTCTTGATATATAGTCCAGTGAATGTGGGGCAAGAAATACATTGGCGGATGTAGAGGAAGTGATTCACAATTACATACATATGGGCACAGTAGATCAAAACGAGGCAAATGAATGTATGACAGAAACAGGAAGACCGCAAAAGTTTGGAAGAAAGTACTTTTTCACTAATTCAACAATTGTTTTGGAATAATAACATCTTATACAACAAAAACACATCAGAATTTTTTATCAAAACAGACTCAGGTATATCAAAACAAACTAGGGTATATCAAAACAGACTGGGGTATATCAAAACAGACTGGGGTACATCAAAACAGACTGGGGTATATCCATAGATGATTTGGACGGTAAAAATATCCAAGCAAAATGAAAAACCAATAGTTACTAAATAATTATTCTGTTAAGTCACGTCTATTTTTTGTGATGTACATTATAATTATACGAGATGTAATATTTTCACCAATCAACATAATATTTACGAAAGTAAAATATAAACACAAGGGAATTTCTACGTGCATACACCACATGCTTGTAAAATTGGCAATTTTTTTCCTCGTTTTCAATTTATTTAATATAGACAACTTTTTTAGATTACGAATTGGAGTTAATCTTGATGTTTTTGTATACTAAGACGTGTTAAAAGGTAAACTTTTCATTTTTTCTGAAAAAAACCCAGTGTCTCACTTATTTTTTCGTTACGTTTGTTTCCAATAGTCAAATTCATTCTGTATAGTAAGTTTAAATAACTGAATTTTCCAAAAGTACTAGGTTCAGGAAACTGAGGTTCCAGCGGGACAAAAACCTGCGCTGCCAAAATAAAATTGAAAAAGTACCGATGGAAACTCCCAAGTCCATTGGAATACGACAAATTCGATATCAAAATAGTCTCAAAATGAAGAACAATTGCGAATCAAAAACGGGAGGGGACCAGGTGTCCGGAAGGAGTCAGCATGCCACAACGTTGCAACTGTTACATGGAAATATACCGGGTTTGGTGTAAAAGTCATGCTCGGTGAAAATGTCATCATCGTAGATCTGCTTGGCGAAAAGGAGTCACTGTCATTGCTCCAGAATACTATCTAACATTCCTGCGAATTGAGATACTTCATGGTTTAAAAAGCTTTGGAGGTACAATATGTATGACTACAGGTACCTGCAATAGTAACCCTCGATTAGATTAAATAAGACAATTGTGTCCGGAATAAAAGAAGTTGTATTTCATTTCGGGCAGTTATTGCAGACACTCTACATAAGCTACAAAAATGTATGTGATAAACTAAAATTAATTTTTCTAACACCTTTGTGTGCCGACGCCTTCCGGACACCTGTTCCCATCCCGTTTGGGATTTGAAATTGATCTTCATGTTGAAACCATTCGTATATCCAATTTGTCGTATTCTAATGGGCTTGGCAACTCAACATTTCACTTAGTGAAACAGAGTATCCAATTTTTCGTATTCTAATGTACTTGGCAACTCAACATTTCACTTAGTGAAACAGAGTATCCAATTTGTCGTATTCTAATGGACTTGGAATTTCGATTATCCATAGGAAGTTTTTCATTTTTACTTTGAAAGAACAATGAACTACAAAACACCCGACATATATGCAAAACACCAACAAACACGTGTTAATAAAAACAAGTATAAAATATAACGTCAATATCGACAATTGAAATAATCAATAATTATAGATCCTAAATCTCTAGCATAAATTCTTTTGAATGTTATAATCATAATACCAAAGTTATAAATTTGCAAAAATAAGGGAGCCGAATGCCCTGAACGATTTGTTCTGTCATTACGACTTCATAGGCTGAGCTCGAATTGAAAATAGATGCAGAGTTCTTAAACAAAGGTGATATCATACAAAGCCAAACAAACCTAAATGTATTACTTAATCCACTACACGTACGTCATACTGTAATATAGCCTTACTCGTGATTAACATAAGTTTATTTTTTTTACCTAGAATGATCTTAATGTGATACAAATAAAAGATATGGTTTTAGAAAAATATGACGAAAATTGAAACTAATCAGGTTTAAAATGAAGAAAAAACTTGGGTAAATGTTTTGCAGAATTATTAGTAATTCGCAATCTATCTAAAATGTTTGTAATCGCAGATAATCTTTTTTAGGTAATTAAATAAACATTGGGTATTAGTAAAATGTTATCAGAATAAAAAGCTGAAAAGAGTTTTAGTTTCTCGAAGTGTTGTCATTTGAATTCAGTATAAAAGACATGGGCGATAGAAAAGAAACTTAAAGGTTTCGATATTCCACCTCGGTGAAATTCTTGGTAAAACACAGAACGCATGTGATTAATCGTAATCATGTCGATACCCAAAATGCTGAATACGTCGTCTTTCCTGGATGAATGGAAAAAACTAGGCATGTTTTGGGCACAAGGAAAAGTAATGGACGAAAATTTTTTGCGGTATAACGACTTAATGGAATATTATGGATCTTTTAAAGTCGTCTCTCCAACCTTGTCATTGTTGTGCTTGCTAGTACCAATTATTTTATGTTATGGCTTCATAAAAGGAAAAATATTTGGACCAACACAGCGTTTTTTGTTTCTCATTTCATGTTTGGATTTCCTGACAGTTGGAAGTCAACATTTAAGTATATTTATCATCATTTGCCTAGGTAAACAAAACCAGCTTTTAGAATATCAGACATGTGCTCTGTTTATTTTCGTTATCTCTGTTTTACCATCTTTCACGCATTCAGTGTCTGTTTGGATAAAAGTGTTACTGGCATACCAAAGACACTATATCGTTACAAAGCCTTTCAATGTCAAAAGATTCTTTAACAAAACATTTTACTTGGCCTACTTCTCGATAATTTTATTCGTCGCTTGTAGTTTGTCGGTTTTCAGAGCTGGAAGTGTACAGCACACGTAAGCAGTCCTGGTTTGACATGGACGATAAACGAGAGAAAAATTAATCTGATCGATGGATGTTTATATAGAAATACTTTACAAATATTACTACAAAGTGCAGTTTGTCAATGCCGTTCTTACCGTTGCTCTTTTTGGTTTAATCCCGACAATAAGTCTTGTAGTTCTGGACATAAAACTGTTTTGTGTTTTAAAGAAGCGCGATAAACAGAGAAAAGACTTGACGTCATCAGATGGCCATGAAAAGGGAATGAAAATTACACGTATGGTCATGTATATGTGTGCCTCATTTTTAATTCAAGAAGTATTCAGAAACATTTACTACTTCCTTGTGTGTTTGGAGAAGACGGATAATAAGAGTAATTTTAACTTTCTGTCAAGTACAGAGATTACAGCTCTACTTATATACATGATCTGTTGTAGTATCGGTCGACTGGTAGATCTATTGCTATATGCATCATTAAGCAAAACGTTCAGAAATGCTGTAGCGTGTTGTTGGGTTCGGAAATAATGATATATAGAGATGTGTTTATCAGCTATAACTGTCGGAATTTTCTCCGTTATACTTGTTTTACATTATACTTGAGATATATATTGTATCGTGGTAACGTACTCTACCTCATTTTTAGTTATTTTATATTAATTACTTATACCAACATTTCACTTATATGGAGATATCGCTAGCTTTTCAGGGTATATCTAGCATATTTGCAGATATCGCTAAGCCTAGCTGATATGGTGGTATATCTAGCTTATTTGGAGATATCGCTATGCCTAGCTGATATGGTGGTATATCTAACTTATTTGGAGATATCGCTAAGCTTAGCTGAAATTGTGGTATAACCAGCTTATTAGGAGATATCGCTAAGCCTAGCTGATATGGTGGTATATCTAGCTTATTAGGAGATATCGCTAAGCCTAGCTGAAATTGTGGTATAACCAGCTTATTAGGAGATATCGCTATGCTTAGCTGATATGGAGCTATCGCTAGCTTACATGGATAATTAGTGATATCGAATGTTAATATGAATCTATCGTAAGCTGATATGGAGATAGTGCTAGCTTATTTAGATATATCGGTAGCTTATGGAGGATATCCCTAGTTTACACGGAGACATTGCTATTCAAAAGTGCAGTCACAAGTTTTTACCTGTGTTGTTGATTTATTACAATGTAGTGAGGGTATATTCTATTAACGTATCCCTTGGTCCGTTTTGTATCCCTTTCTCCGTTTAAACAAAAAGTCTCAAGACCGGAATTTTCAGATAATTGACCTTTTCAGACAAAAAGGACTGCTTTATCATCACTAGCATCTCTGGAGTTAGAAAAGCTAAAATATAATGTACAATTATCAAAAAACATTTTGATTATTTTGCAATCAAATACACGTGAAATCCACCGAACGAATCTCTCGCAAATCAAGGAATACGTTGATAAGTTCAGATTCGTTCTCAAAAGAGGAAATCGAACGGTTAGAACTTGAATAATGGATTGCAAATGGAACCCGACGATCTGAGGGATCATAAGGTGTTTGGGCGAAATGCTGCACATTAGTGAGAAAATGCTGAAATAGAACAAAGAAATAGAGCACACGATGTTATTTCAGGCAGTCGATAGGCTCTAAGGTGCTAGACTAATACAGAGGAATTCATGTCATAGTTCTCTTTGACGGCGTTATCAATCATGACAAAATACTCAACGTCACATGAAGCCTTCTGAGGGGCACGGTATACAGTGTCATATCAGATGCAAGTTATCACCGAGTGCAACTTTTGTCAGACCTAAACGTCAACGGAACCAAATGAGAGAAACTACATAAGTTCACTTACATTAAAATTTTGCCCTTCTTTGCTATACCGAGAAAAAACATAAGTGAGTCTGGTGTTTTTACGGATATACAAACTTTGCATGTACTGACTCATCGTTTCTATCTAAATATTCATCACCACTTAAACAAAATGATTGTTGAAATTTTCATGAAATGATTTCGGTAGTAGATGGCGTCATCTTGATTTTCACTACAGATACTTTTTGTTGCTATCATTATTGACACAGTTAATGATGAAAGTATAAAGACAACCGTACTATTCCAAATTATTTGCATTTTGCATCTATTATCAAAATCATTAATTGTACCATTATGAGTTTTTTATGCTTTCTATACCGATCTATGTTTTAGATCCGCACAAATGCGTCTCATATTCCATGCTTTATGAACTTGTTGTTTAAATTTTTAACACCTATATATTTGTATTATGGTGTTATAAAACAGTCCAGACAAGGGTATGTCCATGCAGATATGACAATGACACATTCGATATATTTAATATTAATGTTCTATTTTTGGGGGGGAGCATAGATAACCTAAAATCATTTTTATCCCAGACTCCCGCCCTGATAACATTTTCATTGGTTGCCTTTCTAGGTTTTTGTCTATAAATGTGTAAGCGCTATTCATAATTTTCATATTTCACAGGTTTACATTAACTGTCATTTATATTGGCTTATTTTCATCCTTACATTCACAACATAGTATTGTTTTTCGTACACGTATCTATTTTCATATGTATTACCGTTGTATTTTAGTATATATTACACTCACTGTACAAAACCACATCATTCGTTCTGGTTTTAATTTCGTAAATTTAGCAATTTTCGTTTATCAACAAAATTTAAATCATGAATTTTTACATAAATAATACCTAGTAATATAGTAAATATGTTCTTTTTCAAACATTTTCTTTTAATTTCAAACGAACTTTAATGTCAACGAATTTGTTTTTCTTGAAAATAACGAAATTTCAGTGTCGGGAATTTGTCTATAGTACATCTGATACTAATCTTACTATTGTTCTACACTATACAGGACGTTCATCTTTCTATTCTAAGTATGTACACATTTTGTTTGTTTTTTCAATTCCCCTTTTTTCTATCCACTGTACATGTATATTTCTTTTTGTACAGTGTTAGCATCATTTGTTTTGGCCTTTTCTTTTTGCAAAATTATAACTTTGGTAGTATGTTTATAATACCGATATTTTCTTCCCAGTTAAGCTCCTAGTCTTGTTGCAAATCGATCGACTACATGAAATGTCCTGGACGTCGATTTGATTGTTCCACAGAAGAAGCTATCACTTATTCACTATTTTATTGAAAACGTATACATATAGTGTAATGGGTTATATTATAAAACACTACATTAGTTCCAGCTTTGAGAGCAACATTGGTGATCCATTTCGCGAATTATACTGTTAAATATCCCATCATGGTGCATATCACCAGTGTATTAACATATGTATCACAAGATTATTTTTTAAAAACATGACAAATATTCTATTTATTACAAATCTATTTCTCGCCAAACAAGAAAAAGTAGTCCTAAAATTTGTATTTTTGATTGGCCGAGTTATAGTTTACACCGATTTTCCATTGATGAGTGTTATGTTTTCACACTGAAAACTTACCATTAAAAATGACAAATTTATCTACTTGTGGAGATCCCAAAGCCCCATATGGAAAAACACCTGCTTTGTTTACAACATGGGCGCAGACATTTTGGACACCCAAAGTTGTGCGGAGGGTAAAATGAGCCCAGAGATCTGATTGGTCATTAAATGAAAAAAAATAGTTTTGCCATTAATAAGTGAAATTAAGGTGATAAAAAAGATACATGAATATTGGTAGTACTTTGGAAATTATAGGGTTGACGGATGAAAATTGAAAGGGAGGGGTCATATGAGAATAGATATTTTCCTTTGGTGCGGAATACTACGATTGTAAACAAGTGAAAATTTGAAGTTGAAAATGCAACGGCAACCTATACTTTTGATTTGCATATTTTGTTATCAAAAATATTGATCTTTCAGCACAGGG
This sequence comes from Atrina japonica, assembly GCA_030159075.1. NCBI lineage: Eukaryota > Metazoa > Mollusca > Bivalvia > Pterioida > Pinnidae > Atrina > Atrina japonica. The sequence goes on along the minus strand of BROG01000262.1, from coordinate 42,148 downwards.
TACTTATTTGACCCAGATTTAATAAACTGGGAGTGACAGTGACCTGAAGTTTTGTAAATTAGCATTGAGGCCTATGGGAAAAAATATTTGGTGGTGTCTGTCCTATAGAGAAATGCACATTTGACACATGTAGGCTGGATGAAGCCTTAAAATAAGTCATTTCTTTCGTTTTTATCACCTAAGATGCAATTCATTCACTTTTACTCATACTTTTAAACAGATTTTAGGGTCTCTATGAAATGGGGCACCTGTTGGGGGGTCCACAAGGTGCAAATTTAATAGGTGTGCTGCCTCTACACACATTATTATGCATTTGTTGCATATTGAGATCTCTTAATTTTATCTGTATGTTTTATATTACACCTAGAACTAATATTTTATCATTTATTGGTCAAAATTCCATCTGTACTTGGAAAATTCAAGTATACCCCCACCCTCTCCTACAAACATGCACATGTTCTTTTATAAAAAAATCATATAGTTATGGTTATGCATTGTGACTAATTTTAGCAAACTATTTTGGAAATGATGTTTCTATTGTAAATTTTAACTCATTTGAATTAAATCAGACCTTTTTGAGGTAAAGACTGGTTGATTTTCTTCTTTTGAGGGCAAAAATCTACATATTGGACCATGTCATTTTACTCGTGCAGTGTATTTTGTACCTTTAGCTGTATATATGTACTGTATCTGAAGGGTAAGAACCATCTCATTTTTAAGAAAATTGTATTAAACTGCATTTCAGCATTTAAGTCTCATGAGTAAAGTAATTCATCATGCCATATACACTGAAAACAGTATAGAAATTAATTTAAATCCCCCCCTCCCTGATCTGTACACAAGAATTTCCACATTGTGGTTAGATCATATTGTGTTAAATTTGGGTAATAGATAATTTGTAAGTAAAAAAATTCTGTAGAAATAGGGCGCTTTAACATTTTTTTCATAATCTATCAACATTTTAACCTGTAGAAGGAATATTTCAATTTCTTAAATCCAGGAAATATTGTCCAATAAGAGATTTTTTATCTAATTATCATACTCAAGTACCTGTAAAGGTAATTATAAAGTATCAATTATATTTTTTTTCTGTATTAACTCATCTAATATTCATTCAAGTTGCATGTTTTCATAAGTTTTCTTATATGCATTTTTTGTTTGAATCACTTTTTTCATCCCCCCTTCCAGCAAATGTCACTTAACACTCTCTTGGGGTCATACCAGACAAAAATTAACACCTGATATTGACTTTTACTGGTTTCAAAACTTAGTATAATTACAATTTGACTTACTTTTTCATCTGAAAGAGAACTATAAATATGTCATATCCTTTTAAAAGCAATTTGACTAGCATTTTGCACCATTTAAGTGTCAGTCATTTTAAAGTCAGACTCAGTTATCTGCCCTCTGTATTTAAATAGTTACATCATGAGACTGTAATTAAGGGATGAAACAAAACATGGACATGTCTGAAAATGATTACATAACATATTTTATATAAATGAACACAATAAGTCTATTGAAATGTGTTGTATGTAAGGGTATCCCCTCCCAGAAGTTTTACACTTTTATTAAGGGTGCACTTCATTCCTTGTCAATAAAAGCAATTTGATGATATAAAAAATGACATGGTTTACTTTTTAAGTGAGCTTCAGAAATTCTTCTTTACTTCTGGCGACTAATTGGTTCCATGCTCATTAAGAAATGATCCAAATTTTAAGTTTTTGTGAAGAAAATGGTATATTTTGTCACTTTTTCCATTATTAAGGGGTACCGTCTAGCCTTATTTGATATCATGGTCAATATTGGTAAATAATGTTATGAAATCATTCAAAATAATGAAGTGTATGTGTTACAGACAATTCTGAATGAAAATCATGAAAGAAAAACAGACAACTTCTTCATATAATGTATTTATTTGTTAATATCAATGAATGGGATTGAGAGGTAGGAGTGTGACACATTATAGACTGTGTTTCTCTTCAGGTTGGGTTCCCATCCTCATTATTAAGGGGGCTTGGTGTTCAGTTAATGAGATTTCCAAAAAAAATGCAAAATGACCATTTTTGGCAATGTTTTGGATAAATCTATAGGAAAAACACCTGCTTTGTTTACAACATGGGCGCAGACATTTTTGGACACCCAAAGTTGTGCGGAGGGTAAAAATGAGCCCAGAGATCTGATTGGTCATTAAATGAAAAAAATTAGTTTTGCCATTAATAAGTGAAATTAAGGTGATAAAAAAGATACATGAATATTGGTAGTACTTTGGAAATTATAGGGTTGACGGATGAAAATTGAAAGGGAGGGGTCATATGAGAATAGATATTTTCCTTTGGTGCGGAATACTACGAGTTGTAAACAAGTGAAAATTTTGAAGTAGAAATGCAACGGCAACCTATACTTTTGATTGCATATTTTGTTATCAAAAATATTGATCTTTCAGCACAGGGTACTTATTTGACCCAGATTTAATAAACCTGGGAGTGACAATGACCAAAAGTTTTGTAAATTAGCATTGAGACATATGGGAAAATATTTGGTGGTGTCTGTCCATATCAGACAAATCGTGTTTTCTGTTCGTTTATTCATAAAGGCATACAAACGGTTCAAAACAAACTAAGCGACAACTATTGTAACCAGTATCTACCAACCTATCCATTCCTTCTCTCTACCACTGTTTCCATATCCCCCGTCTTTACTTTTATTTTAATTACCAATATTTAGAAATTGTATATTTTTTAATTTTATGTGCGTTATTCGTAGTTGTTAGGCCATTCTAAGTTTTTTCAATCTGTTTAGCATCCGCTGATAGGTTTTCAGGTCATAAGACGAAAAGAAAAAACAGAAACCTCTAGGGAAAAGATATGGAACGCAGCCCTAAAATGAACAGTAACAGTTTCATTTTTAGCATTGTGAAAACTATTATTTCAAAGATTATTCAAAAGTCTGCCAAAGATATGATTTTTATAGGTTTTATTTTGTTTTGCTTTAGTTTATATATTACTTAAGCAAGCATTATAATACACGTTGGACGCTAAACATGAAAAAAAATCGGAATGTCCTCATTATATGTTGTATTATTTAGAGAGGACAAAAGCTTGTGCTGCCTAATCCATTTGAATATTTTTCAATAAAATGTTTAGAATAAACTGTAGCTGTACTCTACTGTTTTTTTACATGACTCTTCAGTCTACCCAGCAAGCCTTATTCGCCTACAGAAGAACTGCAATTACCTCGCAGATGTACAACTCGTGTATAGTGCGTTTGGGTACATATAGGACAAGGTTTTTCGCGAGGCATTTTCAAAGGCTTTTACATCTGGATCCATTATCTTACGTAAAATGAATCCGCATGTACACTCTACATAAGCTACAAAAATGTATGTGATAAACTAAAATTAATTTTAAGAACACCTTTGTGTGCCGACGCCTTCCGGACACCTGTTCCCATCCCGTTTGGGATTTGAAATTGATCTTCATGTTGAAACCATTCGTATATCCAATTTGTCGTATTCTAATGGACTTGGCAACTCAACATTTCACTTAGTGAAACAGAGTATCCAATTTGTCCTATTCTAATGTACTTGGCAACTCAACATTTCACTTAGTGAAACAGAGTATCCAATTTGTCGTATTCTAATGGACTTGGAATTTCGATTATCCATAGGAAGTTTTTCATTTTTACTTTGAAAGAACAATGAACTACAAAACACCCGACATATATGCACAACACCAACAAACACGTGTTAATAAAAACAAGTATAAAATATAACGTCAATATCGACAATTGAAATAATCAATAATTATAGATCCTAAATCTCTAGCATAAATTCTTTTGAATGTTATAATCATAATACCAAAGTTATAAATTTGCAAAAATAAGAGAGCCAAATGCCCTGAACGATTTGTTCTGTCAATACGACTTCATAGGCTGAGCTCGAATTGAAAATAGATGTAGAGTTCTTAAACAAAGGTGATATCATACAAAGCCAAACAAACCTAAATGTATTACTTAATCCACTACACGTACGTCATACTGTAATATAGCCTTACTCGTGATTAACATAAGTTTATTTTTTTTACCTAGAATGATCTTAATGTGACACAAATAAAAGATATGGTTTTAGAAAATATGACGAAAATTGAAACTAATCAGGTTTAAAATGAAGAAAAAACTTGGGTAAATGTTTTGCAGAATTATTAGTAATTCGCAATCTATCTAAAATGTTTGTAATCGCAGATAATCTTTTTTAGGTAGTTAAATAAACATTGGGTATTAGTAAAATGATATCAGAATAAAAAGCTGAAAAGAGTTTTAGTTTCTCGAAGTAGTGTCATTTGAATTCAGTATAAAAGACATGGGCGATAGAAAAGAAACTTAAAGGTTTCGATATTCCACCTCGGTGAAATTCTTGGTAAAACACAGAACGCATGTGATTAATCGTAATCATGTCGATACCCAAAATACTGAATACGTCGTCTTTCCTGGATGAATGGAAAAAACTAGGCATGTTTTGGGCACAAGGAAAAGTAATGGACGAAAAGTTTTTGCGGTATAACGACTTAATGGAATATTATGGATCTTTTAAAGTCGTCTCTCCAACCTTGTCATTGTTGTGCTTGCTAGTACCCATTATTTTATGTTATGGCTTCATAAAAGGAAAAATATTTGGACCAACACAGCGTTTTTTGTTTCTCATTTCATGTTTGGATTTCCTGACAGTTGGAAGTCAACATTTAAGTATATTTATCATCATTTGCCTAGGTAAACAAAACCAGCTTTTAGAATATCAGACATGTGCTCTGTATATTTTCGTTATCTCTGTTTTACCATCTTTCACGCATTCAGTGTCTGTTTGGATAAAAGTGTTACTGGCATACCAAAGACACTATATCGTTACAAAGCCTTTCAATGTCAAAAGATTCTTTAACAAAACATTTTACTTGGCCTACTTCTCGATAATTTTATTCGTCGCTGTAGTTTGTCGGTTTTCAGAGCTGGATGTGTACAGCACACGTAAGCAGTCCTGGTTTGACATGGACGATAACGAGAGAAAAATTAATCTGATCGATGGATGTTATATAGAAATACTTTACAAATATTACTACAAAGTGCAGTTTGTCAATGCCGTTCTTACCGTTGCTCTTTTTGGTTTAATCCCGACAATAAGTCTTGTAGTTCTGGACATAAAACTGTTTTGTGTTTTAAAGAAGCGCGATAAACAGAGAAAAGACTTGACGTCATCAGATGGCCATGAAAAGGGAATGAAAATTACACGTATGGTCATGTATATGTGTGCCTCATTTTTAATTCAAGAAGTATTCAGAAACATTTACTACTTCCTTGTGTGTTTGGAGGTGACGAATAATAAGAGTAATTTTAACTTTCTGTCAAGTACAGAGATTACAGCTCTACTTATATACATGATCTGTTGTAGTATCGGTCGACTGGTAGATCTATTGCTATATGCATCATTAAGCAAAACGTTCAAAAATGCTGTGACGTGTTGTTGGGTTCGGAAATAATGATATATAGAGATGTGTTTATCAGCTATAACTGTCGGAATTTTCTCCGTTATACTTGTTTTACATTATACTTGAGATATATATTGTATCGTGGTAACGTACTCTACCTCATTTTTAGTTATTTTATATGAATTACTTATACCAACATTTCACTTATATGGAGATATCGCTAGCCTATATAGTATATAGATATCGCTAGCTTTTCAGGGTATATCTAGCTTATTTGCAGATATCGCTAAACCTAGCTGATATGGTGGTATATCTAACTTATTTGGAGATATCGCTAAGCTTAGCTGATATTGTGGTATAACCAGCTTATTAGGAGATATCGCTAAGCATAGCTGATATGGTGGTATATCTAGCTTATTAGGAGATATCGCTAAGCCTAGCTGAAATTGTGGTATAACCAGCTTATTAGGAGATATCGCTATGCTTAGCTGATATGGAGCTATCGCTAGCTTACATGGATAATAAGTGATATCGAATGTTAATATGAATCTATCGTAAGCTGATATGGAGATAGTGCTAGCTTATTTAGATATATCGGTAGCTTATGGAGGATATCCCTAGTTTACACGGAGACATTGCTATTCAAAAGTGCAGTCACAAGTTTTTACCTGTGTCGTTGATTTATTACAATGTAGTGAAGATATATTATATTAACGTATCCCTTGGTCCGTTTTGTATCCCTTTCTCCGTTTAAACAAAAAGTCTCAAGACCGGAATTTTCAGATAATTGACCTTTTCAGACAAAAAGGACTGCTTTATCATCACTAGCATAATTCATTTAGAATCTCTGGAGTTAGAAAAGCTAAAATATAATGTACAATTATCAAAAAACATTTTGATTATTTTGCTATCAAATACACGTGAAATCCACCGAACGAATCTCTCGCAAATCAAGGAATACGTTGATAAGTTCAGATTCGTTCTCAAAAGAGGAAATCGAACGGTTAGAGCTTGAATAATGGATTGCAAATGGAACCCGACGATCTGAGGGATCATAAGGTGTTTGGGCGAAATGCTGCACATTAGTGAGGAAATGCTGAAATAGAACAAAGAAATAGAGCACACGATGTTATTTCAGGCAGTCGATAGGCTCTAAGGTGCTAGACTAATACAGAGGAATTCATGTCATAGTTCTCTTTGACGGCGTTATCAATCATGACAAAATACTCAACGTCACATGAAGCCTTCTGAGGGGCACGGTATACAGTGTCATTTCAGATGCAAGTTATCACCGAGCGCAACTTTTCTCAGACCTAAACGTCAACGGAACCAAATGAGAGAAACTACATAAGTTCACTTACATTAAAATTTTGCCCTTCTTTGCTATACCGATAAAAAACATAAGTGAGTCTGGTGTTTTTACGGATATACAAACTTTGCATGTACTGACTCATCGTTTCTATCTTAATATTCATCACCACTTAAACAAAATGATTGTTGAAATTTTCATGAAATGATTTCGGTAGTAGATGGCGTCATCTTGATTTTCACTACAGATACTTTTTGTTGCTATCATTATTGACACAGGTAATGATGAAAGTATAAAGACAACCGTACTATTCCAAATTATTTGCATTTTGCATCTATTATCAAAATCATTAATTGTACCATTATGAGTTAATTTAAGCTTTCTATACCGATCTATGTTTTAGATCCGCACAAATGCGTCTCATATTCCATGCTTTATGAACTTGTTGTTTAAATTTTTAACACCTATGTATTTGTATTATGGTGTTATAAAACAGTCCAGACAAGGGTATGTCCATGCAGATATGACAATGACACATTCGATATATTTAATATTAATGTTCTATTTTTGGGGGGAGCATAGATAACCTAAAATCATTTATATCCCAGACTCCCGCCCTGAGAACATTTTCATTGGTTGCCTTTCTAGGTTTTTGTCTATAAATGTGTAAGCGCTATTCATAATTTTCATATTTCATAGGCTTACATTAACTGTCATTTATATTGGCTTATTTTCATCCTTACATTCACAACATAGTATTGTTTTTTGTACACGTATCTATTTTCATATGTATTACCGTTGTATTTTAGTATATATTACACTCACTGTACAAAACCACATCATTCGTTCTGGTTTTAATTTCGTAAATTTAGCAATTTTCGTTTATCAACAAAATTTAAATAATGAATTTTTACATAAATAATACCTAGTAATATAGTAAATATGTTCTTTTTCAAACATTTTCTTTTAATTTCAAACGAACTTTAATGTCAACGAATTTGTTTTTCTTGAATATAACGAAATTTCAGTGTCGGGAATTTGTCTATAGTACATCTGATACTAATCTTACTATTGTTCTACACTATACAGGACGTTCATCTTTCAGCTCTAAGTATGTACAGATTTTGTTTGTTTTTTCACTTCCTCTTTTCTATCCACTGTACATGTATATTCCTTTTTGTTCGGTGTTAGCATCATTTGTTTTGGCCTTTTCTTTTTGCAAAATTATAACTTTGGTAGTTTATAATACCGGTATTTTCTTCCCAGTTATGCTCCTAGTCTTGTTGCAAATCGATAGATCAAATGAAATGTCCTGGACGTCGATTTGATTGTTCCACAGAAGAAGCTATCACTTTTTCACTACTTTATTGAAAACTTATACATGTAGTCTAATGGGTTATATTATAAAACACTAAATTAGTTCCAGCTTTGAGAGCAACATTGGTGATCCATTTCGCGAATTATATTGTTAAATACTCTCGCGAACATTGGTATTCACTTCTTCGCCATTCGCAGGAAATTTGTATTTTTGTATGAATAACATTTTTATTTCATCACCGTGCATAGCACCAGTGTATTAACATATGTATCACAAGATTATTTTTAAAAAACGTGACAAATATTCTATTTATTACAAATCTATTATTCATCAAACAAGAAAAAGTAGTCCTAAAATTTGTATTTTGATTGGCCGAGGTATAATTTTATCTACTTGTGGAGATCCCAAACCCCCATATCAGACAAATCGTGTTTTCTGTTCGTTTGTTCATAAAGGCATACAAACGGTTCAAAACCACCTAAGGGACAACTATTGTAACCAGTATCTACCAATCTATCCATTCCTTCTCTCTACCACTGTTTCCATATTCCTGTCTTTACTTTTATTTTAATTACCAAGTCTATTTAGCTTCCGCTGATAGGTTTTCAGGTCATAAAACGAAAAGAAAAAACAGAAACGTCTAAATATGTAATTAATAGAATATTCTATGTTGTCATTTTCATCTTGTGAGGCAGAAGAATACATGACTACATTAATTTTGATATTCTGTTATTTTGTTCGGGTATTAATGTCTTTATCATGAATAGGAGTAAGACAATTGATGAAAAATCATAAAGATTATGAAAGCTCCCAGTGATCAAACAATGGATACCCTTATACCATCAACGTTGAAATGTTGCGAGGCAACACCTGCTCATTTACTAGAATTTACCTGCAAACATGAACGTATCCACCTCGTTTCGAATTTCTTCGTCTTGCATGCCTTTCCCGTTTTGGTCTTTTGCTGTGATAAGAATGTCCAAAAAGTCTAGATATCGCTTTTTTGTCATATCCGGATTTTCTTCCTACATATTTCAAATGGTATAAATATAAAAATTTCAGATACCAAAGTATAAATCAATAGAATGTCCAGGACATAGATACAGATCCGTTAAAAATGGACAAACACGGACTTCTGGAAACCAAGAGGTGGGATCAGGTGCCATGGAGGAGTAAGCATCCCCTGTCGACCGGTCACACCCGCCGTGAGTCCACAGTCAAGTCCAATGAAACACGTGAGGAGTGTATCCTCGTCACAATTGGTACAGACGTCTCAACAACCGCCAACGAAAAGGTAACTCAACATTTCACTTAGTGAAACAGAGTAGTCGCAAACCAGACTATTATACCGACCGTAAAATTTGCGGAACGTTGACATTAAACGCGGTTTTCGATATCCCTGTGTCAATAATTTGTCAGTGAGTTGTTTACCTCTGTATATGAAATCTTCATATGTTGTGCACGCCCTGACATATCGGATCATTTGTGAAATATAAACTCCATATGCGGGTGACTGAGGGATATTACTACTTAAATGTGGAAAATTTACGATGGGAAAGCCGAAATCGTCGCGTTTATCGTATAGCTTAGTTGCCTATTTCCCGTCTGTGTTTATATTACGTAAAACGTCTAAGTATGAAGCGTGTGTGCTTGATTCTGTTGTATCTTTAATTTCTAGTTCGCTGGGATATATCGCATTGACATATGTATGAAAATTGTCATTATTAATTGACAAAACGTCGTCGATATATCTAAATGTCAAATTAAAGGACACCGCTAACTTTTTCTTCTTTTGATTCAGCAGTTTCTGAATGAAGTCTGCTTCGTATGAATAAAGGAACAGGTCGGCCAATAAAGGAGCACAATTGGTTCCCATAGGAATGCCGACAGTTTGTTGAAAGACCACGTCTCCGAACATTACAAATATAAAAAATAATATAATATAAAAAAAATTCCAGCATGTTTTTTATATCAACTTCAGTATATTTATGTGTAGAATCAGAGTGGTGTTTGACGAAATAAGTATCCTGATAGCCAATCACTAGATATTTAAATTTTCGGGTACCACCTTTAGTCAAAAAGCAGTTGTCTATGATGCTGAAAAGTCTTTCTTTTATTTTTTTATGTGGAATAGTAGTGTAAAGAGTAGAGAAGTCATAAGTTTTGATACTGTGCATTCGAGAAAAATTGTGTGCCTTCAAATTTTCTAAAAACTGTTTAGAATTTTTAAGTATCCACATCTGATTTACACCGCTTCTGGTATAAGCAACTGTATAGTATTGTTGAAGTTTCTCCTTAACAGCTGTCAATATCTTGGTAAGGAGTAAAGATAAAGGTTTAGTAGAACATTTGCTTGTTCCTGCTATGTATCTTTGCTTATATGGGGTTTTATGAAGTTTAGGCATCCAGTATAAATGTGGTAGCTCGAAATCGGTATCCGTTGTAGGTATATCAAATGAGCGTAATACGGACACGTGATTTTGAAGGATCTCGTCCTTTGAAAGTGAGCTACGTGTGTATGTAGGATTTCCAAAATTCGTATTAAACCCAAGTTCTTCTAATAAACAATTATAGTAATGTGCCTTACAAATAAAAACTATATTATTTGAGGCTTTGTCTGCTGGTACCAGTACATATTCGTGATGTAACCTATCCTGTTCAGTTACTACTTCTGGATCATTAAATACAGAGGGATAACGTGTTTTCATAGGCCCTTTAAGTTTTCGAATACGAGATTTTATCAACCATCGTATGGCTTTCAGCCATTCAGACAAAGTGTCTGGTTCTGCGTCTTCATATTTGGCCCATCGTCTGGCATAATCTTCGACAGAATCCATAACTAAACTGAAATTCTGACGCCAATTAATGGAACGGGCTTCCCGGTATTTAGGGCCCCTTAAAACAAGATTTTTGAGGCTTTCATTTTCAACAATAGAAACATCGCCGGTAATGACATGCCCGATAGTATTGTATTTGAAAGGAGATGAAGCACATGAACATGTGACAGTGTTGTGTAGAAGATGGTTGATGTCTAGGCACTGCAAAACCTGTTTGTAATTGAATAGCTTGGATGTGATTCTAGGTGTATAGCTATATGAAATGCAAGGCGTGGTCTTCAGTTTAAAATATGGTGGAATACAGGACTGAACTTTTTTGTGATTTAGAACATTACCAATGTTTAAAGCGTCTATGCCTTTATTTGTAAATTTAAGTTTAAGGAAAATACGTTTCTGTTCAGAACAGTCATCGTTTGTAACGCGTGCAGGCTTAAACAGTCTGTGATTCGCGATGTCCATTATAATGGAGTTCAGTATGTATTCTGGGGTTGAAGAATCCGTGTAGAGGTTCATTCTTGCTTCTTGAAAAAGTTTATTGGGATTTGTAAAAGGAACAGAATAAAGTTTGCTGCGAATGTGATGAAGACCCAATTTTTTGTTAACGTAAGGTAAAAGAGATGAAAAAGTGACATCATGTATGTAGGGTTGGTTGTATGAACGATGTCCGTGACTTCGTTTACGTCTTACGTTAGAATTAAAAAGTTCCATCACATTAACACCATTACACAGTGGGCTTGATAGATTGCCTACACTTTGGATATTAGGGATATGCAGTGCCAAGCTGTGTAATCCAAAATTCTTCACGTTGTCTACGGAAGGGGGTACTCAAGGTGGGATTTTTGGTCCAGTGGTATATTTTTTCAATTATACGCACTCTCATAGACAAGATGGAATGATCAGGAGAGTTGAAATGTCGATAGAGTATCTGGTTACCCCCCATTATTAATCTCGAATCGATGACCAGATACTCTTTTATTTAAGGGCCCCCTTAGTTTCACCAACATAAATCAAACCACACAAGGTACACTCAATTCCGTAAACAACGTTAGATGATTTGCAGTCTAGATGATCCCAGCTTCTGGTGTTGTAATGCTTATTTGTCAGATTGCTGGTGAACACTTGATCAAAACATTTTACTTTTCAATTATGGTAGCATCTCATAACAAAACGGATTCTATATACAAATACTATACCTTTTCCGAGTTGTTCCGCTCCGTCATAATAGTTTGTAGTGTCTAAGACAGAAGTACGGGAGAGCCGGCCTGACTCAGTCGGTAGCGCGTTCGACTTTTGATCGAGAGGTCGTGAGTTCGAGTCCAACCGGTGGCAGGTCGGTTTCCTGTCCTTCGGAAGAAACAGTAAAAACCGAGGTCCAATGTCACAGAAGGTGTCGACACGTTAAAGAACCCTCACTGCTCAATGACCGTAAGTGCCGAGCAAAGGCCAAAATTTAAAGCCCTTCACCGGCATTTGGTGACGTCTGCATATGAGTGAAAGATTTTTGAGTGGGACGTTAAACAACAATAGTCAATAAACAGAAGTATGGGTATCATCACTTCTGTTAAGCGGTTTATTGTATACATGACCAGGATTATAAATATCATGCAGAAATAGGTGTCAAAGTTGACAGCCTAAAGATAAGTGATAACACTTGACATCTTCATAACATAGAACAAATGATCTAAACTGTGTTCCCCGAAGATTGAGGGGAAATATATGTCATTGAATGTTATCAATGTAAATATAACATAACCTAAATTACCTTGGCCGACTTTCTGTTGAAGTCACGTGATCTGAGTACAGGCTATTCTAACAAAATAAGGTCAATGGTCAATACTAAGCAGTGGTCCAATACATAAGACCTAGTCAACATAAATACAACTATAGAAGTAACAAAGCATTAATCGTCAGGCGGTAGAGTATTGATATCATATCAACATACAGACAGTTATAAAAACCACACATACCAAAGCAATAATCGTCAGGCGGTAGAGTATTGGTATATCAACATACAGACGAATATAAAAAAATCACACATACCAAAGCGATAATCGTTAGGCGGTAGAGTATTGATATCATATTAACATAAAAACATCACATACCAAAGCAATAATCGTCAGGAGGAAGAGTATTGATATATCAACATACAGACGAATATAAAAGCCACACATACCAAAGCATTAATCGTCAGGCGGTAGAGTATTGATATATCAACATACAGACGAAAAATCACACAAAGTAATAATCGTCAAGCGGTAATGTATTGATAGCATATCAACATACAGACAATTATAAAAATCACACATACCAAAGTAATAATCGTCAAGCGGTAATGTATTGATAGCATATCAACATACAGACGAATATAAAAATCACACATACCAAAGCGATAATCGTCAGGCGGTAGAGTATTGATATCATAGAAAAATAAATATTTCTAAGTTGATATTTTGCAAATCTTCAGGAAAATGTATTCTTTTGCTATACAAAGTTTAAAGATGGATCTGTTTGCCAGTATTTCAAATTACCTGGCGGATTGAGAGAGGGTGTTAAACTGTGTAAACCAATAAGGAATTTCGAGTTAGCCCGGATTACCGTTATGATCCTGCATTTATTTGCGCCTTTTCGATTTTCTTCCTCATATGTTCTTCTTTTTTACATACTTACCTACGTATGTAACATACATGGAATATCCGTATATTTCAGCGTATTAACGTTATTTTGTGTAAAGAAATCTATGAGATTCTTAAAACATATCAAAGTTTGTTATTTAGTTGAACACCAAATTACTGAAATGTAGCAGGCGGGGAAAAAATGTGCGGATAGACCGGAAATCGAATCCAGGACCTTCCAAATACTAGCAGGGCGCTCTTACCAACTGCGCTTTCGGCAATCTGTTTATTACCGATACCGGAAATAAACTTGAACATTTTTCAAGAATCATGTGACTGGCGATAATAAAAACAGGATTATAACGGTATTGTTATTGCAGAACTAGTTAACTGTGTACAGACTCACCACGGGCGTGACCGATCAACAAGAAGCGCATACTCATATATTTAATGATAGTTTTGGACGGTGATGAAAAGAAGCTAAATACCTTAGTAAAGTGTACGTTTATCCAATCGCAGTATAATCCGATTTGTAAACAATTACATGGTCTAATAAATGATTAGCTAAAGCAAGTTTTATTGTATTTGTATATGGATACTACATTTTGACCTGACCTTATTTTCATAAAACATATATAGGAATGTAAGATATTTTCTAGTCTGTGTATAGCTTTTATTTGTTATTGTACATCAAGTACAGATTGTAAAAGTAGAAAAAAATCGAAATATTCTTTTTTTCAGAAAACACAGCTAATGTTCCTTTAAATATATATATTTAATGCATGCTATGGTTTACAAGGTGTTTACTCTGTAGTGAGTTGTTCTGTTTGTTTAATCGTTCATATTGCCTAAGTCATGGGTCAGAGCAGCAGGATGTCCATGTTGAACTCTTTCTATATGAATTAATGTACACAATGATAATTATATCTCTAATATGTTTGGTAAATTACATTTATTTACATTTATTTACAAACTATTGAAAATACATGTAGATATATATTTTGCGATAACGATATGGTTATATATTCTTGATTTGTACAGCAAAGTAATTGCTACGGAATGAGTTGTAATTGTACCCTTATTCTTCCGGCATATCAAGTTTCTTTGTTTGTTTATTGTTGTTTAACGTCCCGCTCAAGAATCTTTCGCTCATATGGAGACGTCACCAAATGCCGGTGAAGGGCTTCAAATTTTGGCCTATGCTCTGCACTTACGGCCTCTGAGCAGTGAGGGTTCTTTAATGTGCATACACCTACTGCGACACGGGACCTAAATTTTTACTGTCTCACCCGAAGGGCAGGAAACCAACCTGCCGCCGGCTGGACTTGAACACACGATCTCACGATCAAGAGTCGAGCGCGCTACCGACTGAGCCAGGTCGACTCAACGGCATATCAAGTAAAACAAGGTAGTAAAACAAGGTAGAATTGTAACAGCAGCCTGCTACGAAAGACTCCAAACCACCCCAATCTCTTCATTCAATCCAGTCCATCTAGGGAATCAGTGAAACTTTAATTTCACCATAAAACCCCAAAATTGTACTATACAACTCGCCTAGTCATGAGGAGCAAGAAGAATACATTTTCAGATGATTTAAGATTTCTGAAGTACGGGGGAGGGGATGATCCTTGGGACCCCAATATATCACTATAGAACTTGTCTTGTAATAAGGGATAAGAAAATGTATGGTTTAGGGTTGGGGACCTGAAGAATTGAGCAAAATCAATGTCTCTCAAACTTCGGAGACTTAATTACTGCTATGTAATTTCGTTGCCACTTATTATTTTTCAGTTGCATGGAATTTAAACTTGTTTACATGTTTATGAATAATAAAACATAATTTTCAATATACATACAATGTACTGTTGTCTATTTCGCCCATGCAACATAGGTGCAAGACTATTGTGTGCTAGAGATACAACAGTTTTGCAACCTGAAATACAGATACATAAAGTTGTATCTTATACTTACGATAGTCTTGCTCTATGTTACTTTATTAAAACATTGTGCAATAGTATTTTTGTTTTGTTTATTATTAAATCAAGCCTATTAATTCTCCAACAAGATACATTAATGTATTAAGGGTATTATGATTATCAATATGTGTAATTTTAAATAATTGGAATAAAATAGGTATAGATAAATTTGGAAAACTTTGCGACCTGAATTGGTTCTTTTGGTTCTCCTGAAAAGTAGTGTTTTTTAAATACGATAATCTAAAGAAAAGTAAAGGAAGTCAAAGATGTGAAAAGGTTACGGACGGACAGACATACCACTGGAGAGATATCAATAGTTCACAAGTGCCTTTGGCTCAGGTGAGCTAAACACTGCGAGCCTTTCAGGAATGAGAAAACATTCCGCAATCAAATGATACCGCGAACAAGATACAGTGACAGCTCCTATACCCGTGTACACAAAACTTTGTATGGCAATGATATAATCAAATCATCTCTTGAACAAGATACAGTGACAACTCCTATAACCGTATACACAAAACTATGCATAACAAATATCACAATCAAATGATATGGTGATCAAGATACAGTGACAACACCTATACCCGTGTACACAAAATTTTGTATAGCAAATGATATCATTAATAACAAAAATATAAAATCTTACAAAGATCATCTGATGTATCGTTATAAAAATCATAATGGTCGCCAGATAAATGTAATAATAAAAACTGATCATGTGAAACGTCTTACTTTTACAGGTAATCTTATAAAAGAAGTGTAACCTAAGAAATAAAACAAAATTCACACTTAGCCAAAACATTTTGACAAAAATATTTATAATGTTGGGAAAGTCGGATGACACCACACCTTAAGCTCTTTGGTATCTGTGATTTTCATGTCAATAAACAGATAGAGCTACGTAAGTGATAAACTTACATTTGATAAAATACAAGATTAGGTTTCTGATATCGATAGCAGTAAATTCAAATATTATATTCAGTATTATGGAGTAATCATTGTCATACCTCAAATAAGGAAAACATCTCAAGTCAAGTCCATGATTTTATTCCAATTAAAATAATTAAACCCATTTTATACCTCAACCAAACCCCACCAGTAAGTCAGAAAGTATTTTAATGGAATTTTTATGAAAAGGGTATCTGATATTCAAATTCACAGTGCTCTGAAATGGGAACAGGATATCCATGATAATATTAATTTACCAGTTTGGAAAACTTTATATTCCTTGCCGAAAGCAATTACAGATGACTCAAGACTTATTTTTAATTCAAATTATTCCATCGTATCATTTATACAAATATTAGGCTGATGAAATGTGGTCTAAAAGAAACAAACTCTGTACATTCTGCAAAATGATAGAGAAACAGTCTGATTGTATGTATGTCCATTCCTTTTGGACTGGGTTTTTAATTCCCTGAACAAAAACTGTGGTGTTGCACTCGAATTAGATACATTTTTTTATCGTTCTTGGAATTCGAGATTTACAAAATATTCTTTTTGTTAAAATGAATTTTATACTGCAAATTAGCCGATACTTTATTTATATGTGTAAATTAAAGGAGACAACCGCTACATTTCATGCATTTTCACATTTATCAGATATTACTGGAAAATGGAGGAATGTGGACTTTATTCTTATAATCAAAGACGGCAACAACTGATTAGAAATAAATGGATATTCATTGAATTATTGACACAGGGATATCGAAAACTGCGTTTGATGTAAACGTTTTACAAACATTTACGAATTAACCGGGATTTTCATAACACTATTAATTATAGCCATTTGAAACTCTAAAATCAAATGTTCTTGTGACTAGAGAAGTCATGAAGGTTCTAACGGGACCCTTCCAAACATAGCAAATGTCCCTGTTGTTACCTGTTAATTACCCGCCACCACAACATGCAGTGGTATTTCAATGAAATGGTTATGAATTCTATCTGTTCAACACAACAACACAAAATTGATTCCTATTAGTAATGTTTTAAATATTGTCTGACCATGTATTCGTGAATATGGTCAGAAGTGTTAAATTATCCCAATGTCATTTATTTTGGATATTATATATATTTCATTTCATTATTGAAATGAAAAGCTTTAAGCATAATGGAACAACAATGACTTTTGTCCTCTTAATATATGTGAGTTATATACACAGAACTGAAAGAGATTTAAAGATATGTAGCTTATTTTGGCAAAAACCAGTGAAAGATAAATGATGTACAATCCGATGTAATGGAAAATATGATAAAGACAATTTCTAATTACCAATCTTTTATACACTTTGTAAATTTTTGCAAGAAGGAGGAAATGACAACCTATTCCCACCTTTATGTCAAATTTATGAATGAGGAAAGGAACTTTTGATAACTTAAGAAGACAATTGCAACATCTGCATATTTTCTCCCCAAAAATTCCTTTCCTTTCCTTTGATACTATCAACCAGGGGGTTGTCAAGTCATTTCTTTTTTTAATTAACTTACCAATGCTTTACCTGGATTATCAATTTTTTTTCACTTGAGAAACTTTAATCTAAGAGGTAAAATAACTGTGTAGCCAATTCAGAGGTGGAAAGAACGTGTTAGTACACCAGATTCCAATCGCACTGGACAGAGATGTTAGGTCGATCAGGATGTTTATTATGACACCAGACAATCACATTAATGAGTTAAATCTAGCATTCCTCAGTTACCAGCATTAACTAGAGAAAACCTAGGTTTAAAACTGGGGACATTTTACACTGAGTTTTACGTTGGGCTTCTCATTTTCAACAAACTCTAGGAGGTTTCATGACACATTCGTGACGGGTGTGATATGCAAACGGGGGACGCTGATTCCTTCTGTACACCTGGTCCAATCCCGCTTGGAATTGGTAATTGTTCTTCAAGTTGGGAGTGTTGTTATCTATCTAATTTGTCGCATTCTAATGAACTCGGAGTTTCCAATATCCATTGTTCAACTGCATCAATATCACAATAATGAAATTAATATCAATGTGATTTTAATTCAATTACATGGTAAGCCTAGTTTATTTCATTTAGTCTTGTTTTTCTGCAGGTTAACCTTGTTTTATCGAAACTCCATTAACTAAAAAAACTAATTTAAATCATAATTGTACATGTGATTTTGGCATGCTATATCAGGTATACGAAGTTTTTCTCGTTAAACATATTTTTCTCCAGTTTAATAGTTTTTTCTCATGAAAACCATATTGACCGTAAAAAACAAAGTATAACAGAACCATAATCGCAACATTGATTTAAACCTAGTTTAACCGAGAAAAGCAAGGTTTAATTGCACCCTAATAGCATTAATCAGTATAAATGAGGTTTTGATGCAGTTAAACTTAATATATCGTAGTCAAACCTAGTTTTTCTGTGACGCCAAAATAACATTAATTGCATTAGGTTTAACTTAGAAAAATTAGGTTTACCTCATTCATATGATTTGACAAGGCAGAGTGATTGTAAGCATTATGTTCTCATTTTATAATTTAGTTCACAATTTTGAATGATTTTGAGGAAAGGTGAAATTGTAACCTTCAGAGCCCAAAGCAATTTTCCCCCCATAAAACATGACAAAAAGTCCACCATGTTACATATCATGGTCGTTCTTATTTATCTATAAACATTGTGGTGAATAATAGATACAAGCATAGACTAAATAATATTGTCATTTTAGATAAGCTTGAAAGTGTTTGCCACTTTTTTCTTATCATTTGCTTTTGCTTTTTCATAATCTCTTAAGTTTGAAATCTCAATGATCTTTTGTTTGTATATTTCCCCGTGTGTATCCAGCTTAAACATCTCTTATGGCCATACTGAAGAGTTTTCTTTCTCACTATATCGTAATTTTACTAAGAACACTTCTCAAAATGAGACTTTTCATCATTTTGGTTAAAAATGTCATTGGTGTTACTTCTTGTATATATATAAAAATTCAGATACCAAAGTATAAATCAATAGAATGTCCAGGACATAGATACAAATCCGGTAAAAATGGACAAACACAGACCTCTGGAAACCAATGTATCCTTCATATCACTTTGTATTCCCTTGTGTTGCCGATCATATTTTTCCATGAAAGAGCAGACTTTGCATAAATAGAATCGTGTATTCTATGTTGTGTTTTCCTTACAAAACTAAATGCATTCATGGAAAATGAAATAGAAATTTTGTATCTATCTTGTAAATAATTATTTTCTTGTGTGTGAGTTCAATACCTTATTCTCTCATCCATTAAAATGTAATTGTTTTCCTCTCAATCACTTATATTTATGACCCACACCACAATATACTGCATCTTATTTTTCATGTTACACATCATTTTGAGAGAAAATCAAATATTTTTAAGCAGAATGTTGAGTGGTAAATCAGGGACGTTAGTAGATTGCTCATCAATTTTGTAAATTAATATGAAGTTATAGGGACATGTGTTTATCCCCAAAACATTACCTTGATTTTTTCTACTTTTACAACATGTACTTGATGCACAATATCAGATAACAGCTATACACATATCTTATATTCCTATATATTTTGTGAAGAAAAGGTCAGGTCCAGAGTGGTATACATACACAAACAGAAAGGTTGGGTTAATCAATTGCAATTGCAATTGAAAAGGTACCAAACCTGGTTTCTCAAGCAATTTTTATAAAATATATAGGAATTTAAGAATTTTTATGTCAGTGTATACTTCTTGTTTGTTATTGTTAATCAATCTTACTAGAAACAAATGGGGGGAATATTGAAAAAAAAACACAGCTAGTGCCCGTTTAACTAATTACAATTCTTAATTTCCAGATGCTCCTTAGATTCCTAAAAGATTCCTTGTTCTAATTAATTTTAAAATCCACTGAATTCTTCAACTTTATTTTTTTGACAAAGCAGAAAAGAAATATGGACATTTTTGGGAAAAAAACTTACTTATCAAACAGTGGTATCTGATTTACAGGTTGGGCCAATGTTCGTGTTATTTATCATACAATTGTGGTATTGCTTTATCGCGTACACTACATACCTTATCTTAGTTTACAACACCATCTTTAACGGACGATTCCCAACTCGGGATCTTAACCCTTTCAACCGCAAGTATCTAGACAGTATGCTCTTTTCTATTGTTTAGACAAGTCTATAATGGTCTGTAGGGTTTAAAGGGTAAAATAACCTAGACGGGACCTCCGTGCACGAATTGATAGCTTTAAAACATAAAGTCTTTGATCTACCGACGCCTTGCTGAAAACTGCTTATTTTGTGAGAAAGTTTGCCAGTCGTCTCTTCCAAGCTCTACACTTTATTTGGGTTTTTCCCTCTATCTCAAATAAATGCAAACGTTATTACAGTAAAACAAAATAATTAAAGAACATTTTTGAAATGTAAAAAACTACATGCTACTCATCAAAAATTGGATTTGTATTTGCCATGCATATATAAATTTAAGAAATCGTTAAATGAAAAAGAAAAACATTCTCGCCTTATAAAATGTGAGTCACTTTTGTGGCATCCATGAAGCACAACGACATATTTGCATTTTGTTCGGTGTTTGTCAGTTCATAAGTTCCCGGATGGGTGAATAGTTTTGTTGATAGGAATTTGTTGCACAAATAAAACCTTTATGAACTGGATATCAAATAAATATTATTATGAATTAAATTATCCAATGCGAAAATATTCAAGAGTAAGTTAATGGAAAACCCTAACAATCGATGGATTTAAAACGTTCGTGGCAATATGTTTAATATGAATATCATAAGAAATTCAAAATATTAAGAGGACTAAAACAAATAGTTCAAGAGCCAATCATCTTATTGGTTTGGCAAAGCCATTTCCAGGAATCGCTTCTAGATTATTATGAAGTTTTTGAAGATAACAGGCGTATTATTGGCAGACCGGTATATAATAATATCGTTATTACATACTGGTTTCCACGGGGTCAAACTGGGAAGTTCTTGATATAATGTGGGGCAAGGAATACATTGGCGGTTGTAGAGGAAGTGATTCACAATTACATACATATGGGCACAGTAGATCAAAACGAGGCAAATGAATGTATGACAGAAACAGGAAGACCGCAAAAATTTGGAAGAAAGTACTTTTTCACAAATACAACAATTGTTTTTGAATAATAACATCTTATACAACAAAAACACATAAGAATTTTTTATCAAAACAGTCTGAGGTATATCAAAACAGACTAGGGTATATCAAAACAGACTGGGGTACATCAAAACAGACTGGGGTATATCCATAGATGATTTGGACGGTAAAAATATCCAAGCAAAATGAAAAACCAATAGTTACTAAATAATTATTCTGTTAAGTCATGTGTATGTTTTATGATGTACATTATGATTATACGAGATGTAATATTTTCACCAATCAACATAATATTTACGAAGGCAAAATATAAGCACAAGGGAATTTCTACGTACATACACCACATGCTTGTAAAATTGGCATTGTTTTCCCTTCGTTTTCAATTTATTTAATATAGACAACTTTTTTAGATTACGAATTGGAGTTTATCTGGATGTTTTTATATACTAAGACGTGTTCGTTGCGTTTGTTTTCAATAGTCAAATTCATTGTGTATAGTAAGTTTAAATAATGAATTTTCCAAAAGTACTAGGTTCAGGAAACTCCAGCGGGACTAAAACCTGCGCTGCCAAGATAAAATGATAAAGTACCCATTGAAACTCCCAAGTCCATTAGAATACGACAGATTCGAAATCGAAATAGTCTCAAAATGAAGAACAATTGCGAATCAAAAACGTGATGGGACCAGGTGTTCGGAAGGAGTCAGCATGCAACAACATTGCAACTGTTACATGGAAATATTCGGTGAAAAGTTCATGCTCGTTGAAAATGTCATCATCGTAGATCTGATTGGCGAAAAGGAGTCACTGTCACTACTCCAACATAACTGCGAAGTGAGATACTTTGAGAGAGCTTTGGAGGTACAATATGTATAACTACAGGTACCTGTAAAAGTAACCTTCGATTAGATTAAATAAGACAAATGTGTCAGGAATAAAATAAGTTGTATTTCATTTTGGGCAGTTATTGCAGACACTCTACATAAGCTACATAAATGTACGTAATGAACTTAAGTTAATTTTACTAACACCTTTGTGTGCCGACTCCTTTCAGACGCCTGTTCCCATCCCTTTTGGGATTTGAAATTGATCTTCATGTTGAAAGCATTCGTATATCCAATTTGTCGTATTCTAATGGACTTGGAATTTCGATTATCCATTGAAAGTTTTTACTTTGAACAGAACAAAGAAGTACAGAACATCCGACATATATGCACAACATCAACAAACAGGTGTTAATAAAACAAGTGTAAAATATAACATCAATATCGACAATTGAAGTAATCAATTACTATAGATCCTAAATCTCTAGCATAAATTCTTTTAAATCTTATAATCATAATACCAAAGTTACAGTTTTGTAAACAGAGGGAGCCAAATGCCCTGAACGATTTGTTCTATCAATATGACTTCATAGGCTGAGCTCGAATTGAAAATAGATGTAGAGTTCTTAAACAAAGGTGACATAATACAAAGCCAAATAAACCTAAATGTATTACTTAATCCCCTACACGTACGTCATACTGTAATATAACCTTACTCGTGATTAATTTAAGTTTAAAGTTTTTACCTAAAATGATTTTAATATGGCACAAATAAAAGATATGGTTTTAGAAAATATGACGAAAATTGAAACTAATCAGGTTTAAAATGAAGAAAAACATGGGTAAATGTTTTGCAGAATTATTAGTTATTCGCAATCTATCTAAAAATGTTTGTAATTGCAGATAATCTTTTGGGGTAATTAAATAAACTTTGGGTATTAGTAAAGTGTGACCAAAATAATACATAAAAAGCTGAAAAGAGTTTTAGTTTCTCGAAGTAGTGTCAGTTGAATTCAGTATAAAAGACATTGGCGATAGAAAAAAAAACTCAAAGGTTTCGATATTCCACCTCGGTGAAATTCTTGGTAAAACACAGAACGCATGTGATTAATCGTAATCATGTCGATACCCAAAATGCTGAATATGTCCTCTTTCTTGGATGAATGGGAAAAACTACGCGTGTTTTGGGCAAAAGGAAAAGTAACGGACAAAATCTTTTTGCGGTATAAAGACTTTACGGAATTTTATGGATTTTTGAAAGTCGTCTCTCCAACCTTGTCATTGTTGTGCTTGTTGGTAACCATTATTTTATGTTATGGCTTCATAAAAGGAAAAATTTTTGGACCAACACAGCGTCTTTTGTTTCTCATTTCATGTTTGGATTTCCTGACATTTGGGAGTCAACATTTAAGTATATTTATCATCATTTGCCTAGGTAAACAAAACCAGATTTTAGAATATCAGACATGTGTTCTGTATATTTTCACTGTCTCTGTTTTACCATCCTTCACACATTCGGTGTCTGTTTGGATAAAAGTGTTACTGGCATACCAAAGAGTCTATATCGTTACAAAGCCTTTCAATGTTAAAAGATTCTTTAACAAAACATTTTACTCAGCCTACTTCTCGATAATTTTATTCGTCACAGTAGTTTGTCGGTTTTCAGATCTGGAAATGTACAACACACGTAAGCAGACCTGGTTTGACATGGACGATAACGAGAGAAAAATCAATCTGATCGATGGATGTTATATAGAAATACTTTACAAATATTACTACAAAGTGCAGTTTGTCAATGCCGTTCTTACCGTTGCTCTTTTTGGTTTAATCCCGACAATAAGTCTTGTAGTTCTGGACATAAAACTGTTTTGTGTTTTAAAGAAGCGCGATAAACAGAGAAAAGACTTGACGTCATCAGATGGCCATGAAAAGGGAATAATAATTACACGTATGGTCATGTATATGTGTGCCTCATTTTTAATGCAAGAAGTATTCAGAAACATTTACTACTTCCTTGTGTGTCTGGGGATGATGAATAATACCAGTAATTTTAACATTCCGTCAGGTACAGAGAAAACAGTTCTATCTATATACATGATGTGTTGTAGTATCGGTCGACTGGTAGATTTATTGCTATATGCTTCATCAAGCAAAACGTTCAGAAATGCTGTGGCGTGTTGTTGGGTTCGGAAATAATGATATATAGAGATGTGTTTATCAGCTATAACTGTCGGAATTTTCTCCGTTATACTTGTTTTACATTATACTTTATATATATATATATATATATATATATATATATATATATATTGTATCACGGTAACGTACTCTACCTCATTTATAGATATTTTATATGAAGTACTTATACCAACATTTCACTTATAGAGATTTCGCTATGAAGTACTTATACCATAGATATCGCTATCTTTTCAGGGTATATCTAGCTTTCTTGGAGATATCGCTAAGCCTAACTGATATGGTGGTATATCTAGCTTATTTGGAGATATCGCTAAGCCTAGCTGATATGGTGGTATATCTAGCTTATTTGGAGATATCGCTAAGCCTTGCTGAAATGGTGGTATAACCAGCTTATTAGGAGATATCGTTAAGGCAAGTGGAGATATCGCTATGCTTAGCTGATATGGGGCTATCGCTAGCTTACATGGATAATTAGCGATATCGAATGTTTATATGAATCTATCGTTAGCTGATATGGAGAAAGTGTTAGCTTATTTAGAGATATCGTTAGCTTATGGAGGACATCCCTAGTTTACACGGAGACATTGTTATTCAAAGGTGCAGTTACAAGTTTTTACCTGGGTCGATGATTTATGATAATGTATTGAGGGTATATTCTATTAACGTATCCCTTGGTCCGTTTTAACAAAAAGTCTCAAGGTCAGAATTTTTAGATAATTGACCTTTTCAGACAAAAGGGACTGCTTTATCATCACTAGCCTAATTCATTTAGAATCTCTGGAGTTAGAAAAGCTAATATATAATGTACAATTATCAAAAACCATTTTGATTATTTTGCTATCAAATACACGTGAAATCCACCAAACAAATCTCTCGCAAATCAAGGAATACGTTGATAAGTTCAGATTCGTTCTCAAAAGAGGAAATCGAACGGTAAAAGGTTGAAAAAGTGGATTGCAATTGGAACCCGACGATCTGAGGGATCATAAGGTGTTAGGGCGAAATGCTGCACATTAGTGAGAAAATGTTCACTGTACTGAAATAGAACAAGGAAATAGAGCACACGATGTTATTTCAGGCAGTCGATAGGCTCTAAGGTGCTAGACTAATACAGAGGAATTCATGTCATAGTTCTCTTTGACGACCTTATCAATCATGACAAAATACTCAGCGTCACATGAAGCCTTCCTAGGGGCACGGTATACAGTGACATGTCAAATGCAAGTTATCACCGAGTGCAACTTATGTCAGACCTAAACGTAAACGGAACCAAATGAGAGAAAATAAATAAGTTCACTTACATTTAAACTTTTGCCCTTCTTTGCTATACCGAGAAAAAAACATGTGTGTCTGCTGTTTTTACGGATAAACAAACTTTGCATGTACTGACTCATCGTTTCTATCTAAATATTCATCACCACTTAAACAAAATGATTGTTGAAATTTTCATGAAATGATTTCGGTAGTAGATGGCGTCATCTTGATTTTCACTACAGATACTTTTTGTTGCTATCATTATTGACACAGGTAATGATGAAAGTATAAAGACAACCGTACTATTCCAAATTATTTGCATTTTGCATTTCTTTATCAAAATCATCAATTGTACCATTATGAGTTTTTTTAAGCTTTCTATACCGATCTATGTTTTAGATCCGCACAAATGCGTCTCATATTCCATGCTTTATGAACTTGTTGTTTAAATTTTTAACACCTATATATTTGTATTATGGTGTTATAGTCCAGACAGGGGTATGTCCATGCAGATATGACAATGACACATTCGATATATTTAATATTAATGTTCTATTTTTATTGGGAGCATAGATAACCTAAAATCATTTTTATCCCAGACTCCCGCCCTGAGAACATTTTCATTGGTTGCCTTTCTAGGTTTTTGTCTATAAATGTGTAAGCGCTATTCATAATTTTCATATTTCACAGGTTTACTTTAACAGTCATTTATATTGGCTTACTTTCATTCTTACATTCACAACATGGTTTTGTTTTTGTACACGTATTTATTTTCATATGTATTGCCCTTGTATTGAAGTATATATTACACTCACTGTACAAAACCACGTCATTCGTTCTGGTTTTAAATTCGTAAATTAAGCAATTTTCGTTTATCAATAAAATTTAAATTATGAATTTTTACATAAATAATATCTAGTAACATAGTAAATATATTTTTTTTCAAACATTTTCTTTTAATTTCAAACGAATTTTAATGTCAACGAATTTGTTTTTCTTGAAAAATTTCAGTGTCGGGAATTTGTCTATAGTACATCTGATACTAATCTTACTATTGTTCTACACTATACAGGACGTTCATCTTTCAGCTCTAAGTATGTACACATTTTGTTTGTTTTTTCAATTCCCCTTTTCTATCCACTGCACATGTATATTTCTTTTTGTGTTAGCATCATTTGTTTTGGCCTTTTCTTTTTGCAAAATTATAACTTTGGTAGTATGTTTATAATACCGATATTTTCTTCCCAGTTATGCTCCTAGTCTTGTTGTAAATCGATCGACTACATGAAATGTCCTGGACGTCGATTTGATTGTTCCACAGAAGAAGCTATCACTTATTCACTATTTTATTGAAAACTTATACATGTAGTGTAATGGGTTATATTATAAAACACTACATTAGTTCCAGCTTTGAGAGCAACATTGGTGATCCATTTCGCGAATTATACTGTTAAATATCCCATCATGGTGCATATCACCAGTGTATTAACATATGTACAAGATTATCTTTAAAAACATGACAAATATTCTATTTATTACAAATCTATTTCTCGCCAAACAAGAAAAAGTAGTCCTAAAATTTGTATTTTGATTGGCCGAGTTATAGTTTACACCGATTTTCCATTGATAAGTGTTATGTTTTCACACTGAAAACTTACCATTAAAAATGACAAATTTATCTACTTGTGGAGATCCCAAAGCCCCATATCAGACAAATCGCGTTTTCTGTTCGTTTATTCATAAAGGCATACAAACGGTTCAAAACAAACTAAGCGACAACTATTGTTACCAGTATCTACCAACCTATCCATTCCTTTTCTCTACCACTGTTTCCATATCCCCCGTCTTTACTTTTATTTTAATTACCAATATTTAGAAATTGCATATTTTTGAATTTTATGTGCGTTATTCGTAGTTGTTAGGCCATTCTAAGTTTTTTCAATCTGTTTAGCATCCGCTGATAGGTTTTCAGGTCATAAGAAGAAAAGAAAAAACAGAAACGTCTAGGGAAAAGATATGGAACGCAGCCCTAAAATGAACAGTTTCATTTTTAGCATTGTGAAAACTATTATTTCAAAGATTATTCAAAAGTCTGCCAAAGATATGATTTTTATAGGTTTTATTTTGTTTGTTTTAGTTTATATATTAGAAAATACTTAAACAAGCATTATAATACACGTTGGACGCTAAACATGAAAAAAACTCGGAATGTCCTCATTATATGTTGTATTATTTAGAGAGGACAAAAGCTTGTGTCGCCTAATCCATTTGAACATTTTTCAATAAAATGTTTAGAATACACTGTAGCTGTACTCTACTGTTTTTACGTGACTCTTCAGTCTACCCAGCAAGCCTTATTCGCCTACAGAAGAACTGCAATTACCTCGCAGATGTACAACTCGTGTATAGTGCGTTTGGGTACATATAGGATAAGGTTTTTCGCGAGGCATTTCCAAAGGCATTTACATCTGGATCCATTATCTTACGTAAAATGAATCCGCATGTACAATACGTAACTGCATAAAAATTGAGCCCCGTACTCAGAAATTCTTCAAAATTTTTGTCATTTCATGACGATGGTTTAAAACAGTCAGCCGAACAGCCTGTATAACCTACTTTTTTGTCATGTGAACACAAGTGACCAATCAACTGAATGTAAACACATTTACCGTATGCTAATTTAATATGTAAAACCTTTTTCACGTGGTTAAAGAGATCGGACATAAAATAAAATTTGAAGGGGTTGTGTCAAAGATTAATATTGAATTAGGTGGAAATGTTTCATTCTTTCGGAGAGAAATGCTAACAGCGCAGTAGCGCATTGTAGCATCTTGGGAAGAAGTAAACAGTTCGAAATTTGAGTTTTAAACGTCGATGCGATTTAGATCTAAATCTATGCTTTATATCTGAGAAAAAAGTCTAGTTTCGGAGATTTTTGATGTTGAAAGTGCCATTTTTGACATTTTGATCAAGCATTTGTTTATTCCATAACGAAAAAATTAGCAAAATAGATCCAGGTGGTAAGTTCATGGTCCATATAAATATTGTTTATATATTTTTCAAATGTTTAAAATCAAACCATATAATCGGTTCTAAAATGAGATCTTGTGTAGGACAATTCCGCTGGGTATCAGACTGTTGCTTGATTGATTGGTGACCTTACCATTTCGGTTAAATTGCAGATTGGTTAACGCTGCGACATCTTTGGTAGGCCCATGGGGCTGGGAAAACATAAAAATCAATGTTACAATACATATGTTATCCAGTTTTAATCATTTATCTATTTATGTTCATAGACGGTGTTGCGAAGTAGTCACGTTATCGGCTTACTTTGAAACAGCATCTACAAAAACAGTCGGTACCTAAACAATTATAATTGTGTCTTTTATGTATTTTTCACATAAATGTCACGAAAGACACGACCAAGCTGAGTATTATTGGTTTTGTACATTAATAACTAGTATTTCACGAAAGACTTAGGTTCCAACTATCTAAATATTTTTTTTATAATTTTGGCTTTCTAAACGGTTTACAATTCTTCACCGCTGTTCAATTTAGTAAATAAACACGTCGGAATAGAGGTTCGACCCGTATTTTACATTAGGTTTTATAGCAACTTTGACATCTCTGGACCAAAAATTTTGAAAATCGCGTATGTGTTATGTAATATATATAGAAATATTTTGATGTACGTACTAGTACACATTTTCCACACAAATCATTTTTTCTTTGTCCTATATGTACTCAAACACACTATAACTTCATTCTTTCATTCTTATGAAAATACGGATACAATCTTTGTGAAAAAAAACAACTTAACAACAAAAGTAATGTATGTTTATTCCCAATATAAAAAAAAGTCGATCTTTCAACACTCCTGTTTTCTGATATATCGCGTAGAGGATTAAATGCAATCCGCAATGCGGTCACATTGAAAATGCAACTTGTAAGTTTACCAAATGACAAAGAGATGTAAACATTTTTAACATTATATGCAACACTGAACACAAAATCTGGGGTAAGTAGAGAATTTTTTTCATAATCTTGGCAGGGCGAATCACCCAAAAATATTCCGAATCAATTTTGCGAATTGATGGTTTCTATGTTATAAAAACACTACATCACTTGACCATTCTAAAGATGTATAGGTTGCATTTTCATTGGTGGAATGTTACACACTAACGAGAGGTGACTAAACTGTGACCCAATAGCATATTGTTTTAAAAATATCACAAAAGCGATGACTTATAGGTTTTAATAGACCTTTCTGTACCGTTACGTTCCGGTTTTTAATATTAGTTATTCACAAAAATGTACCTACATTATTTTCTATTAAAGCATATAGATACTAGGAATATGGGTTTATACATACGGTAGATCTAGAAGGAACTTGATTTCGAAAACAATCACCTTTACAAGAGAGAACATGATTTAGCTTAACCTTTTTGTGCCATCAATGTAAACATTACGAAACCAGAGTAATCTAGGGCACATTTCTGTTGACGACGTGTAATCTGAGAGCATAATATTCGGACTGAACAGAATGGAACAACAAGGAGATGGACGCAAAAAATACGTCTTTGTGAAGTGTTGTGAAGCACACTCATTCCAATTGAAACATAAGATTGTATACATAGGCGTCGCAACCGGGGGGCTACTTTTTTTGCAAAGATAGACATAGGTGTTGAAATTTGGGGCTTAGCCACCAGACGTTTCTGGCGTGTGTGTGTGTTTTAAGTTGGTTTAGCCCCCCCCCCCCTCACTTTTAATTACTTCCGACGCCAATGGTATATAATGAATGCAAATGTGTATCAGTACAAATCATTAATGGATAAATAAATACAACAATATACAATTAACAAATGTTTATTTTTATTAATTTTTTTCCATTTTTGACTATTTGTGTACATGCAGATTTTACAACAGTTTTTTTACATAAAAGTAGCAAATGAAAGTATTTTGGCAGAGCATTCTTTCGCAAAATTTATAGCCGATATTGATATATATTTCCAATTGCAAATCATATCTTTTTTTGGCCAAAAATTCCCGGTCAGGGACATGAAATCTTTTCACTTTTCCTCATTTTTTCTGCTCATATTCGCAATTAATGCTTTTCTTGAAAGTTAAGTAATACCTATTTTATCGTTTCACAAATTCATGATTATTTTTTTTTCCAAAAGAGCCATGACTTTTACTTCATTTGTTGGATTTGATAAACTTGTGTTTTATGTCTCATTCTACTCGCCTTCCGGATGTTAAATACATTCTCCATCACAAATTCAGCGTAAGTTCCAGCAGGACTGCAATTTACGCTGTACAAAGGTGACAAACTTCGTGGTTTTAAGCGCGATACTCTAACTTGGCTTCCACTTTCTATGTCGCGTGTTCGACGAAGAAACAGTCACTCTCATTAAAAATGTACTGAGTATAACCCTGTGTAGTAGTATAAATCCCTCAGGAAAGAACGGACTCCAGTTAGACCCCCCTCCGGAGATGGGCCTAGCATAAGATTATCTATCCGTTTATTAGCGCACAATCATGTGATGGAATTGTACTTTACTGCAGGATAATACATTAAAAATGTATATTTTTTATGCTCATGGCCTGTAAGTTCCGCCAGTGTTTGGATCGTCCGTCTTTTTGTCCATAATTTCGCTACGCTTACGTAGACTCACTGATTGAAGTAAATAAATTTTGAGGTTATGACAGACACAAGTTGAGTATTTCCATAATGTGTTAGCCATGTGACTTCCTAAATGTATTTTGGCAGTTGATCACTTGACATCACTGTAATGGCGGAAATCGGCAAGCAGCGGGAACAATACACGAAAACCCGGAAAAATCAATGGTAACTGCATTTTCTATTTGTTATTTTTCATTTGAAACAAAGTCATTAAAACTTCTATATGATAGAGATGTGATTATATTTATTTTCATATATATTAAAATGATTAAAACGAGAACAAGATTACAAGTAAATATTCAACATGACTGACAAGTAAATATTCAACACGTGGTTTACAGACAATACAGATGTAGATTATAATATAAACTATAAATAAACTTTTATTCTTCAGTTGACTGCTGGCAGGCATTACATAACCACATGTAATCATCCAAAATTAAACTAAGGTCAGCATCAGTCTGAACGGTAGATGGTAGGCAGACATAAATTTTCACACCTGTGTCAACCTACCAAAAATTTGTCCAGATCAGTCATGCAGACTTAGCATAAAACAAGTTGAGAATTAGAATCAGGAGTGACAGCAACAACTTTGATAGGTGACTGGCTACAAGGATTAAGTTGGCAATGTGACTTGTGTAAAGGAGTCCTTTTACGTTTTTTTATCTGCTTTTAAACTGAGAGAGACATTTGCTTGAAGTTGAAATATATGATGGATTTTTTTTTGTATTTACGTTTTGACTTTGATTTTTCAATTTTTGCAGGCTTAGCAAATATATTTCACAATTTCTCCAGGACAATTCCTAATTTTACAATTTTGTTTTTATTATGGCCGCAAGTTGTACAAACATCAGTGTCTGGAGAATTATGAAGTTGCATAGGCATTACAGATGGACCTGGGTTGGCTGGAAGGTTGAAACTTACTGATCCGATAGATATTTGTTTCTGTGAAAATGGAAATATTCCTGTGTCTGCAAAAGCTGACGAAACGGTTGATGGCAGAATTCTCTTTAAAGCTTGATTTAAAAGTTGGGGGAATATAACACGCGGTAGAGTTTTGGATCCCATAAATCCCAAACTAACAGACAAATTTTGTTTGAAATTGTGAAAATACACAACATCCATTGGCTGCAATAAATGAGACGAATGGGATGGAAAGAAAAGAAGGTTAATCTGATGCTCTTTAGCTAGTTCCTGAAAGGAAAGAGAGCAATGAGCAATATAAGAAGGACAGACCTTTTTTCTTCCAATGAAAGGGTTAAAATGCTCCTGGCCCATTCGATAAAGCGATCATTAATTATAAATCCACTGTCTGTTGCCCTCATCAGCCATGTTTCTGGAATTCCGCGGGAATTATTATCTCGTGGAAGTGCTCCAAAAAAGTATTAATTAATAAAGGGGGTTATGTTGCTTCAGCAGCCGATATAGCATTTAGTAATGTAATCTATCCACTGACATTAACTTGCGCTGGATAGGCATGCCTTGTGCCTTTTGAAACAAAGGTTTTCTTTGTTGATGCCAAAGTGCCAGAAAAGCCCATGTGACACGATCTCACTGTTTAGGGAACAGTTAAGCACAGTTAATAATACATTTACAACAAAACCAAATTTCATGACTTATATTTCTGTATTTCTATTTTGTAGTATTATGACAATTTAAACATACAAGAATTTTATACAATATTTAGATTTCTTTGACGGTATATACTGTCTCATTATGCTTTTACCTTTACTGGCTACTTAAGTCTCCTCAAAACATGAATTGTCTTTCTAGATTACAGAAATACATAAATATACGGTTCATGTAATTCAGGAGAGGTGGAAATCTGGGTGAAGGCTACGGTTCATGTAATTCAGGAGAGGTGAAAATCTGGGTGAAGGCTACGGTTCATGTAATTCAGGAGAGGTGGAAATCTGGGTGAAGACTCGTAAGTCGGATGCTGCAATGAAATGATATTTTCTTATACATTAATGAATGCATGTTAGTTATGAAAACGCGGTGTTGGTCAAGAAGGATTGTGGCAAAATTCTACTTTTAACTTAACGATGAACACAATAAGTAGCTGCATAGCGGTGTAGTGATAAAGAACGCACCTTATATCCTACGAATGTAATTCTAAATCGATATACAAACAGTTTCTAAATCGTACTTTCAAACCTCAAATAATACAGACCACAAACTGTCCGAAACTATGAAATACAAATAATATAAAAATATATTGCAAAGGCGAATATATTACTGTTTCATATTTGTACATGATTAGATTCTAAGCAAAATGATCAAATTAAACAGTTTCCGTTTTATATAAATATGACACTTGGATTTGACAAGTACGAAAAACAACCTAATCAATTCAACAGATATTTTTTAGTCAAATCCATAACAGAAACTTGAGAATGATCTACGACAATCTGAAATCTTATTATTTTCTTTATGATAAAAACAAAGTGAGGACCTGGAACAATTCAATATGAAACAGATTCAAGTTGTTACATGGTCAATATATTTTTTTCCTATGTTCAATTGCTATCATTACATACATATGTAGATTATTATTCCTATAGAATCGTTCATAGAATAATAGCCCAGAAATTACATATGTTTATAATATTCGATAAATATATAGATTTCTGCTCTTTTTGACATCAATGATATACGTAAATTGTTCTGGGGGTATTGCAATCCTTCTTCGTCCGTCGTGCGTTAAAGATTTACATTTTAAACTTCTTATTCAGAACCGCAGAACCAATTGACTTCAAACTTGGTACATATGTTCCTTATGATGTCCTGACCAAGTATTGTTGCTTTTAGGACCGTACCCAAAATCCAAAATGGCCGTCCTGGCCTCTGATTGGCCAGGACATTTTCAAATTCTTCTTCAGAACCGCTGAACCAATTGACTTCAAACTTGGTACATATGTTTCTTTTGATGTCCTGAACAAGTGTTGTTGTTTTTCGGACCGTTCGGAAAATCGAAGATGGCCGTCTTGACCTCTAATTTTAAAAGACATTTTCAAATTCTTCTTCAGAACCGCTGAACCAATTAACTTCAAACTTGGTACATATGTTCCTTTTCATGTCCTGATCAAGTGTTGTTGTTTTTCTGACTGTTCCGAAAATAAAAATGGCCGTCCTGGCCTCTGACTGACCAAGAAATTTTCAACTTCTTCTTAAGAGTCACTAAACCAATTGACTTCAAATTTGGTATACATGTTCTATATGATGTCCTGACCATTCCGAAAATTAAACATGGCCGCCCTGGCCTCTGATTGGCCAAGGCATTTTCAACTTCTTAAGAAACACTAAACCAATTACTTCAAACTTAGTACACATGTTCCTTATGATGTCCTGACCAAGTGTTGTTGATTTTCGTATCATTCGGAAAATCGAAGATGACTGCCCTGGTCTCTAATTGGCCCAGACCTTTTCAACTTGTTAAGAACCACAAAACCAATTGACTTCAAACTTGGAACACTTGTTCCCATGGTGTCCAGACAAACTATTGTTGTTTTTTGGGCCGTTCCGAAAATCCAAGATGGCCGCCCTGACCTCTGTTTGGTCAAAACATTTTTAAATTCCTTTTAGTCTGAACCTCTGTAGCAATTGACTTCAATCTTGGTACACATGTTCCTTATTATGTCCTGACCAAGCGTTGTTGTCTGTCGGACCGTTCAAAAAATCCAAAATTGCCGTCCTGGCCTCTAATTGGCCAAGACATTTTCAACTTCTTCTTCAACTCTGAATGCCACGATATATTCATGAATATCACTGCACGGTCACTCGCTACAATATCTGTCAATTTTTGCGTAACGTGTACCACAAAGCTTTGATGAAGATGTAATTTCTTCATTTAAGATGACGGACATATACCCATGTAATAAAGATGCAATACCACTAAAAATCTTGTCAGTTGATGTCTTCATTAGCAGAAGCTTATCAGATAATTGTAGAGTCCAATGGAAAAGAAAAGATATTATACGGAAGACCAGAACAAACTCAGACAAAAAACCATAGCTGTGGGGGTGAACCAAAATTCTAAAAATAATATCTGCTAAGAGGAATTTTTTCAAACAAAAAAGAACCAAATCTGATCAAATGTAAAGGCGAAAATGAAAAAAAAACGAAAGAAAAACAATAGATATAGAGGATATTTGACAATTGTTTTTGAATAACATATTTATTACATTGCGTGAGACAGAATACATATTTAACACGTGCGTAGCACGAGTGTTAAATATGTATTCTACTCCTGCAATTGACAAATATTCTGTTTATTACATTTTCCAGTTAAGTTTCGTTAGGTCATATATTTACCCGATGTTCTGTACATGATGGTTAGTCTACGGCTTGTGAAATGTGAACAAACCACGTTTTAACACAGGGGCTCAGAAATCTTTTTAGAGCGTAATTTGCTCAATGAAAACTGGAGCTTGGAGGAAAATGTTACGCTCTAAAATATTTCCGCACCTTTGTGGTTTTGACTGAAATACATCACTTGATGCCTCAAAGATCATGCCAAAGTTATCGATAGACCTGGACAGCAAATTTGCTTCCAAGTTCGCCCGGCTTCGATGTTCATTCTCTGTACTGTATCTTCAGTGTTACTGAATCTTTTTTAAAATGTTTGAACTGTTGACCTAGATAGTGGATACATTAAACATTTCCACTATCTTTCGACCACTTAAACCCACTCCATCAAAACATAATGTCACCTGCTTTTTAGTCGAGACAGAACAAGTCTGTACGGAGCCATTTTGTTTAGCTTCGATACGGCGTTATAAATAGCTCACACGAAAATCCTTTCATGATACGTCATATCTACAGTACGTTTTTTACCACGGCATCACCATTTATTGGTATTTGTTAGCAAATGTGATTAGGTTATAAGCAAACAATAAATTGACAATTATCATTAAATTATAGATGGAATTAATTAATCGGATTTTCATTAGTGGCCTGGCACTGTATTTTGATTGGCTCAATGAAAAATATCATCAAAATACAGTAAAATCAATAAAAAATAACAGTGAAAAATAAAGCTGATAAATTTAATTTAAAATGTAATAAAAAATCATATCAGGTCATTATATAGCTTGGAACATATGAATAAACATGTTCAAGATTAGTGTAACAAGACGAAATAAATAATAATGATAAAGAGAGATTGAAATGTTAAATTAATGAGAAAATCTGGAATTAAGGAAGAGATAGTAAAATTATGGGCCAGGAAATAAGAATAAAAAAAATAAATCAGACCAAACTGTTTCCTTTTTATTCAGAAGATTGATGTGTCAGAGACATAACTGTGTTGCGTATGCAGTGCTTTAACACACAAAAGAGTTCGTTGAATAAATTTATCAACAGATTATTGCTTATTGAGCCCAAATTGGGTCAGAGGTGGCATACCGTGTAAACAATGGACACATTTGCGGTTCCGTTGCTCAAAGGATGCCTACATAGAAACGATTAATCTTTGTTTCCCCACTCCGCGACGTTGTAATAGTTGAATTCTATCTAGTGATAATTATCAGACTCTCGCAGATAAAAACGTTGTTGTAGTTTGAGATTTTTCTTTTTATAGAATAATGTATGACTTTAAATCAGTTTCTAGAAATTGAAAAAAAAGTAAATTACTTACCTATTTTCACTTATTTCCTTTCTGGTTTTAGATGAAATTCCACATTTACTGAACAGGAAAGCCTACTCAGGTTCCGTACAAAGGATTATGTAGGCAGCCTACACTAAGTGTAATGTTAATATTTCCGTATAAAGGATTATGTAGGCAGCCTACACTAAATGTAATGTTAATATTTCCGTACAAAGGATTATGTAGGCAGCCTACACTAAATGTAATATTAATATTTCCGTACAAAGGATTATGTAGGCAGCCTACACTAAATGTAATGCTAATATTTCCGTACAAAGGATTATGTAGGCAGCCTACACTAAATGTAATGTTAATATATTTAAGATTCAAATGCTGTATATAATATTTTATAATGTTTAATATAATCAGGAAAAAGTCTAATGTTTTGTTATTTGTTAATTGAATAATTTACATCGTATATGCAATATTTTTTTGACATGTCCTTAAAATGTCAATTTAACATTAGGTGTCGGAATGGGATTCATTCATGGCGCAGGATACAATACGATGATAATAACCATAGATGCTTCCATATAAACGATGCCATTGTGACCTTTTCTTGATGTCGTATTTGCATCAATGTCTGTGATAAGAGTCATCCGTCCTAGGCAGACAAAAAAATTTTTTTTTTCAATTAAACTCCAATTAAAGTTTAATAATCCTCTAAATATCTACAAATACATAAAAACAAATAATGTATGAGCTCAACCTGAATGTATCACTTTAAGAAGATGGTAAACAGATAATAACCCAGTATAGGCACCTGTTTAACTTAACTCGTGAAAGAAATAAAATAAAAATTGTAATAATAATGATTATAATAAATCATAATTGATATAGTTTATGAATTATGAATATCGAAGATAAAATATCATTTTAGACAATACTATCAGATATATTATAATGTCATATTTATTTAGAGATAGACTGAAATAAACAAGGGGTTTTAAAATGATTTTTAGTCAAGCGTACAATATATTTTTATTTATTTTTTACCTTTCATATTCTTTGCTCAAAACATACGAAGGCTTTTTACATGTTTCATTTTTTGATAATGTTATTCAATATTGCTCTGTACTCATTTTTAATTTATTACAAATTAAAAATTCGTAAAGGACAAAAGTATGCAATCCCAAAATAACCCTGGAATTAAACTAGATCTACTTTAATCCTAATTTAGTCTATGAATAGAAAATTACCCTTTACTTTTGTTATCTCCGTTTGCCTTTTGAATAAAAATATGAACATACATTACTGTTTGTACAAACATTGAAACAACAACTTTAATAAGTATTATATGTGTGTGTGTGTGTGTGTGTGTGTGTGTGTGTGTGCATTATTATGGATAGCATCTTACTAATACCTCCAGAAATTTAATCACAAGAAGTTAGATTGCATGACGTCACATTTAAGGGGAAGAAGGGTACCCGGGGTATACCCGGGGTATACAAAAAACTTATCATCAATTTTTTCTTTTTCTTTTTATTGCATGACGTTTTTACTTTATTTGTTTGTTTGTTTGTTTGTTTTTTTTTGTTTTGTTTTTGTTTTTTGTTTTTTTACAAACTGAGCCGTGAGGCTTATCAAAACCTTTGTCCCTCGCCCAGACACCGGTTTTTTACTTTTCGTCTCCCCAAGCGAAAAGTCGCTAATTAGCGAGTTTTCGGGGCGAAAAGTCGAGATGGCACAAATCAGTCACCATACCTTACATACAGAATTCGACTCACAAGCGGAAGGTTCCGGGATCTCAATGTATTGACGTCAGTCCATAGTACAGGTCAATATGTATTGTTTTTTATCTAAAGTTGGTTACATCTCCATCTTAGTAAACAAAATACTTGGCGTGATATAAAGCAAATAAAATCAATGTAAAAGACGACTTATCATTGAAAACCATTAACCTGCTATAGTAGGTTTACTTGGAACTGTACTATTACTGAGCCGTGAGGCTTATCAAAACATTTGTCCCTCGCCCAGACACCGGTTTTTTACTTTTCGCCTCACAAAGCGAAAAGTCGCTAATTAGCGAGTTTTCGGGGCGAAAAGTCGAGATGGCACAAATCAGTCACCATACCTTTACATACAGAATTCGACTCACAAGCGGAGGGTTCCGGGATCTCACTGTATTGACGTCAGTCCATAGTACAGGTCAATATGTATTGTCCTTTATCTAAAGTTGGTTACATCTCCACCTTAGTAAACAAAATACTTGGCGTGATATAAAGCAAATAAAATCAATGTAAAAAACTTGACTTATCATTGAAAACATTTACCTGCTATAGTAGGTCTTTGTCTGTTGTTTACTTGGAACTGTACTATTACTGAGCCATGAGGCTTATCAAAACTTTTGTCCCTCGCCCAGACACCGGTAAAGGTCAGTATCGTTTGGCGGATGATTTTAGTTTGCCAGTCAAGGAATGCAAAAAAAAAAATAGTCCCTGACGACTGATGACGCTACTCGGTCATACGGATCGGACGCCTTCATTGACGTCATGTACTATGACGTAACACTTGGTAACCATACGGAATCCCGTAACTTGCGGCATCAGGAGGAAAAATACAGTAAGGTTGAATAAATCAATTAAGTTTATCAAAATGGATGATGACGAAGGAAAGAAAATGTCCATGTATGGCAAAAGTTACTTGACACCAGAAGAACTGGCTGGTTTATGGAAAAATGTGTTGTCGGTGAGGGAATTCTCTCTCTCTCTCTCTCTCTCTCTCTCTCTCTCTCTCTCTCTCTCTCTCTCTCTATATATATATATATATATATATTTTATATATATATATATATCTATATATATATATATATATATATATATATATATATATATATATATATATATATATATATATATATCCAGAATGATTTTAAAACGAACACGAGTTATCTAAATTTTAATTACATTATACATTGTACTTCTTCCTACATAATCGAGTCAATTATTCCAGAGAACGGAGCGAATTAGATGCAACCACTTAGCTACAAAAGGAGATGGTT
This sequence comes from Atrina japonica, assembly GCA_030159075.1. Taxonomy (NCBI): domain Eukaryota; kingdom Metazoa; phylum Mollusca; class Bivalvia; order Pterioida; family Pinnidae; genus Atrina; species Atrina japonica. Next base: position 1,913 of record BROG01000262.1, on the reverse strand, counting down.
CCAAACTATGGCCAGGAATAAAATCATGGTCCAGATCCGAGTTGGACGACCTTAAAACTACGTTCTGTGGACAGCGCACCAGATCAACTATGGTTTGTAATATTATATGACACCTCAGTTCAGAAACCAAATTGAATATGGTCGGCCGGTTTAAAAAAGAATATACGTTTATGTTGAAACTACAATTTGTAGATTTAATATTTATAATTGAATTTCTTAGCCTTTGTAAAACATTTTGAATTTAATATTCATTTAATATTCTAACTATAACAATATTAACAATATAGATGCATAATAAATATTATGCATACAATTTTGATACAATGACAACATGGGAACGTTATTAACTCTCTAAATTCTCTTACTTTTATGTGCTATATACCAAGTGCGTAAATCCCGCATCATGATGATAACCGATCCCAGTGTATAACTAACTGCATGATAGGTATTCAAAAGTGGGTAAAACCCGCATCATGGGGATCATCGACCTCAGTGTATCACTGTATACTTATGATAGGTAGTCAAAAGTGGGTAAAAACCGCATCGTGAGGATAACCGGCCTCAGTGTATAACTGTATGATTATGATATGTTATGAGGTTAAACGGCCTCAGTATATAACTGCATGATGGGTATTCTAAAGTGGGTAAAACCCGCATCGTGAGGATAATCGGCCTCAGTGTATCACTGTATACTTATGATAGGTAGTCAAAAGTGGGTAAAAACCGCATCGTGAGGATAACCGGCCTCAGTGTATAACTGCATGGTTATGGTAGGTAGCTTAACTGCATGGTTATGATAGGTAGTCTAGATTGTTCTTTCTTATTTGTCAAAGTTTTACAACTATGTCAGTTTTACATTTGTAAACACCCGTCCTACCTTCAAAATTGATAAAACAAACGCATGTGATATTTAAAGTTGTCGTTTAGTTGGCTCTCGGGCCATCAAACCCAATGACGATGGCTACACTGTAAACACTATAAAATAACAATTATTATAAAAATAAATAAATAAATAAAATAAGCGGCATCAAATAAGAACGGTCATCGACATTTTTTATTTCATTTATTTTTCCTCATCTCAGAGTTATATCAATTTTATTTATTTATTTATTTATTTATTTACTCAGGCAGATGTATCTACAACATATGATCGGCTTTTCCATGTCCACAACAATTTTGACAGTAGGATACACCGGGACGACAGGAAAGACGTCCTCCAGATCGGCAGAGCTGTGCATGACGAGGTAGATATTATCTTGCATAGGCGTCGGAACCGGGGGGGGGGGGGGGGGGGGGGGTAACCCCCCCCCCCCCTTTTTTTTAAAAGATAGACATATGTGTTGAAAATTGGGGCTTAGCCCCCAGACGTTTATGGCGTGTGTGTGTTTTTTAAGTTGGTTTAGCCACCCCACTTTCAGTTTGCTTCCGACGCCTATGTCTTGTATATCTTTACTTACTTCAAATAGAAGGTCAATACAGTGGCATAGGAAGCAAATTAAAGTGGTGGCCTTTTCTTTCTTTCTTTTTTTTTAAATGATTTTCCCTGTATTTTTTTCATATGCCTTTTGATTATGGATTTAATACATATAACAGTGGTGGATCTAAAAAACAATTAAAGGTGGGTGTTTTTAGGCTGGTGACATTTGTAATGCAATACATACATCATCAAAAGCAGACCGGGGGGGCATCTGAGATTTTTATATTTTGTTGTAAATATTCATTTTTCGTTTTATAGTACTGATGAGTTTTGCAGGATACTAAGTTTCCGTGTCTCATGTTAGTGTGTAAATAGGATATTGTGACGTAAAGAATATAATTTTCTGATAAAATTGTTGAACCAGAAATAACAAAAAATCAGTAATTATTTATGAGCAAATACCCAACGAAACTATATTTATTACATGCATGTGTAA